>JANKYE010000001.1:980976-1006965 GCA_032467995.1 Erythroxylum dillonii | reverse complement strand
GCAAGATGTAGACCTCGAAGTTTTCTTTCCAATGGTATAAAAACGAGCTAAATTCGACGTTTAGGATTAAAGTTATGAAAATTGAGCCAAGAGAGGTCGGGATGGATCTTGGACATGAACATAGTTCATTGTTTTGGGCCAAAGTTAAAAAGTAGCAAGTGTCAAGTTTAAGGTCTCAGCAAGGCAAGTGTCTCGGGAATGGGCCATCAGTCAGGGCTCACCACCCGGGACAGTCGGGCTCCAGGAGCGGGGTCCGACACTTCGCTTTTGACCGCCCTTGGGCAAAACATCAAAATTAAGCATATAGACCCAAAATATTTACTCAATTCCCATATTTCCTAGAATACAAAATTAAAAGCAAAGATGATTGAATTTTAAAAATATAGCAAGAACTTAACATTCCAAGCTTTTACTCAAAATCAATCAACTTTCAATACCTTTAAAAATTGAAAAATGTAATGGTAGACTTAGAAAATATGTTTAAACATAATATGTTCATGGGTACACTAAACACCATTCTTGATCATGCCATTCCACAACTTTGCGTATCATTTTATTTCTCCACCACTAAAATTCACATGCATAATCATGAATCAAAGGACTTTTCAAGGTTGTAATGTGGGTAAAGGTAAGGTGAGATGTATTTGGGTCAAGTAGCATGAAAGTCATCAAAGCTAGTGAAACAAAAGTAATACTGCATATACTATTAAGTGTAAAAACCAGCATTCAATCACAATTGTATACATCAACTATGATGAATGCAAAAATGATGTTTCACAACTCAAATTCAAGCTCTCATACACAAACCACATGAAGCATATACCAATCTAAAGGGATCACTCATACCATTGATGACAATACATTCAAACCACATAGAGTGAACTTTCCAAGTCAACATCTACCTCATATTCAACATACTCAATTACCCCATTCATTACAACTTTAGGAGGATGCATTAATCATAAACAATTTTTCAAGACATATGCACTTCCTCATTGATACATTTATTTAAACATTATTTTTTCTTTTTTTTTTGCTTTTTGCCTTTTTTTTTGCTTGTTGCCTTTTTTATATATACAAATGTAAACATTGAAAAAACTACATCAACATGGGAATTTCAATGATATGACATAACAAAACATCTCAATATTATAACCAACCCACTTATATGTACACTCACACACATAGAATTTTTATGCATCCACAATAATAAATGCTCCACTAGCTTTACGGCTTAGGTAGGACATTTGATTAAGTTTAAAAGCATGCAATATGATTAGTACATAAAGAAAGGTATAAAGCTCAAAGGGGCTGCTCAAAAGGAAAATCATCTAATGGGTAGGCTATTTGGCTAATGTAGCTTACTAAACAAAGAATGCCTAATCATTTCCACGTTAATGCATGTGATATATATATGGTCTTGAATAAAAAATTAAAGGAAAATTAGGACGTACATGTCATGTAGGTCACACAAAAGCAAAAGACAATGAGACTAGTATGAATGTGTCAGTCTATAAAGGCTCAAAACCAAAACCTCACTGGCTTTGTCTACCACTAGTCACTACTTTTCTAAAGATAATGCATACTGACCAATCACAAGAGTAAAAGTACATGCTAAGTTGTTACGAAATTCTTTAGTCAATTCATTTTCTAATCATGACTATATAGTCCTAGAAGTAATAGAAAAGAGAAAATGTTTGTTTGGTTTGTTTTATTCTCTCTCTCTTTTTGATTGAAAACTTAAAAATAGGTAAAAACAAACAACTTCAAAAACACATATGCATATAAGAAACAAATGCGAAAATTCAAAGAAAAATTTATTTCCCCTCGGGTTGCCTCCTAAGAAGCTCCTTTGTTTAGGGTCGTTGGCTCGAGTTCATACTCTCCTCACGTGACAAAATTATGATCTTCAGGTAGTACAGTTTGAGCCAATTCCACATGAGATAGTTCAAGATAGGGCCTTGGTTGATAATCCTTCATATTTAGCATATGCCCTATCTTCAAATTCTCAATCTTTACTTACTCCCTGCACTCTTTGAATATCTCGAATGTCTCTTTACTTTATTCCTCCTCGTTTAATTTCTCTAACATGCTAAGCAAAGGTAAAGATTCAATCATAACAATAAATTGGAAATTAGTATTTACCTATGTGCTAAAAGATGTATCCTTTTCAGCTTTGAAATCCTCCTCAACTTCTTTGATACAAACAATTCCTTGAGTAGTCCACTTAATATTCTCAAGCTCCTCCTCACTCTGCAAGGCCTCTACACTAACGTCCCTTGGGTACACCTTAGGTTGAGATAGTTGTGTTTCTTCGCCTTGTGATGCTAAGCGGTTGAGGGCTTTCGTTAAATGACCCATCTGGCTTGCCAAGTTCTAGATCCTAAAACTTGTTTCTTGTTGGAATTACATGTCTTCCTGTTGTAATTGCAAAGTATTAGTAACATAAACATTAAATAATTCCTCCAAAGAAGTACCTGAGTTTTGTTGGTTTTCCAAATATGGGATGCTAGACCCTATATCTTGCAAAAATTGCCTTACTTCTTGCTAGAACCCCTGTACACTCTGTTGAAGTTGAATATTGTTAGCAATTATAATATTAAGCAAATCTTCAAGGAGATGTACCTGAATTGTGACAAGAAGCTTATAGTCTATAAGGGAATTGTTGGGCATCCTACAAACTATCATGGGGATAATTATGTTGATTATCCCATCCTTAACTAAAGTTAGATTGATCAATCCAAACATGATTATAGGATTGAGAATATGAGTTATAAAATAAATTACTTCCATCCATGTCAATTGTTTCTTCACAAACACGAAACAAAAAGTAAAAAGATTAAGAAATAACTGAAAAGAAACTAATTACAAAAAAATATGTACAAAACATTAATTAAAATCAAGAATAAAAACTAAAACATGAAACTCCTAATCAACGACGCCAAAATTGGTAACATGTTGTAACACTACATAAAATAAACTAGACCTACTACTGTAGTAGTGGCAAGTCTAGGTCGATCTCATAGAGAGTGTTCAGTTAACTTTTGAAATGAAATTAATTAGTGTTTAGGTTTAGGGGGTTCTTTTAATAATAAAATAAAGTAAAACTAACCTAGTGAAAACAAATAAAAGAAAACATTACAAAAGATAAAAGCAGGCAATTCGGTAGGGACCTGGTTATTTGGTTCAATTTTAGCCTAAACCCTATTTAAAATATTTCATTGATTTGTTGTCCTTTTTCCTCTTCTTGAACTATTGGTCATAGATTAACAACAAACTCTGTTAATCCCTATTTTTCCTTAGAACTTAGTTAATTAAGAAGAGCTTGTTAATTAATCCTAGCTATCGGATAACCTAGGAGACGTTCGCTAAGTTTAACTAGACAGTTGCCTTACGGGTGAGAAAAACAAACCAATCTAAGCAATAATCACACAAGCTCGGATTATTTTATCCATAATGATTACGAGCCATTAGTCGCTACATGTGAATTGGAAAAACAACGATTACGTATTGTATTTGATTCTAGCAATGGGTTCTTACATAAAAATAATAAAATAGAGCATTCAATCATTCTTACACAACACACAAACATTAAACATAGATAACATAAGCAATTTTTAAAGAGAGAAAGAAACAACAAATATAAGGAGAAATACACTTAACCGAGTCGTCGGCATCGATGTCATCTCCAAACTGACATCGGGAAGCAACCCCTCCATATGTCTCTCAAGGTTGAGAGCTTGCTCCCGAAAATAATGCTTTAACCCCCAAAGAATGTCCCAGTCGAAAACCCCTTGCTCCTCTTCTCTATTTGGATTTTCTCCCAAATATAGCAAGAATGGAGCCTCCCTTTTAGGGTTTCATTCTTTTCTTTTTAAAGTTCATTCCAATTAGGGTAAAAACTAGATTTTACCTGGCCCAAAATGTTCGAAATAACTCTCGATAAGTTGAGTTCAGAAATAGTCCTCGAGCTTTCGTCACGCAGCTTACGATCGTGGCCTGTAGGGCCATAATCGTGACCTGTGTGACAAGCTTCTGTTAGGATCATGGCCAGGTACTGGGTTCTTCCTCCATCCTTCTACAAGTTTTCTATTCTTTACTCTAATTCTTCTCCTTCTTATTCCATGAGGAAAAGTGAGTGTCAACATCGAGAAGATGACTTAATGCATATGCTTTTAGGTCACTTTAACTCCTTCATTTCCAAACTGTGCCTAAAATCAAATATGAGTCAAAGTGAGTATCATAAGCATTTCAATGACATTAATCACTAAGGCCCTGTTTGGCAACCAGCTGATTGCATTAGCTGTTAGCTGATTGTATCAGCTGTTAGCTGATAGCTGATTGTATCAGCTGATTTGACCAGCTGATTACATTAGCTGTTTGTCATTTTATATTTGGTAAAATTAGTTGTTTAATATTAGCTGTTTATATGTAAAATGACCTATGAAGACATGATTTTAAAAAAAATTATAAGGATATAAATATTAGCTAGAAAGGCAACATTCAAGGAGAGAAAGAAGGGTATAATGAAGAAGGTCAGGGAATTGAGCACCATTTGTGACATTAAAGCCTGTACAATCGTTTATAGTTCATACGACTCTCAACCAGAGGTTTGCCCATCAAGTTCTTTAAGCAAATGCCTAGAAAGAACAAAGCAAGAAGATGGAGAAACAAGAGAGTTTCTTAAGGCAAAGAATTGCCAAAGCCAATATGCAGCTCAAGAAACAAAGAAAAAGAGAAGGTAACACTAGTGATGTAAGCTTTAGGTCAGTGAAGGTAACACTTAAACATGATGGATTTGAATGATCTTGGATCGGTTGTAGAGTCATTAGTTTTTGACATGAATATGGAGAAGATGCAGAGGCAATAATAGTTCATGGATTCTGTTAACTCGCAAGAACATTCGGCTAGTTTTGTTGGTGATGAGATGATGATAATACATAATGCCAATAACAATCAATAATGCTCTTTGGTCTAATTTGTTTTTCCCTTAAGCATGTGTTCGTGAAATTATAGCCTTTTTTCTTATAATAATATCTGATCATAAGCTCTTACTAGAAAAGAAATATAATAGTTAAAATAGCAACATGTATGTCAATGATTCAGATAGCATAGAGATCAAGTTCTAGGTTTCGGCATTTGACCCGCTACGAATCAAAGGAACAAAATAATAAGAATACATAGTTTGATAGCTTGGCAGATGAATGCCACTTTAATAGAATTTTCTGATATCCATCCTAAAGTTTCAGCATCCTGGAGGAGTAAATAAATAGTAAACAAAATGAATGTACAAGTTCATTCCACAAGCTCATAAATCATCATAATTTTACTGTTACATTCAAAAACATGCTCAAAGCTAACTATCAAGACATCATATTATACAAAGACTTCTATAATTTGCTTTATGTATGACTTTTGAAGCTGTATTGACTCTCATTGTTCTGGCTTTGAATGCCGCTACAAAATTGTCTATCAAATAGGATCTCCTCAACAACAAGAGGGAGTGAAATTTGGTCAGTCTTTCTGCTGTCACCACATCAAAATGACAAATCCCATAAGATTAAATAGTAAATACCAATCACTCATTTGCAGAATATCAAACCAACTTTGGGACACAGGGAACACTCTTGGTACTTCCCATACATGCTAAAATTTTTAGATGATGCAGAAAATATTGGCATACAAACATCATGAAATTACAGGCATTCCTACCTCGTTTACTCCATAAATTCGCAATGTGAAGACAAGATTGTTCATTCATGTGCGTCCTGCCTACTGACCTGGAAAAGAAATTTTGCCATAAGGAAATTCCTATTTAGAGATTGATGTGGAGAGGGAGATCAGCAGGCGCGGTGGAGGTGCGGTGGAAAGGGAGAGTAACAAGTGGAGGTGCGGTGGAGAGGGAGATCGACAGGCGGGGGAGGCGCGGTGGAGAGGACGAGCAGCAGGCGGAGGCGCTGAGAGGGAGAGCAACAGGCGGGGAAGGCGCGGTGGAGAGGGAGATCAGTAGGCGTCGACAGTGAGTGGAGAAATCGTGGGAGGATTTAGAAACATTTTTTAGAGGGGCGGAGAACTGTGGGCAAATTTGGCAAATAGATTTGGGGTAATCAGCTGATTACCCCAAACGCTACTACCATGCAGCTTGTTGGTTTTAGCTGGTTGGGTTGAATCAGCCAACTCAACCAGCCAACAACCAAACATATCTAACAGCTGAATCATGGAGTCAACCATCTAATTTTTGGTCAATTAGCTAATTTTTAACTGATCAGCTACTATCCAAACAAGGCCTAAAATTGAACCATCATCTGCAAGCGAATCGGTATCTAGCTTGAAGGTTAGTATATTGTATTTTGATATCGGCAACTTAGTAATCTCATGATTTTATCAGATATCACGTGTGGGCGAGTTGTTGAAAAATAAATATCAAAAATCAAACTTTCAAAAAGAAAATAAAAAATTCCGAATTCGATCATTATAAGTTATATTGAACTATAAGTGCTTGTATCATATATATTTACGTAAAATAAAACAGGTAGGGCCAAAATCAATGATCAAGCTGGGACATTTAGAAAATAGAAATAATTAGATATTTGAAGCCGAGGGCATGCTAGTTTAGTTTGATTCCATAACCAAATGTAGCTAAGCAGAAACGAAAGTATTACCTTTTCCATTTTATACCTAGCCAGACATTTACGGCAACCCATTTCACAATTGCACCCAAAAACCACTCGACAACAACCTATTTCACAATTGCACCCAAAAATCAAAAATTTCGAATCACCTAACAAAAAGGAGTGCAATTCCAAGAACTATAAAAGGATAAAAAACTAAAAGATTACCAAATTGTACTCATGATAGTAGCGAGGTAACTTTTACTACCAAAGAAAGAATGTCTTTATATATGTGTTTTGTTGATAAAAGAAATGTTGGATAACAGGGTAAAAGGGATGTGAAGAAGAGGGGTGGTTGTAATAGAACAAAAAGAGAAGATAGAGACCACTCGCTTCGGTAGCGATAAGCAACGCGATCGATAAGAGAATTGAGAGTCAGTAACCAAACGCATCTAAATGGAAAGAAACACTACTCTGTTTGGTGTCTCTGTTTTGTTTGTATAGAAAATGGAAAATTACAGAATTGAGAGTAAGATTGAAGAAGTAAAGTGGGAAGCAAAATCAAAAGAAGGAGGAGACGTTGGCTTGGCTTAGGCAAACATGAAGTGTGAAGCGTGAAGCCAAGAGGAGATGTTTTTTTTAATTAAAACATCGACGTTTTTGTTGTGGAACATAATAGGTACAGAGTTAGTGGCACAAACGATCTAATGCCATCTCGGATTCCGGTACAGATCTTTTGTATCCCCTACCCTGTGCCCACCCTGTTCCCCTTTGATCTCAGCCATCCAATGCAATAAATTGGATGGCTGAGAGTAAAGGAGAACAGAGGGCACTGGGTAGGGGGTACAGAAGATCTGCTCCCCTCGAATTTGGCCTACTCAAATTGACATATTTTTTAATAAAAAATATTTAATTAAATTGACCTAAGTTTGATCAAGTCTCAGAATGCTTAAATTCGATCTCTTAGGCCAGAAGCCTCATTAGCCTACTACAAAATTTTGGATTAACTTAAGCTCGGTTAGCATATTGTTACCCCTAAACTTATGTCAATCTTAGAATCTCTAAAGCTTCCTTCTTAAACATTATTTAAAATAGGCTTTGATGATTAGATCAACCTGAAATTAACAAGTTTGATTTGATTTAATCAAATTTTGGATTAGATTTAAGTTTTCCTTTTAATTTTTAGGTTTCAATAAATTAAAGTTTAAGTTAGGCAAGTCAACCTAGCCTAAAGCTTGAACATCGCAACAATACTGTTCAAACTACGTAGTTTATTAATAATAAAACAATGTTATTTCTCGATGCAACAATCATCAAGCTCTGATCAAACTTAAAATCTTAAAGTTCAATTGGACTTTAGGGCACTTGAAACTCAACTAGGTTTGAGTTTAGACTCGCGATTCAAGTCTTAATCTAGTTCAAACTTTAGCCTTTCTAAAAAAAATTTCGAACTTAGTCTGACTTCAATTATTTTAATGTCATTCCTAATCTAGAGTACACTTTTCATGGGCATTTTAGTTTATTTAAATTTTGGACAGGAATTAAAATGATGATTCTCAAGATGGCAACAAGTCTTAGTCCAAATACTATTGGAAATTTTTTTAATCTATCAAATTTTAATTTGAAACTTAATCGAATTTCAAACATTCGACCTGAGTTTAATTATGATTGAGTTTTAATAGGCTCGAAATTCGATTAAATCTAAAACATTTGACTCAAACTCAAACTCGATCAAATTTTTATATGTTCAAAAATTACTATTTATCGATATTAAAAATAATGTCTTTGTATGTGAAAGGAATTTAGGTTTTAGTTGTAAAAATTCAAGCTCAAACCTCAAAAATAAAATCCTACTTGGCTAAAAATTTAAAATATTAAAAGAATAAGCTAAAACCAAAATTCGATAAACTTGTCCCTTTGTAACTAGTGATGATAATAGGTCGAGTCAGACTCAAACTCGAGACAATTAGAGTCAAGCTGACCTAATTTCTTTTTTATTTAATTAATAGAAAATAACTATATTTTGTAATAGTTATCGACCCTCTAGTTGAGCTAAACCTAGGAAGAACTAGCGCAAGCTTAGCCCAAGACCCTGTTGGCCTAATTGCTATCTATTCGCAACCCATGCCAACACATTGACGAAAGGTTAGTGCTACAATGGCACTAAACCTTAATCGCAACAACCATTACTCTACTTCTTGTCCTCCTCTCTGGAGGATTTCAAGTAACGAAAGGGGACCAAAAATGCTAGAAAATTCAGTATCAAGAGGTTGCCACGATAAGGGTCAGACAGTAAAGTTGATGGTTATATTAGCAACAACTGTAATTCTATTCACTAACATGTATAGTGCTTGCTTGCTAATGTTCGACCCTTTGGCTCCGAAAAAAGATATCTTTCTCATGGTTAAAGCATCTACTTTTTGGGTGATTATAAGGATTAGAAGTAAGCATGTTTTGGCGGGCTCTTTTGACGCCTTAAGATTATCGTGCTTGCCTAAGAATCCATGACAGAAGTTCCCATTCATAATGTTTGTGGCAATGTTATCAATTGTGTTTTACACTGATGATGGATTCTTTGTTAACAAGTGCTTTAAAGTAATTAAATTAATTTATTTTCTTAGTTCCTACTTTCTAACATTAGGATGTTAATAGAATAAGTGGTCAAATTAGCATATGATATTGTTAATATTCTTTAGTTGTTAGTGAAGGATTACGTGGGATGATGTTTACCCACTTTCTTAAATGGTTGCTTATTTTTTGTTTAGTTTAATTTGTTTGTAAGCTTATTTAAGTAGGCATAGTTAGCTTTTATTTTGCAATGGAACATTACATGAGTTAAAACTATGAAACTCTTTGCCTTCTTTCTTCATTTTTATTCTTTTTTCTCCAACATAGTATCAAAGCTCTAGTTATTCTTAAGCCAGTATCAAAGCTCCAGTTATTCTTGAGCTTGTAAGGATTGAAAAGCAAAACCTTTTTAAAAAAACTATGACTGTTCAACCCTAGCAATGACATCAAACAATTTCTCTGTTCCAATTCATATTTTTAATAGAAAAAATTATCACTTTTGGGCTATCAAAATGAAGTCCTATTTACAAGTTGTTAGTTTATGGGAGGTTATTAAAAGTGAGTTTAAGCCTACACGTCTTCTGCAAAATCCAACCCTAAATTAAATCAAGAAGAATGATGAAGAAAGGGTAAAGAAACCAAAAGCTCTATCTTGCCCCAATTCGGCCATTACGGAAGGAATTTTTACAAGTATAATGGTAGATTATATGAATCTCCTAAAGAAGCATGAGAGAAACTAAAAGAAGAATTTGAGGGCAACACTCAAATTAAGATTATGCAAATTTTGAATCTCAAAAGGGAATTTGAAATGTCAAAAATGAAGAATTATGAAGGTATAAAGGAATATCGGAGCAAATTTATGTCCATTGTCAATCAAATCAAGTTACTTGGCGAAGAATTTCCTACTCAAAGGGTTGTAGACAAGTTGCTTGTGACGCTTCTCGAAAGGTACGAGTAAAAATTTCATTATTTGAAGTTATTAAAAATCTATCAAATATAAGCTATTATAAAGGTTTACTTTGGGCTCGAACTTTTATCACAAGTCATGCCCACCTTCCCACAACAATCCTGCTTCGGTTCGCTTAAGCAAGATTCAGCCTTCTAACGTGAATGTCGACGAACAAATCCATCAGCCCTCGAACACCTCATGCTCACACAAGTGTTTCTCTCACACACAAAATAACATAAGTGTATAACAGAGTAAAGAAAACAACAAGAGATATATAGCCGAAACTAATCTTTCATTAACTCTCAACAAAATGTTAACAAAAGATACAAGTACTCCTTCTCAAAGCACTTACAAGGAACTCCCTACTCGAAGCCCTTACAATGAGAACCTCCCAAAAGCTCTCTCCTCTGAATGATTTCTCTCAATAAGTGAATAAATAACTCTCAACTTTAATGAACTATTTATAGGCATCTCTAGATGACTAAGTTAGAATCCTAATAGAACTCTACTAGCTAATATCACAATCTTATCCTTATTAGATTAAATCAAACTAACTAATAGATGACATCCACATCCAATTAGAACTCTATCTAATAGGATTAAGTTACATTACATTAATAAGATAAAAGATTACTGTCACGACCCGGTACCACATCAGGCTCATGATAATTGCCGCATAATCGAGTTAAGGACACTCACGATATCCTTAATCCGACTATGCAAGGCTAACTGAATATCTCTCCTTTAAAAAAAAAAATTGGGCAACACAACGGCTGTATTTTAAAAATCCCAAAAACTCAATCAAATACCAGCAAACAATTTTAAACACACTTCTATATTTACATCAAAAATTTTTGCCATAACTTCAGGAATTTAAAGTCCACTCAAAGCAATCTCAATAACAGTGTCAAAGTTTATACATAAGGACTTTTACAATAATAAAATAGCCAAGAGTTAAACTTATATAATCATAAACATACCAACATAACCAATCTAATAAAAACAATAAAACAGTTCATCGGCCACTATGCAACTAAAGTACAAACAGAAACTATCCATTTGCAGTAATACCCCGAAAATGTCAAAAGACCGCACGATTCACTCAGAGCTTCATGCTCACTAAATTAACCTGCATGGTTGGAAGGCAGAGGGGGTGAGTACACTATGTACTCAGTGTACAGGAAAAACATATATCGCAAATAGAACTCGATACATTACAAGACGATATAAATAACCTATGAGATGAACATACACTATATAGAAACATATAGGCCTGACCTATGACTCAACGAATACTGGTTAGGAACCATATAAGCTTAGCCTATTAATCACTTATCAGGTGAACATAGGTTTCAGTTCCAGTTCACATAAGCAGAAAGATATCACATGTATAAATTAAATCTCGTCAGAAAACAAATATCAGAATAAGCTAAAACAATCATGTGTGTAGCCACTAGTCGGACAAACTAGTGTGCACATCCACCGAATCCCGGTGTTGGCTCGAATTTCATCTGCGGTGAGTCCAGACTACAGTCGATAAGAGCGTCATGACCCTAAATGATGACCTCGTCGATGTCTAGACCCTAGGTGTGGAATCACCGTAAGTCCTATAGAAAGGTGTCGACACGGAGACTCGACTTTCATATACCAGCATCAAGGGTACGGGGATCGCTTAATCTGTTGGGCCTAGCACACAATTGGCCAATCATTTCCTCACCAATCACAAAAATCATATATAAGAATTAAGTACAAAAATCAAGTAAGACACCATGCCTTTATTTATCGATCCAACCGATAAAAATGAAATTGTTCCATGGCTCTAAGCCAAAAGAGAACAAGAACATGCAGTATACATGACTCGATTATGCATATGTAAATTCCAAAACATTATTTCATACAATAAAAGTCATCATGTTCACTTTAAGTGTAAATTTGTTTAAAAAATGTAGTTTCAGAAAATAAAACATTGTCCTTTGTACTTCAAATGCAGGTTTGTTGAAAACAATATCATTTCTTAAAATACGTAATAAAAACATCAGTTTCAAAACAATGTTGTTTCTTAAATACATAAGAATATTAGCACCTATTTGAGATTCAATTCTACTATGCATTTCTTAGGTTCAAAATTCACATACAAGTCATCATGCATGTCTTAGGATGTTCTAATCCCATTTGAGAGATATAGTTTCCCCAACTCACCTCAAAAGAAGGTGTAGCCTTTATACATAAAAAAGAACATGCAATGTATTTACTACTTAAATATGAATTTCATATTTATACACCATCACATAAGTGTATAAAACACAATATCGCTCTCTTTAAGCTATAGGATTCGACCATTAAGCTTATCACATGGTTACTTCCTTACTATTCACATTAGCTTTTCTTTTGCATTTTCTAAGGTATTTAATTCCTTTAATCCAATACTTACTTATTTGAAAACATAATTAAGCGCATTTTTATCCAAGCACATTAGGTGATTATTCATCAATCTAAGCAACAATTCAAGTTTACTCTAAGTAAACGTGAAAGCTGCTTTCAATGTATATTATTACGAATCCTTGAATCCTAAGCCAAGTTCACTTAGACATTTCATCAAGCACCTAATGTTACTTCCAATCAACAACATATTTTACCACTCCATTCAATTCAATTCCCTTCATTTAAGCCATATTCATCATAATTATACAACTCATCACATTCATCCATTCCTTCTTCCATCATTTTGACCAACCCTATCCAACATACTTCTTCTTCATTTTTCATCATCAATTCACATTATACATGTACAATTAACACCATAGAATTCATTTAGACCATCAATTTCAAAAGATATTAAAAATTTCACAAACTTTCACCAAAAGGGGTCATTTCAGTTTTGGTTTAAAGAACCCTCTCTATGACACATTTCATTCATCTAAATCATGTTTCATGCATATTCAAGCATGGAGAACAACATATTTTAACACCAAACTCAAAATCCTAATGTAGAGATAGATGAGACAAAATTTACCTAAACCTTCCTTTGATGATATCTTCAAATCCTTTGAGAATTTCTCAAATCTAATGATAGATTTGAGTTCCTTGACCCCAAATTAGCTTAGAACACTTTGATTTGGGTTGGAGAATCAAAACAAAGGGGTAGGGTTTAGTGATAGCCGAAAATGGTCTTCTCCTCCTCTCTTCTCCTTTCTTCTTCTCTCTTTTAATTAAAACAAAGTGTTTTAAGCCTTTAGTAATGGGGTGCACGGTCATACATAAGAAGGGTCTAGAATATTGACTCTTCTTTGATGAAAATATGGTGAAATTACCTTTTTGCCTTTAGGTTATGTGAAATTATTATTTTACCCTCCAAACTTTTCCAAAATTTGCAATTAAGTCCAAAATTTAGGAATCTCCAAAAATTTTATTTTTATTTTTGTCCCCGAACTTTTGAAAATAATAATTAAGTCCCTTAACTTTATAAAATTACTTATTGGTCCTACAAGAATTGAAAAATTATGTTTAAGTCCTTTGACTTTTAATAATTGGCAAATAAGCCCTTATGTACATTAATCTTTCTAATTTAGCTTTCTAAGTGTCTAATAAGTCTATAAATCATGTTTGATCACCTCTAAGGCATTAGAATACATTAAAATTAACTACCATGGTCATATCCATCCAATGGACTCGGTTTTACACACTTAGAAACTTATATGTCGGAAATCTCCAAGATTTCATACCGATGAACTCTAAGTTCATGTAAGATCATATAACATTATAAATCACTAACATAAATACCCAAAAGGATTTAAATATATCTTTGGAATCATATACAACCATGTATATATCAATATACAGTAGTATCTCCAAGTACAGAACAATACACAAGGGCTCAGAGAGTCCAATGTTACAATTACCCTATCTAGGAATGATTATTCTTATCCACAAAGATCTCCTCCATCTTCAGATGATCTTTCTACGTGATCTTTATCTCTTAAAGCTGATGTTCATCCACTTTGATCTTATCTGCCATGTCATCATTTGTCACATCATCCACAGTTGTCACATCACTGCTTATATGTTTTCCAAGTCACCACGACCTATCTGCATATAGGTCCATCAATGCACATCCATGGACAAGTTCATCTTTCATGATCAAGCTCACTCATGGTAAAGTCTCATCGTTCCATAACTAAGTACAAGTCACAATCCGAGTTAGTATAAAACCTCGTATATTTTACATACTTTCAACCTGCCTTGTCGAAGTTGCGTGTTGTCGCGCTAGCATACCTTCGCGCATCCTTGCAGGGTCTGCAAGCCTTTGTGCATTCTCGCGCACCCTCGAGTCTCATATGACTTAGTTTGCCAACTCTGTGCGACCTCGCATCTAAATCTCACGTCTCGTCGAAAATATCTGCTAATGCGCACCTACGTGTGCCCATGCTTATCGAATATTGCCTACTCTCGAGATTTTCGCCAATACTTCCCGCATCCCTCTGTAAAGTTACTAGATGCTCTTCAAGTTATGGACCAAAGAAGAATAATGAGGGATGTAGAAAATGGTGATAATGTCGAAAGAGCATATATAGTCAAGAGTTCCTCTTCAAAGGGTCAAAGTTAAATTCTTCATGTACAAATTATAAAAGGCCCAACCATGAAGAGAAGGATTATTGGCACAAAAGAAAACTGTAGTGCGTCAAGTGCAAGAGGTTTAGGCATTTACAAAAAGACTGCAAAGTTCAAAATGAAGAAGAAACAAACATGACACATAAAACTCTTTTTTAGAGTTGTTGGTGAAAAGTGTACTATAGAGATATATGCTCCAATATTTGTAAGTTGATGATAATGTGTATCAACAAATTTACAGAAAGTTATGAGAAGTGCATTACATTAGGATAGATGTGCTTCATCCTTGAAATTTTGAAGCAAGAGGAAGTGTTAGCAGGTGCTTCAAAATAATTAAATTAACTTATTTTCTTAGTCCCTATTTTCCAGCATTAGGATGTTAGTGGAGTAAGTGATCAAATTAGCATGTGATATTTTATTGGTATTCTCTAGCTGTTAGTGGAGCATTACGTGGGATGATACCACTTTCTTATATGATTGCTTATTTTTTTACTAAGCTTAGTTTGTTTGTAAGCCTATTTAAGTAGGCATAGCCTTACTTTCATTTTTACAGTGGAACATTACATGAGTTAAACTACGAAACGCCTCACCTTCCTTCTCCATTTTTATTCTTTTTTCTCCAACATTCTTTAGGGATGAGTTACTACTAAAAAAAGAAGCACAATTTAGATGGTGAAGGTGATGAGGTAGAAGGATAACGGAGTATAAGGCGTTGTGTATGGCTCGAGCAACAAAATCTAGCATATAGTGAATTACATTTTCCCAATGATTTAAGAAAGGAGAGAAAGGGAGAGAAACAAAGGAAAAGAGAGGGAAACAGAAGAACAATGAGGAATGGAGAAAATTGGAAGAGTAGAGAAACGCAATAGGATTGTCATTACTTTCTGAAAATGTACAATAGGGGACTGTTATTTATAGGTATTCATAACACCCTCCAACTGACATACTAACAATCTTAACAACCATCTACTACAATTACATATTTTCTTATCATATACACAATATATGATGTCGTTATATGTGTGTGTGTATTTGTACTTGTTAACGAGCAACGATATCAAAGTGATGGGCCAAGATATCAACCAATTTGCCTTTGCCTTCATTACCCCTCTAACAGCCAACACGTCGGAAACGTGATTCGGAGAGTTCATTTGACTTAACGAGTCTTTGGTGGCTAACTTGGCAACCCTTTAAGGATTCGGATGATGGGGACTTTAAAACTTTCTCTCTACTTTAAAATAAAAAGCATTTTAATTCTTAATTTAGCTTTAAATAATGAAAAACATATGTAGTATGAATATCACACGTTAAGCTAATAAAAAATTATTTATCTAACTTTTAACTCAGTTTTTAATAATTGGTTATAATTTATCTTAAATTTTAATAGATTTAAGTTAGTTTTAAGAAATGAGTTAAATTATTATATTAGTAATATTTGATTAGTTCACACCAAATATTCATATTGAATGTCTTCCATTGTTATTTTTTAATCGAAGTATAAAAGATTGAATTTTTCTAGAAAACTAAAAATTAAGTCTTTTCCATAATTTTAAAGAATAGAGAGTTTTTATAGATTTTTTAAACTACAAAGCAGGTTTATGTTTTTTTTATCTTATTTAATTTATTAATCATCATAGCTTAAATTAATTTTACTAAATATGTTGGTTCTACAATTAGACTAAAATAGTCTTATTTGTATAATTAAGAAATATTTTTAGTCTTACTTGTATAATTAAGAAATATTTTTAGTAGGTGATACCAAGTTATGGTATTGAGAAAGGATGATGATCTAAATGTAAGATGTCCATGAACCAAGACATTTGAGGTACTGGTGCAGGAACTAAAAGAGTAATTCTTGCCTTACAAGGTCTCCTAACTAGCACGGAAAGCCATGTGAAAGTTGCAATATGAGGAAATAGTTTGAAATTACATTAAGGCATTTAGCTTTTTAATGTTAGATATTCATAAATTATTAAATGAAGAAAGCTACTAAACTTTTTATCGATACTCCAATATTGGGGAAAATTAAATTGCAGAGGTAAATGTCTAAAACCTTCTTACTCCATTGCTCTTATAGATCGATTGGTGGATTTATAACCGAATAGAGACAAGGAAAAGCTCTTTAATAGTAATGGGAATAACAAGGATGTAGGAGAGAATTCCATGAGGTATAATGAGAAAGATAAACATATTAAGTCCTGTTAAAATTTTGTTTAACATAATGTCATTTGCTTTATATGTAATGGACTGCACTATACAAGGGAATGTCTAAGGAAAATGACATAGAGTGCATGGTTAGACAAAGATGAGGACAATAGTGAACTAGTAATTCTCAATATGTTGGTGGTAGAAAAAGCACTCATGAGTGGAACTTCTATGATCTTTAATGAATAAACAAAATGGTTGCACGTTAAAAGGAGTTAGGAGAAAGATCGTATAAACTTCCTTCTGTGGTGATGAGGGCCTACAAATGGACTTGTAGTCTCATTCATGGTTATTCCAATAGAAGTAAAATGGTTATTGTTAGACTTCGATGACACTCAAAATAGGTAGTAAGGGATATTTCCATAAAAATTTAATGAAGTGAAATGCATAAGAGTGTTATTTTTACATATAAAAAAAAGTCAACAAATCAGTCCACAAGACTCCTCACTTTGTAAGGATTGAAGGAAGGACATCAATTATACACAACTTTCTCTTTGCATTTTTTATAAAGAAATTGTTTCCGTGACTAAAACTTGTGACCTTCTAATCTCAACGGAGTAACGTTATCAATTACTCTAAGGTTGTCCCTCTATTATTTTGATATGAATTTACTCAATATGTTATGCTAGTCTTTTTTAGCCAACTTTAGTAGCAAGTTGCTAAAGAAAAACATGTCGAATATATTCATCATGATTGTTGTTGATGAAAACGTCGACTTTTGTTTGGTGGAGATTTGTGAAACCCTTTTTTGGTGTTTAGTTGACATACACATTGCACAACTTTAACAATATGATGGTGGTATTTGTTGTTAAAGAATTGCTACAACAACAAGGTTGATTTCAGGAAAAAGCTAGAACTATAGATTCCATTGCCTTCTGAGATGGGAGCATAGTTAATCGGTCACTTAATGAGCTATCATTGTTTCCTTAATCTAGCAATGCAAGCTATAAATAAGGGTGTACTTGTCAATTCAATTCTTCTAATGAATTCTTTGATTTCTTTCATATAATATTTATTATAAGATATCTGTCAATATGCTCTACATATGTTCTGAGTTCATATTGTTTCTTCCCCAAAATTGTCTCAAAAGCAAATGTAACATGTTCATTAAAATGTCTCGAAGAGATAAGTGAGACTTTCATTTGTTCTCTTGGCCATATTTGGTTGCACGTTGGTTTGTGACTTTCCATTAACTATCCTTGCACTTGTATCCTATCAAATTAAGTTATCTAAGCACTTAAGTGTGGCAATTAAATAGCCACCATCTATGTTCCAATGGAGTGTTTAGAAGATACTTGGTAGAATTACATATAAGTTTTTTATTGGAATTTCATTGAACAATTAGTTGAGAAATTAAGTTGCCACATGAGAATTGAAAGCGCTTAATTAGCTTCAAGGTCATCCATATTATAGATATCTAAAGGGATATCTAGTAATTTAAAATTAAATAGGGAATTGTGAGATTGGTATATATGATTTCCTAAAATAAAAAGGCATTTTGAGGTATTTAAAACAAAATGAGTAAGTCCTTGATTGGTATATTGTGGTTTTTCAAAATAAAGAGATACTTAAAAGGGATATTGAGGCATTTAAGGCTAATCGTGGTAGTTTTAGATTGATATAAAGGTTTTTTTTTCAAAAAAAAAAGGATGCATAGATGGATATCCAAAAATTTAATTGAATATGGAAATCCTAGAGCAGTTTCTAGGTTTTGACCAAAATTAAGTGATATCTAAAAGAATATCTAGGCATATAATATTTTTAAAAAAATCCTAAATTGATATATAGGCTTTTCTTATATATATATATATATAATATTATAAGTGTGTGTGTGTGTATATATATATATACACACACACACTTATAATGGTTTTTAATTTTTATCCAAAATGAAGAGATGCCTTGATATAGAGAGTTTTTCCAAAATTAAGAGATAACTACAAGGATGTCGAGGAATTTAAGCCTAAAGGATGAAGTTTTACATTGATTTTAAGATTTTCCCAAAAACAAAACAATCCTTAAAGGGATATCTAATAATTCAAAACTAAACAGAGCAGTTCGAAAGCTATTTTTAGTTTTAGTTTTTTTGCCTAAAATGAAGAGTTAACTAAAAGGATATCAAAAATTTTAAAATATAATTAAGGATTGCATAGGTTAGCCCTGTCAATTTTTTAAAATAATTTTTCAAAAATTAAAATTAGAAAACATCTTTTTTTAATTAGGTTCGGGCCTAGCAACTCAGACCCAACCTACCCGAAGCTTAACTCTTCTCGTTTTGCTTAGAATGGTTGAGCCTCGGGTCAATTTAGGTCTAAGCGGACCTATTGAAAAACACTTAAATTTGAACTATAGGTTAACCTATTGCCATCCTTAAATATAATGAATGTATTCTATAGGTACCTTAAGGCACATATAACAAATTAAAAAAAGAATTAAGTTCTTCATTAATAAAAGAATACAGTTGTCTATATATATTGGTTAAACCATCCGATATCTGACACCACACGGGCAATCGACTAATCCGAATTCGAGCAGGGTTGGACCATATAGGCGGCAAAGCTCTCCCTCACAAGTGCGACTCCATTCTTAAGACTTGAAACCGAGACCTTGGTTAAGGGAGAAGGAACCCAAGCCACTTTCTATATTCAATTCCTTTGTTTATACTTATTAGTACTAAAGAAAAGATGCATTTAATGCAAAATAAGATATTATAAATGTAAAATTCTACCTATTCAATTGACACAATAATCCGACTGAAAGGTCAATTAACTAATCATTGTTGTCGACCTAACGACCTTTGTCAAATAATTTTGAGAACCACACTTCACATTTTATTGATCTATATATTAAATAGTTCACCTAATGTCTTTCAATTTAAATTTTTTATTATTTAAATTTTTTAAGAAATGAAATTCAAAACTTAATTAAAAAACACTTCTCAAATGTTCAAAATTGTCCTAAATTTAAAGTACAAGAATTTAAGAGATTGTTTCTTTAAAATAAAAATATATTTAAAAAGTTAAGTGATGCAATAACAACACCTAGTAGAAATCACTTTGAGGTGTAGGGTCTAAGAAGATCCGGTAGTACTCAAACTTATCCCTAAAATTCAATTTAACATAATATGCAATTTTGAGCTTTTTATTGGATTATAAAAAGAAAATAAAAGGTTACAAGAAAAATTTACATTACAATAGGCAGTATTTTCTCTTGATTCAAGCTTGATCTTCTAACATGACTTGATGTTGGCTTTGTTACCAAATGACTTATTATTTTCCACTCAATTGATTTCATAGATTACCTTACCTTCATATAACTAGTTGATTCTTTGATAAATTAGTTTTCTAATATCCCCATCCTCCCTTAAAAAATATTAACACACTCACTACACAAAGCTCTCCACTTTCCAAGGGTTTGAAGAGAGTTATCGATGTATACTGTCTTCCCCTTGTATTTTTTACAAAGAGAATATTTCTGTTATTTAAACTTGCAACCAAAAGGTCACAAAGTTTAGTAAAAAATCTTTTAAACTATGTTTGAAATGATAATAAGAGATTGTTACTAACTTAGAAAAAAGTAATATGATAAAAGAAAAGTGATATAATGACAAAAATATAAAAGATTATATAAAAAATTGTTTAAATATTTGGGGATCCTACTCAACTACCATTTGTAAAGTGTTTGTATAGGTTATGAACCCTAACTGACTATATAATTTATTATTTTATACAATATTAACCTTACAATATGAAGACAAAAATATTCCGCTCAACATGTGAAATAACAATAACACCTAGTATAAATCTCATTGATACGCTGATAAGCTCAACAAATTATAATTATTCAAACCCTATAAACTAATCATATACAAGAAAACAAATCATAAAATTCATAATGAAATAACCCGGAAATGTAAAGTATTAAGTGCACAAATTATCAAAAGGGTATTATCGATCTTTTATACTTGATATTTTTTTAATGGGCTAATTATATAAAAAAACCTAAACTTTTTTTAAAATTTTAATTGTAGCCCAAACTTTAAAAAGTAGTATTAACATGTTCAAATTTTCAATTCGTTTCAATTCTAGTCCGACATTAATTACACCGTTATTTTTACTGACGTGACTTTGCCACATGTCAAAGGACTCCTACTATGCTTCTTGATGAGAGTAAAATGATGTTGTTTTGAACAAAACTAAAAACAAGACTTCTTCCTCGGCAATCTCCCTCTATCTATAACCTAAAGAGAGTGCGCGAAACAACTTTACAACTTTACAAGTTCAAGTCACGAAAACAGTCTTTTTATAAAAATAAATTACAACTTTGAAATATAAACCACATCATTCACAATATTAAACCATCCTTTGTAATGTTAAAAGAAAATGAATCACACATTTTATTCGAAAATAAGAATACAACATGAACTCTAGCGATGAAATACTAAACTATCAAATAACAAAACTATGTTTAGTTAAACACTGAATAGCAAGGCCAATCTCATGACATGCCAAATCCCAGAAACAAAAATAAAATGAACAGAGGGAGGAACATGTAATGCATTGTTCTGCAGCAACCATAACGGCAAAGAATATCTGAAAACCAAATGATCTCATCACACCCAGACTCAGACACTGAGGTGTCGAGTAACAACGGGAATTGAACTCTACCAACAACTATAGCATAATCAGACAATGTTGGATAGTACAAAATTGTGTTTCAGTAGTCAACAATATGGTGTCACAAAAGTTGTCAACTTAGATAACACTAGACAGTACAGTGAGCAATAATATGCTGGAACAATCCAACATAATAACAATTAAAATTACTTGAATATGAGAGCATCACGTCCTGGACCAACACCTATGTAATGGATTGGCACTCCAACAAGCTCCTCTATCCTCTCCACGTATAGCTGGGCAGCCTTTGGAAGATCCGAGTAATTTCTAATCGAGGAAATATCGCTCTTCCAGCCTGGCAAGACTTCATATTCCACCTAAACAAATAAAACTAAATCACTTAAAGACCTTTCACTAGGAGGGATTTGAAAAAAATGATGTTTTACCACCCTTCTATTGTTTGATCGAAAATCCAATAGTTTTTATGTTTCCAGGAAACAGACAGAAAACAAAACATTGGTTGAATCATACCTAGCTCAGTTCAATGAAACTCTCATATGCCATTGAATAATGTGTACTTACCATCATGCACCCGAAATTCATATACTTACCTTTAATTGTTCAAGAAGCCGGAGATCAGCTGGGAATGACTTAATAGGAGTACCATCAGCATATTTATAGGAAACACCCAACTGAATTTCCGGCAAATCCGACAAGACATCAAGTTTGGTAAGATTCAAAGAAGAAAAGCCATTGATCTGACAGCAGTACTTTAGTGCAACTATATCAAGCCAACCACAGCGACGAGGACGGCCAGTTGTTGTTCCAAACTCCTGCCCAGCAAATCGAAGAAGGTCACCACCTTGACCCAAGATCTCTGTCGGGAAAGGACCAGAACCAACCCTTGTGGTGTATGCCTTCACCTGTAAGTTACCATGAGATGAGCAAAAGTTATTAAAATGAGATTGTAAGGATTATGCTCAAGACAAGGCATCTGAAGCTCTATAGTGCACTCCAAATGTTAAAAGTAATATGTAATACCGTGACAGTAAATTCTAACTTGGAAAAAGCATCTTGGCTTTTTTATGCCTAGTCACTCCAGAAACATAAATCAGCTACAAAACATTTTCTAATGGCCTATCTTTTATGCCAAACCATAGTATGTAGACTTGCATGAAAAAAAAATCAGAAAACAAAGAAATGGGCAACGCTTGAATATGTAAAACAAGCATTAACTTACAACTCCAATGAGATCACCGACAACTCTAGGAGCAATCCCAAGACCAGTGCAGATCCCACCAGCAGAAGGGCTAGAGGACGTAACAAAGGGATAAGTACCAAAATCAACATCGAGCATTGTTGCTTGACCACCTTCAACCAAAATCTTCTTGTTGTTGGCAATGGATTCGTTCATGATATGCACAGTATCGGCAATGAAAGGCTCCAACCTCTCAGCAAATCTCTTATATTTCTCAACTTCATTCTTAAGCATTTGAGGCTCATAGTTGAAAGATGGGAACCTTGAAGCTGCATCCGATAACAAATGATCAAGTTTTTGCGGGAAAGTATCCATGTGCCTCAAATCACATACTCTAATCCCATTCCGGATCACCTTGCTAGAATAAGCAGGTCCAATCCCTCTTTTAGTAGTCCCAATAAATGCTTTTGCAAGCTCAGCCTCTCTAAACCCATCAACCTCTTGGTGGAAATCAAACAACAAGTGAGCACGGTCGGACACCGATATTCTTCCCTTGCAAGAGATCCCATTCGATTCAAGGCCATCAATTTCCTCGAAAAAACCTGGCAAATGGACCACAACCCCATTCCCTATCACACAGAGAGTGCCCTCATTAAGAATCCCAGAAGGAACAAGGTGAAGGGCAAATTTCTTTCCTTCAGAATTGTAGATGGTATGACCAGCATTAGCCCCACCCTGAAAAATCCACCATAAATTTTCAATTTTGAGGCCTGACATACTTTTTGTTCTGCACATTCATCAGCTAAAGTTCAAAAAGAAACAAAATCTGATAAAAATAAACACGAACCATGAATTATGAATTACACAACATTAAGATATAGTGTGTATATAAATATATGTATGTATCTATGATATATGTATATACACTATGTGATGTCGATATATATACGTATGTACCTGGCAGCGAGCAACGATATCAAAGTGATGAGCCAAGATATCGACCAATTTTCCTTTGCCTTCATCACCCCACTGACAGCCCAAGACGCCGGAAACATGACTCAGAGAGTTTATTCGACTCAGTGAGTCTTTGGTGGCTGACTCGGCAAACCTCAACGATTCGGACGATGGAGACTTTACGGAGCATACAACAAAGTTGCGGGTGGAGCTGCGCTGATGCCACCGTGGGGAACATAAAGTCGGTGAAGCGACGGCGTTGGAGCGCAGCTGGAGAGAGGAGAAGTTCATAGCGTTTATTCTCTCTTTTTTTTTTCAATACAGAGAGAGAGAGAGAGAGCGGAACCGTTAAGTTAGAGACGGCTTGGCTCCCACACCGTTAAGTCACTTCAAAATAAAACCTAATTGTCATATAAGAGGCACGATCTTTCCGATCAGTTAAAGCCCAGTCGATAAACGAAACACCGATAAGTACCAGTCCTGAAACATAATTTATAAAAATATGAGGATTAAATTGAAAAAAAAATACCAACTTAAGGAATACAAAGGTTACCTTAGGACTAGAACTTTCACCGAAGTTGATCACCGACATCCTTTATACGACAATATCAGTTAGTTCTGCTTAAGTAAGATTTAGCCTTCAACGACCCTTGAAGTGTTTACCTCGTATACTCAATAAATAATACTATAGAAGCAATAAGAAAATAAAGACAACAAGAAAACAAGAGAAATAATAAAATCAACATTTATATTATTTTTTCTTAAAAGAATATAAGTAATGTTCTCTCTGACTGAATGAGGAGAGCAAAACTTGAATAAGTTATATATAGATACTCTAGTTTGGATGCCAAGTTACATTCAGATTCTTACTTAAATTGAACTGTACAAGATCTTGTTAAGATCAAATCTATTTCTATCAAATTACATCACGTGGATCTTTTAGATGACTCTAACTAATAAGATAGAATCTACAAGATAACAGGAAGATAGAGTTTACATTCAAATAAGAAACTAACATTCTTATCTTCAAATTTTTCCACTATCAACTCTAACTCTTAGTTGTCGCCACATCATCCAAGATTTCCTCATAATTTTTATCTATTGATGATACAGTGTGATCTTATCGAAGTTCACATAGTATACTGGCCTGATCTATTACTTCCCATAACAAGCCAGCTAGTCATGATCTATTCATCTAAGCATTAGCCAAGTCGTTAATCCCTCAAATCTTTAGCTTGAGTCAAGTCAATCTTAATAAGGTCCGAAACTCTATCAAAATTCTTACTATATCTAATCTCACCCGCTCATATATGTCTTAGTATTTTTGCATATCTGTCTCGTGTATGTAAACCAGCTAACTTTTCACCAAATACACATTGTAAAAGTCACTGAAAAGTACTTCAAAATTTAAGGGGCTAACAATAAGTCCCTTGCCCTCCGCAATTTCACCAACCGCAGCCTCAAGTTTTCTCTCTTCAATCTCCCTTTTCTCTGTCACTTCCTTGATTTGCTGATCCATCGTGTTCTTGCTGTCTACTGATCCTGGGACTCATATGTAGAGAATATTCGAGTTTGAAGATTTTGTGACCGTAGCCCGTGGGTGTTGTTGTCACGTGTGATGTGTTGTGGGCTCGTGGCCTTTGTGGCTGTGCAAATTTGCAATCTGTTTTTCTTTTTCAGAATGGATATTTGAGGGACTAAACTATATATAGTTATATAAAGTAATGCTTGGTTCATAGAGAATAATAAGAACGAGAATAAGAATGAATATAGTGAAAAAAGGGAATGAATATAATCATTATAATTATGATGATTGATTAAGATGAAGGAATGATTACTATTACTATGGATGGTGGTGAGTTTGTTAAAAATATTGAGAAACAAAAATTTGTTTTATATCAAATTTTAAATATATTTTAATTGATTGTTTTTAATTTATGCACCCTAATTATAAATGACAGAATATTTAAAATCAAGTATATTACGATTTTTCCTTTCTAATAGGTCTCGAAGAAAAAAATACTCTAGTATTTTCTTACATCAACATATTATTAGTTACATAATATCCTTAAAATATAGTTTAATCATCCAAAATATTGTGCAATTCATCGACACAATGATAATATCCATCATTCCATTGCTATAGTAAAATCAAGTAACATAGTTTAATACAATTTACATTCCTATTGGAGAATGCAAATGATGTTATATTTTAAGTAATTAATGAATAATATTTTAATTAATTAGATTGTAATTAATTAATTACATCTTAATTATATT
>JANKYE010000001.1:905314-924228 GCA_032467995.1 Erythroxylum dillonii | reverse complement strand
TTGTTGAACTTACCCCTCTGTTAGTTGATGGACTCATATTCTGTTAGCTTTTGATAGTTCATTTCGGTTATTCACTTGGTTTATTGCTTTAATACTTCTCTCATATTGATAAAGATGGGATTAAAGTATATGAAGATGATGAATCTTGTTATTTCCAGAATGGGTTGATTCTTTTTCTTAAGAATTAATGTAGCTAGTTTAGTCAAATATGCATGATTGAGTTACTATTTTATTGTCTTATTACTTGCTATAGTTTTTGAACTGAATGAATATAATAGCATGATCAAACTTTACAGTATTTTAGTGTTAAATTAAACGAAGGATCGAGAAAATAATTTTAATATAGAATGAGAAACTATAGACGCTTAAGTTATGAATTAGAAATATGTTAACTTAAGTGTGCAATTATTAGTTAGGTTTAATAATTAATTTGGATGATAAACTTGTCGAGTACTAAAGTTAGATTAGTTTTTTATTTGAATTAATTTTAGAACCCAATTGGCAATTTTAGTAAGACAATTATCCAACATGCATATGAGATTAAATTAGTGAAATTAATTCTCAAGAATTTCCTTCATCGATTTATCAATCCGTTTTTACTCCCAGCTAAATCAGTTTATTTTTTAGTTTAATTTTATGATTTCCTTTAAAGCCTTCGTTCAATGAATCGACAAATCGGGATAGAATGTTTAGGAATACATTTGTTTTTGTTTTTATTCAAGATTAATTTGAGTTGACCAATTTCACCTTCGTGGGAGACAACCTTGGGTAATCAATTACAACTATCTTGCATACTTACCGGTATAGTTGCTTAGATATTTTTAAAACTTATTTTGGGCATAACAGTTAGGACTTGGGGTTTGTTGAGGTACTACTGCAGGCCAAGCCGTAGAAAGTATCGTGAGACAATCCGAGGTTAATAAAAAAATACGAGCTATACTTTATTGCTTAGCCTAGCTTTTATGCAAAATTTAATAATTTATGGATTAGTTGTAGCATTAGCACATTTATTTGCAAATATTTTTTGTTTAATTCTATAAAACAATACATTTTTTATTACTTTGGATTTACTGCTTTCTTGTTTACAATTATATCAAGATTTCACTCCAACAATATTTTGTATAGAAGAGATTTTTTAAGTATTTCTCAATTATCTCGGTACTAATATATAATAGTTTGTTAATTATTCTAAGTCTATTATTGTTTAATTTAAATTAGATTTATTATTTAATTTTAACTTGTTAATTTATTAACTCCAAATTAGTTGGCGATGATTTGCTAATTGTTGGATTATAAGTTAACCTTATTAATTTATTAGATGAATTATAGAAAACACATTATTATTATATACTCTTGAAAATTTTATTTAATAGGTGTTAGAAAGATAAAATTATAGTTTTTTCTTAAAATTTTAATTTTCATAATAATATAAAGAAAATCTTATTAATTAAACATATTAAAAGGATTATTAATTATTAACATCATGTTTCTATATTGACTCAAACTCATAGAATTGTTATTAAAATAAATGATTATACCTAAGTGAGTTTTTACCTAAAACACAATTTTAAATTTATTTTTCATATGGATTAATTTAGTTATTTGCTTAAATCACAATTTTAGGTATAATTTAATTAAAACAAATAAATTTTAATTATTTTTACATTATTAATTATTTCCCTAACAAGAAAGCAGCAAAACATATAAATTCTTTATAGAGGAGCAATTATGAATTTTAATTTTTAATTTTTAATTTTCATAATAATTCAAAAATTGTATTAATCAAACAAATTAAAGGAATTGATAATTATTATATCATGTTGTCCATATTTTGAAGAACTCTAAAACACATAAAATTGTTATTAAAGTAGATGATGATCATATCTAATAGAATTTTAACTAAAACACTACCAATGACAACAATCTTAAAATACAAGGTTTCAAATTGAGAGGATCAGATAATAAATATTAATTATACGCAGCTTGCCTTTTATATTTTTATAAAGAAGTTATTTTTGTAATTTAAATTTGTAATTTTTTATGTCACAATTTTAAAATTATTTTTCATATGTATTGAAATTTCAAGTATTTACTTAAAACACAAATTTAGGTATAATTAAACTAAAATTATAATTATTTTTCACTTGCATTAAAATTTCAATTACTTACCTAACAATAAACAAACAAAAATTAATTCCTAGTGGAATTTGAATTGTGAACTTATAACTAAGAAAAGACTACTAATTTAACTAATCTTCAAACACATTGTAGAAATTGAAATATCCAAAAACTTTGGAATTAAAAATTTAAATATTGAAAAGCAATATTAGAACAGTGAAAGAGCGAAAATTCACAATCTTTGAGGTTTTAGTACGCGCCGTTCTCAACAGAAAACCGGAAAAAGACAACGTAAGACTAAGAAACGCTAGACAGAACCGATCAGGACCATCTAGCTTTTCTGGTTCTTCCAAGTTCCAATCTTTTTTTCCCCCCCTCAATCTGAGTGATTCAGGTAAGTTTTTTTTTCTAATTTTTCAGTCTTTTAATCTCATCTTTACATACCCTTTTGCCAGATTGTGTCAAATATGACCTATTTTACTGCGGATTTGTTTATATGAATTTTGTTTTCAATTTCCCTATTGTTTGTTTGCTGAATTTTGAACTATTTGGTTCGATTCGTTTCTTGAAAAATTTTGTTACTTTTATTATTTGTGATTCGTTGGAACTGTTCTTCTAGTGATTATGCGAATTGGGGTCGTTCCTTTATCCAGAAATCCAAGTTCTTGTTTTAGCTAATGCACTTCATTTTCTTCTCTGGAAGTCTCGAAAGATCTGAAAGATTAGAAAAAATCAAAGCTTGATTTGGGTTAGGAGCTGTGAAATGATTACATGTTCCATTTGCATTCAATGGTTTTCTGTAGATTTAAAAGTTTCGGAGGGAAAGGGTTTGTGTATAAATCTGTGTCATTTAGCCAACGGTGCTGTAGGCTTCAAGGAGTGAAAAATTCAATAGTTTCTTCACAATTTTGAGCTCTTTTCTGCTTGAATATAAAATTTTGGCTGACGGTTAGAGTTTTATCACATGGCACCTTGTCTTTAGGTGAGAAGTGGCCATGGAAGATCTAAAAGCTGTGGATTGTATAAGTGATCTCCCCGAGAGCATTATAGAAACCATTCTGACGTTTTTGCCGTTAAGAGATGCTGTTAGGACCTGCATCTTGTCAAGCAAATGGAGATACCGATGGACAACACTTCCTGACCTTGTTTTTGATGACAGATGTCCTAGTATGTATAATGATGGGAAGTTGGAGCAGCACAGCTTCATAAATTTTGTCACGCGAGTACTCCTTCTTCACCATGGACCTATTAACAAGTTTCACCTTGCTACTTCGTTTTGGCAATGCTATCCAGATATTGATCAATGGGTTCTTTTCCTCTCAAGGGGTGACATTAAGGAGTTGGTACTAGAATTAGGTGAAGGGAAGTGGTATAAAGTACCAGCTAGTCTTTTCAGTTGTAAGAAGTTAACGCAGTTGGAGCTTATTCGATGTGAATTAGATCCACCTCCTGCTTTTAAGGGATTCTCATGGTTAAAAGGCCTCAGTCTTCATCAAGTTTCGATTGCTCCTGAGGCAATAGAGAGTCTTATTTCTAGTTGCCCTCTTCTTGAGCGTCTTTTATTATCTTATTTTGATAGCTTATCTCTTAATGTCCGTGCTGCAAACCTAAAGTTCTTGTATTTGGAAGGTGAATTCAAGGATATTTGTCTGGAACATACTCCACTTTTAGTTACTGTATCGGTTGCTATGTATATGACTGATGACAACGCTGAATATTTTGAGCAAAGCTCGAGTTGCAGTTTTATCAAATTTCTTGGTGGTGTACCTCATCTTGAAAGGCTCACTGGGCAGATTGACTTCACGAAGGTAACACATTGATTTAGCCATATTATTGATTGTTGATTCAGCAAGATTATATCAACGGTCATACCCTGTTTAATTTATGAGTTTGATTTTTCTTTTTAAGTATTTAAGCATTGGACATTATCAAGGATTACGGCCAATCACGTTTAGCTACCTAAAAGTTATTGAGCTTTATGAAGTTAGTATCGAAGATACGAAAGAGATGCTTGTTGTCCTCCGGTTGATCACTAATTCTCCTCATTTGGAGGAACTTCAAATTTCGGTATGTCAAGGTTGAACCACTAGTTTGTTGCTGCAAACATTTTCGTGAAAACATTATATTGTGCATGGTATTGTATTCATTTACAAATTAGAGATTGTGATTGCATTTGTTGTGCTTCACGATTTGCTATAGGGCTCATCAAATGCAGCGGCTAGCACAGAATCTTCTCACTTGGATTTCTGGGCAACAATATTCCCTAAAGATTGCACTCTTAGGCATCTTAAAGTTGCGAAGATAACAGATATATCTGGTGTGCCACAGGAGATGGAATTTATCAAATTTTTGCTTTCGAGTTCACCAGTTCTTGAGATGATGAGTATCGCCCTTAGTTTATATGTAATAGACAAAAGATTAAGTATGTTGATTAAGTTGCTAGAGTTTAGACGGGCTTCTGCACAAGCTGCAATCTTTTTCATGCGAGATTAAAGCAGTTTGTATTCCTTGCAATATCTTCTTTCTCTTTCTTATCTAAGATTCCTTTTTGTGGATATATGAGAATGTTAATATTGTTTAGAAGCTTCAATAGTTGTAGAACATCCCATCAGATATTGGACCATGCAAAGTTATGTACATCAATTTCATGCAATTTGACCGCCTTCTTCCAGTTTATCTACACTGCCTTGGAGAAGATTTCTTTTTTCTTGTTCTTTCTTTGGATCATTTTTACCAATGAGATAGTATTCAAGAGCTAGATCTCTGTTTTGCAAACTTGGTATCTGTTAGAGACGCATTCATAGGCAAGAATTACGAAAGGAAGAAGTCAATATATCTTACAATGAAAGAGCAACAGAAAGAGGGAACATATCACAATTAATCAAATTACAGAAATATGGCTGTTATTTTATTAAGGGTAATAGGTAGAATTAATGCCTTTATCAAATGCTATTATTAAGCAAGTTTCTATACATTGTAATCATGTAATCTCTATATAAGGAGAACATGTTTATGAAATAAAACAAGCAATAATTCTCACTTCATTACGGAGGTCACAGCTCCCTCTCACGAGCTCCTTCTTTTATATTCCTTCTTCTTAATTCATCATAGGTCGTTCTCGGAAACACCAAACAGAACCTCCTGTTCATCGTCCCCTGACTAGATCCCATTCTAAGAATCATAACAGTATCACTTTGTTAGACGCCTCAATTGAACTGTGGAAATGATAATCAACTGCCTCCAATTTTCATGTTGATGAATGGGTTTTATTAGTAAACGGTTTTATCTTCAACCCACTCTAGCTATGGATGCTTCTTTTCTATTATTTAAGTGCTCTTAGCTTATCATTCCAGAAGTGGAGGTAGTCTTGAACTGCACCTTTAGATTGCACGGTACTTTCAATGAGTCCTTCTTTAGAACTATAAGAGATAAATTCAGAAGAACTGAAGCTATGTAAAAATTACATTTATTGCAACCAAGATTGGTGGAACAATTCCAAAAAAAAAAGGAAAAAAAATCAATTTCAGAAGAGCTTAATACGTGTAACACTCAACTATATCTCATTTTCCAGTCCAGATTCTGTACAGTCAGAATATTTATCACAGCTTTTTGATCTCCAATGTTGCTAATATACAAGCAGCTTGTTTGTCTCACAGATAAGAGTTCCTTCAGGGAAGTCTGTAAATGTCATTTCTGTTATTGAGAATGTCATCTGGGTCCTGAGAGCTCCATTGCTTGAACAAGGAATACAGAGTCTTCAGTAAGATCAGAATACCGCTCTGAAGAAGAAAACTCATTGGCTCTGGATCTGGTTGCCTCAGCTTTCTGAGAAGCCTCCCATTTCTCTGCTAGTCCATCTCCTTCCAACATTCGGACCACTTCTGACATTTTTGGTCTGTGGCTTGGAAGGTACTGGGTGCAGAGCAGAGCTACTTGAGCCGTTTCTTCAAGCTCAATTCGATCATAATTGGTCTTAAGATCCTTGTCAACTAACAACTCAAGCTTCTTTTCCTGATGGATCTTCCTCACCTGTAGGTAAGTAACGAAACTAAACTCAGCCACGGATGGATTTTGCATTAGCCTGGGAACATATATCACTAGTAAGAACTCAAAACATCAATGTTTTGCTTACCCAGTCAAGCATTGCTCCTTTCTGATTTGCAGACTTCCCGAATTCCAGGGCTCTTAAGCCAGATATGAGTTCGAGTAGGAGGATTCCAAACCCAAAAACGTCTGTTTTCTCAGAAGATTGTCCTGTTGAGAGATATTCTGGAGCGATATGGCCAACAGTACCCCTCACTGCTGTTGTGACATGTGAGTCCCGGTGATCCAACAGCTTAGCCAACCCAAAATCTCCTACAACAGCTTCACAGTAATCATCCAGTAATATGTTTGCAGCCTTCACATCCCTGTGAATAATCTTGGGGTCACACTGCTCGTGCAAGTATAACAAACCTCGCGCAGCTCCTAAGGCAATCCTTTTCCTTGTACCCCAGTCCAGTACTGGCTTACCTGCAGGAACAAAATACTGATAATTTCAGCTCACTTTGCTGTTGTGAATTCGGCATATTACAAGTTCCAGGCAGCATCTGAAGCAAAAATGGAAGAATTACTGACAAATCCTGATGGAAGCCATACCTTTAAGACGATTAGCTACACTGCCATTAGACATGTAGGGGTAAACTAGTAGCTTCTCTGTTGCCGTCATGCAAAAGCCGTAGAGACGGAGGAGATTTCGATGAACAGCTAAGCTAATCATCTCAACTTCAGTCTGAAATTGGATCTCTCCTCCAATGGCATTACCATCTTTGAGCCTTTTGACAGCTACTACTGTTCCATCTTGGAGATACCCTTTGTAGACATTTCCAAAACCTCCTTTTCCTATCAAATTCCTGCTGCTGAAATTGTTTGTAGCAACTTGAAGTTCTTTGAATTGAAATCTCTTCAAGTTTCCCAGGTTGAAGTCCTCACGGTTTTGCTCTAAAAGATTCAAAAGAAACCATTAGAGAACATCCTTGCTTCTTTCAACCATACTTTCTGAAGATTTATTTTTCCTTGCTTACCATTAACATCAAAGAACACTTGTTGATTGCGTCTTCTCCTCCACCAAAGAAGTAAACCGATTCCAAGACTCAACAGGCAGATGCATCCTAGGCTTGAGCCAAAGGCTAAGGCAATTTTCTGGCCCTTACTGCTTCCAGAAACCTGAGAATCTTAAGAAAAAAAACAGGGCATTAACAAACCATAAGAATATGTAATTTGCAAAGAAAACAGGAAAAAAGCAATCATGAACTGGCTGTTAGTACTTTGAGGATCGTTTGTTGACAAAGATTGCGAAATCTGTGTAGCTCCAAAACATTCTTGCTCAGTTCTACATATCATAGAGTTCCCTGCAATGCTGTGGACATCCAAAAACGTTGAATTATGATAAACAATACAAGAATTGTATACAATTTTTATTTCTATTCAGATCAATGAAAAGAAAAGGCAAAACTGACAACTTTGAATTGACTTACTAGAATGTTCGAGCATGAAAGGGGGGCACAGGAGCGCTCAAGTTATTGTAAGACAAGTCCCTAAGAAGACAAACAATACCCATGTTGAAGTAGGCTAGAGGACATCATGAAAAGTTATGATCATGGTTAATACTGAGGAAGAAAATCATGGAAGACACTTACAAGAATGTAAGCTGGGTCATGTTTGCCAAGGAAGAAGGTATTTCTCCATCAAGACTGTTATTGTTCAACCTCCTGTGAACCAATCCAATAACACAATACCAATCAGATTTCTGCTAGTGTTTGAAAAAAATAGAAAACTGGAAAAAGGGAGGGAAAGATGTCAAGATAAGACAATTATTATAAACATACAGATATTGAAGACTTTGTAGATGGGACAAGTTGCTAGGAATTTTTCCAGTGAAGAAATTATGAGAAAGATCAAGTGTTCTAAGCTTTGAAAGCCTTCCAAGCTCGGATGGTATGTGTCCTGAGATATTGTTGTTCTGCAGAAGCCTGAAAATATTTTGTACAATAAAACAACTGTACAAGAGAGCATACTTTCGTTGAAAAGGATTGATTGAATACTCACACAAGTTGGAGATTCGTCAAGTTTCCTATGCTTGGTGAAAGAGTACCTGATAAACTTTGGCTTGGAGCTCCTCTGCAATAAGTTCATGTTAACTACTTTAGATAATATCCCTTAAATGGGTAATCAAATGAGGTGTGTTAGTTCAGCTGCTTTTATCCTTTTCAGCTTTTGTGTGTTTTAGTACTACTTACAATCCAACGACTAGACCATCCGGTGAACAAGTGACCATGCTCCAGCTACATGGATCTACAGCAGTTGCATCCCAGTTAAGAACATTGTGAGGATCATTCAGTGAATCTTTAATGCCCATCAAAGCTTCCACTGTATTAGTTTTGGAAGAAATCAACTTGTTAGTTCAGAACTTCAGAAAGAAAATCCATTTTTTCACTCCAAGAAAACTTCAATTACCTTCATAGTTGACACCTTCTGGGGAGAGCAACCCACATGCAGAAGTCCATAAGCAGAACAAAGCCAAACAAAAAAAAAGATTGCCCTTTTCCCTTCCTTCCATTGAATCAAATACAAAACCAGATACTACCCAGTTTTCAAAAACAGTTTCTAGTTTTAAAAAGAAAGAAACAAGCGAAGTCTTGATAGGTGTATTGTGCTATATTTGAAAGATTCTGGGGAAGCAATCTTGATATGGGTTTTGTCTTGTTTTGACATGTAGAAGCTTTTTACGAGAGACGCCTACTTTGCACCAACTCACTCGCAACTTATGTCAGAAACCAAAAAAACCAGAGGTTTGGTACTAAAGGCTGAAGGAGGGTAACATGCCTACCACCGGCTCATCAATGTATTAAGTTAGGAATATATAAAAGCTAGAAGCAAGATTAAGCAAATCTAGATAATATCAAAAGATGATTGCAAAAGAAAATTCCTCCAATCATGCATTGGTCTAGAGAAAAAGTAACGATGGAGATAATTCTAAGTAGCCTATTCTATTCCTAGACAATATTAGAAAATACAAAAGGTAAAGCACATCATACACAGTTAAGCATTGTTAAATGTTTATTATCAGTACAATAAAGAATCAGTTTTGTAGGTCAGGCAGGTTTTTGGTGTCAGAGAGTGGACAAGTGTTCTGCTTTGGTTTTGCTAAAGCTTCTTTTACTGTGGCCCCTGGGAATCCAACATTCCCTGAGATTTGCCATTTTCTTAGAATTAAGTTCCCAAAAATTCCATTCTTTCCTTCATGTGGCTTCGGATTCTTCGACATCATTAGAAAAAAGTTGAGAATCTCGAGGGAGTGAACATGAGACTGATGATGCAGAAATGGTCCTGATGATATATCTGTTGTGTGAATTATTAGCTTTTTCTCTCTCTCTCTCTCTTTTCACCAAACACCCCTTCCCCCCCCCATGAACATCATATTTTCCTATGGTCCATCTGAGTTCTGCTTTATTGATTCTATTACACTCCCCACTCCCATTGTGTCTCCACAGTCAACAGACGCCCCTATAATCTATCCAAAAGCAGCCAACTTTAAAAAGCAAAAGCTTCCTCTTTTCACTTCAACCACTCCACAATTCTTCTCCCCTCCCTTTCTGTATCTATATACTTATTATATGTGTGTGTGTGTGTAACAGAGACTTGGCCGTCCGATAATGAACTGACAGTGATGACCCTCTATGCAAACAGTACATGAAGTTAGCTGGTATAGTACCAAAATAGAAGATAGTTTTATGCATGAGAAAAAGCATGATCAACTCACACTAATTATAGTCTTCTTCCTATAACTGGGTGCACGTGCAATGCAGAAACCATTATACTTACCTCGTTGACTTGGTCTTCAAAGATGAGAACTTTATTCTTTATTCAAAAGTATTATTGCCATAATTCATGATCATCAAGCAGCTGGAAGTAAGGAACATATCAGTTAATCAGATGGGTTTGTTCATTACTGATGATCAGACAAAAAGCTTGTCTATAATAGGGAGTAATAGTTGATAAACTTGAAAGAGACATTAACTAAACTTGAAAGAGACATTAACTTACATTTGCAGTTCAGGCCTTTACAGTGACAATAGTTTCAAATGCTGTTCCAATGGGTCCTGGAACTGGTGTCCTTAGCCTGGAATAGCACCTGACAGAGACCTTACCACCAGGTGTCTCTAACGTAGGGACTCCTGTCCTAGTTTTTAGCTTTATCATACAAGTTGACTTAGGTTCATACCATTTAGTAGCTATCAGATACATATCTTCCTCATTTGCATTGTCTTATACTAAAAACACAATTTCGAAGAGCTTCAATGTGTATTCCTGTGAAGCTGCCTCGATAATTTAGGTATCAGTAAACACCACTGCAGTATGCTACAAACACAGCTTAAAACAAAGAAGACGGAAAATTTAACTTTAGTAAAACAGATCCTTTAAAACAATTCAATCAGCTAAACAGAATTTACATAAAGTTGTGAAATTTTTCTTCAAGTTTGGATTTAGACAAAGCCTTAATTTGGTGGATTCATGAGCATTGTGAGAAAGTTGTATTTTATACAAAGATATGTCCTTTTCTGGTCAACTCAGTTCTTTCTTGGGGTCCATTACATGGCCTCTCTTTCATCTCTTGCGCCACTTGGAAGGACATAGCAAATTGCCAGAACTTAATGGAAATTTGAAATCAATGGAGCTTGAATTGAAGTCAAAAGTAAGTCAAAGAACAAGTAGGGCTGTAAAGAGAATTTGACTGGTACTGGTAATGAAGTTGTGCACTAAGCGGGGATGTCATAAATGAATAGGAAATAATTGTTTCTTTTCCTACAACTTTGCTTTGCTTGAATAAAGAGCATCTAGTCCTTTGAACAACTATTACAAAGTTCACATGACTTAAGTCTCGACCTTTCTCACTTGTAAAGCCTATAAAGAAGAATGATCCAAGTAGAGAAACAGGCCCTTTTCAAGAGCCTTAAGATTGAAAAATCGGGTGGTAGTGAAGGGAGCTGCAAAGTTAGAGCCGATAAGAGTTACTTAGATTGAACCTGCTCTTAGCTCCGAATTACTACACCTTCAAGTGGCTTTACAAACATTTCATATACCTAATAGTCTACCTAACATATATTTTAAAAAAAAAAGCAGTTGCGGATTTCACCGATATTAAAGAAAATGATAAAGGCATCATAAAATCTCCAAATGGTTGACAGCTATCAAAACCCGATTATATTCCAATCACTTTGACCAATATTCCATCACCCTACTGTGGCTTCATGCCTAATACAGAGAACCAGTAAGTAATGATCTCAATCTCCTATGTCACTCTACATATTACCTTGTCACAGGCTACTGTATCCTGGAGGGTTTGATAGAGAAAAAAGTAAAAATCCTATCTTTGGCCTATCTTATAGAGAGAAAAAAAAAATCCTATCTTTGTTCAACTTATCTAGTGGAGCACTAATTATAAGGTGCAAAGCCTACTAGATCTATCCAATGTCTTAGCAGCATTAAAACACTAACGTTAAATTTATGCATAGAAGAACTAAGCTCAATATATTCAGACTCCTTTTGTCTTTTAACTCATCTAGAGATGTAAATTACTACACCTAATTTGGCCTGAATACATCTTTGATCTTAATATTTATAAAGAAAAGAGAACCAGCAACAACAGTAGCTCAATCAGTATAGAGAATCAGCAAGTTCTTGCATACTTCCCCATAATATCATTCATAAAATTTATCAGCAACCAAGCAGATTATTCTGAACTCCAGCAAAAATGCAGTATTGTCACATCAACAGAAAATTTAACAGTGCACTTCACATGGATAAGGTCCTTTTAACACTAGATTGGCAATTCCCTAACAATTCGAAGCAATACTGAGGTTTCCGTATAACAGAGGGCAGAAGAAGAACATATTCTCTTTTTAAAAAGTTGGCACTTTAAAAGCTAAGGATACCTCACACGCAAGCCATACTTTTGTCTTTTCCATTTAAGACCATACAATGGAGTTTGCATTCTGTATAAATTCCTCATACCACCAATTGAAAAGAGACTGAGAAAAGCAATGGCCACCTGTTATCCCCTTTCCTTTGTTTAGCTCCTCTTCCTCTTATGGGCTACATTTAGTATTTTTCATTAATGTCATAACCAGCTGATAGAACAATGCTGGAGCAAGTCATATGAACTTGAGCTCTATCCCAGGCATACGGTATCAATATAATGTGAAAGACCAGGAACCCTTACAGGAACTAATTTCAGGCTTTCAAAGAGCTCCACAATCCCATATTCAAAGTTGATTCTTGCTGTCACGTCTTTGCTTTGCTGGGAGTCACTCAACTTTAAATAGTGATTAAAGACGTAAAACTAACAGTGCTTTAGAGCTTTAAACCAATCCTGGGAATAGTTAGGGAAGGGCAAAGGAGGATCTTAGCCTCTCAAAGTGAAGATTACAGTTCAAATCTGTCTGTTATCACACCCTTGTTAAAGATATGATTTAACATGTTTTAGAAGCATTCAAGAAAGAAAAGTGAAGCAACAATTGTAAGACAAAAAATCATGCAAAAATAAAGCAGATATTGACTAAAAAATAAAGGGACAAAGTGATGTGAAACAAAGATTTGCCAATAAAAACCTTTTACTTTAGAAACTTTAATCAGTGCTTTAGCAATATGGAGGAGCTCCAAAAAGAAACAGAACCAGTTATGTGAGTAATGTTGTTTGTTTCCATAGGTTCAAGAATTTACAGTCCCAGGTTCCAGAAATCATAGGCTAGTGAAGACAAGTATCCATCATGTGAATATCAGAGCAAAGATTGTATTCTCAAACTTAAGTTCCAGTAAGACAATGATGGATCTAGCCAAGGCCCAGTTGCAGCAATTTACCCAAGTTGTATTTTTCTGAAGAACAAGGATGACCAAATCACAGACACCTTATCTTCTCGACAAGAGGAACTGTAATATGAAGATCATATCAAGCCCCGTATTGCACAAAGCCTGTCATGGCCAAGATATTCCTCCACTTGAAAGAATCTTCAGAAATTAACATTAGCGACCAGCATTTTGTCAAAATAGGCCCAAGTATATAAAAACAAATCAAAGTGGAATTGATTACTGAAGCTACAAGTGAACAAGCCATGATGATGATTGGAAACCATGTTTGACAAAGTTTAAAAATTCATCATGATGATGTAATTAGAATGGACAAATTTCAAATTTACAGCCCACTATGATCAGCTACACAATAGTTCCAACAAACTATATCCATTCTAAGAAAGTTCTGTTTATAAAGAACACTACAACTAACCCAAAATGGCAAAAACTAAACTTGTGTCCGTCTTCATCTTTCTCGAGTCTCACCATATCTAAAAGATGTAGATTGGTTGGTTTTTTTCAAGTTTGACGATTTTACTTTAAGATCAATGAACAACACCATTTTGACGGTAATGTGAACCAAAAAAAAAAAAAAGAAAACGAAAACCAATTTGTGGCTGCTGGGATTCGAGCCCAGGTCTCTACGGCCACAACGTAGAATTCTAACCACTAAACTACAGCCACTAGTTGAAACATCACTATTATATGCTTAATTAATTTCATTAACATGCATCTAACCACAACCATAAAGCTTTTTAACTGCTTGGCCAAAATAATCTACAGCATGAGGAAAATAAAAGATACACAGTTCCATACGATGGAGCGACAAGGATGTTCTAATATAATATGCCCGGAAATAAAGCCAGACTTTTTATTTATAATATGGAGTTTCAGACAACATAGACAAACCAAAGACTTAACTGACAATCAACATTATGTCCAGATATAAGACCGGACAGTTTATTTAGTAACAACATAGGAAACAGAGACACCATACGAGGTAATGCTCTACATAGCATTACTTCCGTTTATTCAGAACAGTAACACACAAACAGAAATGCTTAATAGATGCAGTGCTATGCATCTTCTTCCTCTTCTCCCTCTTTCCAGAGGCATTTTAGAGTTGATCTGGGCGACTCAGAGTCCCATGCCTTGACAAACTTTTGGTAGACAATGGAACCACCCATTCCAAGCTCTTCAAGACTCTTTTCTCCGCGACTGAATCCCTTAACATCCAGTGAACAGGTTGTTTCAAGTTGTTTACAACCAACATCAGCATGAACAGAAATGGAGAACTGGCTTGGATTGAAGCAAGCCAACACCCTATCCACCAACAGCTTCAGATTCACATCTCTCAGATCATATCCATCCATCTCAAAGCTTGCATAACTGAAACCATCTTCAGGAGTAACATGAATGGTTGAAATTGCATCTCCTTCAATGCTGTTCATAGAATAACCACAAGGTTCAAACTCAAAATCACAAATGTTGGAATCTGGCAGGATCTTCCTTATTCCAGAATTAACAGTCATCCCAGCCGCTGAAGATGATTCAGTTTTATAAAAGACAGAAGCCTTTTCCTTATCCAAGCCAGTCATGCACATCTCAACAGTGTAAACTGGGTCATAGGAGATTGCTGTATCTGCAGATGCAGAATAAACATGCCACTTCTGTGGCTGGTTTGACCCACCCATTATATAAGCCTTGCTACCTGAGTGGAGTTTCCCAAAGTAGCTATCCAGGACTGTAACTTCCTCAGAGAAGTGGCGATGAGGGAACGACTGAGCTCCAGGGAAAATAAAGCTTCCACGAGTATAACGCACAGATTTCACCTCAAGGGAAAGTGTTTTAGCCAACTTCAGAATGGGCGGGATTGACAGAAGCAACTTTGTTGTTCCACAGGTTTTGATTATGATCTTGTAAGGGTAGACAAAGAGGCTGGATTCCGAGAGTACATACGAGTCAACATACTCATTCGACAACGAATCAACAATTGTGCACTCGGCCGGTCCAAGAATTTCATCCAACTGGGCCTTTGACAAGGATTGGAGGCCCTTTCCTTCGGGGTCAGCAAAGATACCCAACTCAAAAAATGATATTTCCAGCCTCTTCTCGTAACCTTCAAACCCAATTGCAGAGACAGCCATGATGTAAACAGGAATATTAAATTCAAAGTTGAGGGAACTCAAAACACAAAAAAACGACACTTCAAGAGGTCACAGTCGCAAGGAAACCACAGCCGCGGAGAGGTAGAGAGGGGATTGAGGAAGAAGTTCAATAAACTAGGAATTAAAAGCTTAAACAACTATAACTACGTCTTCAGGACCACGTTATGTGGTCAGGTAGCAGCAGTATCAGCAAAACTCAGGATGGCTTGCGAGCGCACTGCAAAATATGAAGTAATTTTTGAAGTCAATTGTGAGAATTCATATCCGGTAAAAATGCAAAACACCTATAAAAAATTGGGTGCTAAAACTACTTACGTTGGAGTACGCAGCAGATCTGAACTTCCTGATTCCTCCGTTAGGTCGAACGTCTTCAATGCTGTAACCAAGGGGAGCTTCGTAGAATACGGATTTACTACTACTAGAAGACTTCTTCTTCCCACCTTTTGACTCCATTAGATCATTCACTCCTAACCTGCTCAAGTCACAAAATAAATGCATTGAAATTCAGAAAACTAGCAAACATAAATAAGGCAAACATATCCACAAATACACGATTACATCCTATTCCAAGCTAGAGTATCAAAATGATAAAACAGATCACTTTCAATATCACATCACAAATGGCAAACAACACCGCAGATATCAAATTCATACTCACATCAAATAATTATATACAGAAGTACAATCATCATCATATGAGAGGTGAGAGTTTTCCAATTGTTAAGCTCCAGTAAAAAACAATTACAACACCAAACTAGTTATAACAGCAAAATTTTTCCAAAAAACAACTTTACAAATATCAAAGATAAATATAAAATCGAAGGAAAAGAATGGAAAATAAAATCAGAACAACAGAATCTACCAAAAAATATTAACAAATCAAACAAGCATGAAAAACGCGTAATACAACTCGTCTTGACAATAAAAAACAACCATACGCATGTACATACACAGATTACAACCTTCAATCAACAATAACGCGAGAAACAAAGCTACAAAGTTCCAAAACCCCAAAGGATAACAACCCATAAGGGTAACAAAATTCATAAAACAAAAAGATAGAGAAGCACGGCATGACAACACGGTCAAACGATAAAAGAAACAATCTTTTTCTTCAGGAGAAACAAAAAAGAAACAACCTTTAACATTTATAAGACATCGAGAGAAAAATAAATAAGTAATGAAAAACCAAGAGACAAGATACTCACAAACACGAAACAAATCAGAAGTCCTCAGAACAGCCACCCAGAAACCAATCAATCAACCCAACGGAGAGTATCAGCAACAGATCCTGAGAAAACAGAAGAAAAGATAAAGAATCTGCAGAAGAAAAAAATAATCAAACAAACGCAAGGAAAGAGCAAGAGATTGGAGGCGTACAAAAGAGAAATCCAACACGATAAAGCGATAAACGAAACCCTAGAAAATCTTATTCACCAAAATCGCCTATTCTTATGTATGTGTATCTCTTTTCTTCTCGGTTCACCACATGCAATGTTTCGTTTTATAGGCAAAACGTTTGTGAATTTACCGTTTTGTCCTTTTCACGATTTCCTAGAACCTACTTGAGTTATATTTGAGTTGACAATTTTACCCTTTCTTTATCATAGACATTGAGACACGAAATTAGAATTATTTTTATCAAATAGAGAAGCATGTAATTGTTGAAGATTTTTTATTATTTAACTATTTATGGCAATTTTGTAATAATATTCAAACCACCCCCTAAAGTTGTTGGAATTGACAAAGTTTTAGATTTTTTTTTCGAGACGAAGCATGAAAAAGATTTAATAGTATGCCGTCTTATTCTAATTTAATTAATAAAAATATTATTTTTAAATAAAAATTTATAAATTAGGTATTTATTTAAGATAATATATATAAAAAAGAATAAAACAAATTTAAAAAAAAAGAAAAAGACGAAATTACGTGGACAGGCTGGACATTCTACACCGCCAATCTTAAGGTATAGGTGTGTGGACATTATTGATTTCATAATGAGTCCCACCAAAATTAAAGAAAATATAGGCAAAGAAAATTAAAAAAAATTGTAAATTAAAATAATAAAAATAATATTTTATTGTACTTTTTAATTTTTAAAAATTTAAAATATATTAATTTGTGTTTTTTAAGCATAAACTAAACTATTTAATATTCTTTCAAATTAATTAAGTTTAATATCATTACATACTTTACATATTATTACGTGATATTATAATGTTTTTGTTCCATGTACCACTCGTGACAAAAGAAAATGTAATCATTTCTAAAGATCATGCAAAAAGTGCATGCATACAATAAGGAATATTCAGTTTCTGGTACGAAAACTCCACCTTGGGATTGGTTTTTTTAATATATTTTTTAATTATTATGAAGATTGAGTTAAATTATATTGAAATAAATTAATTAAATTATATTTAAAGAAGTAGATTATGGGTATTTGAACTTAATTAAATTTAGAATTAAAATTTTCCTATTTTGAATTAAGTCTTTGAATTCTCAAATTTATTCCCCCTTTAATAAATTTAATTGAATTTATTGTCCAAATTTGTTATTCATATCGAGTGATTTATAATTATTATATATACTTAAGAATTTTTGTTTTATATACATCACGGGAATATCAGCTTTGATTTTTTGTTAGATTTTTTTTAAATTTCTTATCATGCACCTGTAATTTCCAACAAATTAGATACAACAATAATAACAATAACTTTCAGTGAGAGTCCCGCTAAATGTAAGATCTAAGGAAGTTTAGTAATACGTAGTCTTACTCCTATATAATAAAATACTAAGATATAATATTCATACTCTGATAAATATTTTTAAGCCATATCTTCATAAGTCATTTTACACATAAATAGTTAATGCTAAACAGTTATCAAATTAACTGATATAATTCGCTATTAGTTAACCGTTAATAGAATCAGCTAAAAGCTGATATAATCTGCTGATTGTTACACAAAACCTAGATATACTAAGAACATAATAATCATTGGAACTACACATGTACAGAAAATCTTAAAATTTAAGGGGTATGAAATTCTCTATCCCTAAATTTGTGTACCAGTTTTATCCCATTAGACCTAAGCCGTCCACAATAGATAGCTTAGATCTAATAGGACATGATTGGTACACAAATTTAGGGACAGAAGATCTGTCCCAATTTAAGGAATTCTTAACAAAGAAACAAACAACATACCAAATCATTGAGTGATTGAATATCTAATAATAGTTTACAATAAAAAATCTAACAGAGTTTTTAGACATTGCAAAGCGTTAGCTATAATGGGAAAAAATCCAAAATGAAACATATGTTTGAAAATATATATTAAAAAAAGAAAATATCTTTTTTTAGTTTTAAAAAGGAAAATTAAAAAATAAATACAGAGAAACAAACACAAACAAAATCAAATAAAATATACAGAAGAAAAGAAGACAGAAATGATGATGTGTGTGGCGCCTACGAGTGTAGGGGTTGGTGGGACGATAAGATAGATAGATGATAAGATGAAGAGGGATTGGCTGGCTCAGAGTCCCATATCGATAGATGCTGACAAGAAGTCAGAACGGGTGAGCTGTACTTGACTGTTTTCTATGTATGCTATATCTTTAAATAGTTTTCTATTTTTGGTGCACCATTGTCATAATTGTACGATTTAGAGCCAATTTTGTGGGATTAGTTTTTTTTTTCTGAGTTATGGTATTTTTATTATATTCTATTAAATCTCATTTATATGT
>JANKYE010000001.1:886171-900135 GCA_032467995.1 Erythroxylum dillonii | reverse complement strand
TATATTTAAATAATAGTAAATTAGATCATGAAAAAATTACAAAGAAATAAAAAACCACTTTTTATGGTTTTCATTTAAAAAGAAGAAACTAAAACTAAAAACATAAACTAAAAATTTACTAAATTTGAAAACAAGAACAGAAAATAAAAAATAAAAATAGAATCAAACACTCTCTTAAGTGTATGTAATATCTAATTAATTGAAATTTTATAAATAAATTATAATTTTCAAAAAGTAACTTATAGGAAAAAAAAGGCAATTAAAATTCTATGATACATGTGAAATTTAGTATTTTTCTGTTGAATTGATTAATATATTTGATACAAAAATGGCTGTTTCTATATAAATACTTTGAAGTGTACAACATATAAATATGCAATATTCTGTGTAAAAAAAAACTTTAAAAAATAAAAAATAATATTACAAAATTATTTTTAACAACTTAAAATACTAAAATAAATTTTAAAATAAGTGACGTCATAAAACGATCTCTATTTTGTACCATTAAAATTATAAAAAGGATATATCATTACCTCCAAAAATTTGATAATTTTAAAAACTCAAATCTACAAATTCTAAGAGCCACTTCCCCCAAAGGCCCACATTGTGATAATTATTTTAAGGCATATGAGAATATTCCATTTGTGCAAACCGTACCATACTTGCAAAACCAAAACCAAAACCAAAACCAGAAGATATGTCAGGTTTTGGCGTATGTCATGCTATTGACATATCATATGTGAAAATATCATATAATTTCAAGATATAGTGTCTTATTTTTCAAATTTTGTAATTAAATATCTAAAAATTTAACATTTGGACCGTTTAATTCAAAAAAATTATATTTACTAATATTTTATTGATATGGTTATCGTAATAATGTAAAAATTAACACTTTAAGTACACTTAAGGGGAGCCCGATCCGTTTATGTTTAGGTCAGGCTCAGTCTGATTAATTTTGAAAATGACACTCTTTTATTTAAGACATTTGGATTTTAAGTCAGATCAAAATGGGTAACTTGAATTCAAACTTAGCTCGAAATCAAGTATTTTTAAAATAACGCAAATTCAACTCAAAGCTCGATTATTTATTTGTTTTGAATAAATTATTTATCAAGCCAATAATTTAAATTCAAATAACAAACTCGATGTAATTAGTAATTATAAATTTATGCGCAAAAGATATAGGCATCTCTTGTGATTTAAGAAACCTTTAAAAAATCTTTAAATCTTAAATTTATCAACAAAAAAAAACTCTTTGTAATTTTTCAATTTTTTAAAAACATCCCTTATCTTAAAATTTATTTAAAAAATAATTATGATATGTGGACCATTCAATTGCTAATTACATAATAATCTAACTTAGCTCTTAAATTTGAACCGAACTAATTAAATTTAACAAAACCAATAATTTGTTATGTAACTGATAGCATTGTCTGTAAAGTACTGGCTAACAGGTTGAAGCAGGTGCTACCTCAGGTAATTTCTGATACATAGAGTGCTTTTATCCCTAATCGTTTGATTACAGATAATATTATTGTGGCTTGCGAATTGTTTCATTCCCTCAAAAGAAAAACTTGAGGTCGTTTCGGTTTTCTTGCTCTAAAAACTGGTATGAGCAAAGCTTACAATAGAATTGAATGGGAATATTTAAAATTGATTACGCTGAAAATGGGTTTTGATGAGGCATGGGTTAACAAAATTATGATGGTGGTTACTTCTGTCTCTTGTTATTTTGTTCGTTGTCTCTTGTTATTTTGTTCGTGGTAATGAAGAACATGGTCCTTTAATTCTTGGTAGGAGCTTAAGGTAAAGGGATCCGTTTTCTCCGTATTTATTTATCCTTTGTGTGGAGGGTTTATCTGCCATTCTTTCTAAATTTCAAGCACAAGGTCGTATTCATGGTGCTTTGATTGCAAGGGGTGCCATTCTAGTGTCTCATCTTTTTTCGCAGATGATGCTCTTTTCTTTACTCGAGCTACACGGGAAGAGGCTTTACAATTGAAAAATTGTTTAAGACTATATAAGGCAGCATCGGCGCAACAAATGAATCTCTCTAAATTTGGGGTTTCTTTTACTCCTAACACAGAGGATGCAATGAGAAATTTTGTGTACCAAATCTTGGGTGTTAATGAGATAGATGGTCATAGTAACTACTTGGGGATGGCTTCTGTTATTGGACAAGATAAAAGACATGTGTTTCATTATATGGTGGAAAATTTAACGAAGAGATTATATGGTTGGAAAACTAAATTATTATCAAAAGCGAGTAAAGATGTCTTGTTGCGAACTGTGGCCCAAGCTATGTCGAATTACATAATGTCCCTCTTATTATTACCTGTACATACTCATAAGGATTTGGAAACTTCATTTTGGCATAATGGAGGAGCATAGAATAATGGCATAAGATGGCTTCGACGGAAATGCATGACAGTTCAAAAAATTCACGGGGGTTTAGGATATCGTGACTTGAGGCAGTTTAATCTTGCTTTATTAGCAAAGCAAGGTTAGCGTTTGATTAAATATCCTAATTCTTTTGCTTCAAAAATTATGAAATCAAGATACTTTTCCAATTATGAATTTCTTATAGCAGATATAAGCAACAACCCAAGTCATATATGGAGAAGTATCTGTCAAGCAAGCTCTATCTTAATTCAAGGATGTCGAAGACGTGTTGGCGATGGTCATACCATTGATATATGCCAGGATCCCTAGTTAATAGATAATATGGATCCTAATATTCAAACAGAGTACATGGAGGATTTGAACCTAAATATGGTCGCTGATTTTATGGTGGGTCATCGATGGAATGAATCTTTGATTCAGAATTCTTTCATTCCACGTGATGCAGAATTCATTCTACAAATTCCGTTGGGTTTTTCGAATGTTAAGGATGATTGGATATGGACCATGAAGAGAAAAGGAGAATATCAAGTAAAAGAAGGTTATTGGCTTGGTATAGAGATTGCTAATGCAAAGTTTATTGTGACTGGTTTTCTGTGGGAAAAACTTTGGCAGGTTCGAGTTCCTGGTAAAGTGAAGGTCCTTATTTAGCGTATTTTACCTTTACGTGTTACTCTCCGATGTAGAGCAAATTTAAGAAGGAGGCGTATTGATTTAGATGAAACTTGTCCTCTCTATAGTATGTCGGCGGAAACTACACAACATGCTTTTTATTACTGTGAGTTCGCTCAGTCCGTTTGGCTTTTATCTTCTGTGGGATGGACTTCTATTACATCCTTGAATGAATGGCTTACTGTTGTTGTCTCTTCTTTCACGAATTCACAAAAGGAGGAGGTTTTCATGATAATTTGGAGTTTATGGGCTCATCGAAACGAGGTTGTGTGGTAGCAAAGGCTTCATCATCAACATTTTGTTACCAGTCGAGCAAGTGTAGTTCTTTTTGAATGGCAAGCAACAAAGTAAAAGGGTAATCTATCAACAAGACAAAACCAAAACCCTCATTCCAATTGGGTAGCTCCAGCTCCAAATCAATTTAAATACAATGTTGATGTTACTTTGTCGGAAAACAGTCCATGATAATTCGTAACTCTCAAGAGTAGAACTGTGCTAGAAAATTAATGAATTTATTAGGACGAAGAGATCCACAAATAGGAGAAATCCTTTGTTTTCGGAAAGCTTTGAGTTGGATCAAAACATTATCTTTCTTCTCAATATATACGGAAACTGATTGTCAGATCGTTACTCAATTTTTGACATCTACGCATATATTTTCTTCTTATTTTTCAATGATTATTTGGGATTATAGAGCTCTACTTAATGATCATCAGTTTATCTGCTTTTATTAGAAAGTCAGCGAATCAAGTTGCTCATACGATAGCTAGGATAGTTAGTTTTATGCCTGGTTTTGAATGGGGAGCATGCCCTCTTTTTTTTTTCTGTATGATGTTTTATTTATTGATATCAATAATATGTGCTGAGCACGTAAGGTAATGTTAAAAAAAAAGCTAAGAAGAACTAAGTTAATTTACCATATTAGAGATGCTTAAATAGTTCATATATGATATTCATAGGGGGTGTGTTTTGTCATTTTTTAAACCAAACTTTAAGAGATGTTTTATCTAAAAAATTAAAAAATTAGAAGTTTTTTAAAGAATTTTTTTCTAAAATCTTAAATTAATAAGTAGGAAAATGAACCGGTCTCGTTAAATTTTTTAAAATTAAATTTATAAAATAATGTCTTTTTTTTTTAATTTAGTTCAGATATAGATTACTCAAGTTGAGACCTATCCGAGGCTTAATTTTTGTAAACAAAATGTTATTGTTTTACTTAAAAAAATTAAATTTCAAATAAGCATGAGCATGATTTAGCTTATAAATCGACCCATTAAAAACACCTAAATTTAAATTCACCGGTCAGTTTATTACCATCTTTGCATCTTTTATTCTAAATTTAAGTTAATTTAACATCTGTCAAAGAGTGGTATAGTTTGACCCTGCTGCTAAGAACTAAGTATGAAGTTGGGTTAATAAGCTCACGTAGAGACTCATGATTAATTTGTTAATTGGGGGTTAAATATTTCGTAAACGCTTCTAAATTATAGTTTAGAAGGACTTTAAGTGAGTAATAATTAGTGTCAAACCACCATTTCATACTCTAAAGGACAACAAGGTCTCTCTTTTTAAGGGGCAGCGCATCGTCTCTAATTAAATATATATTTAATTTTAAAAAATAAAAAATAACATTATATTTTTTAAATTTCAATATGAAATTTGATTACTTTGATTAGGACTATTAACTTCAGGTTAAGTTGAGCATGGTCGGGTTAACTTAAACAAATATGATCGATCTTATTCCATCTTAAATTTTAAATTAGGCAAAATTCGAGTCTTATATGAAATTTGATTAATTAAGACTAGGAGTATTAATTTCAATATGAGCTGAGCATGGTCGGGTTAAGTTATACAAATTTTATCAACCCTAGTCCTTCTCAAATTTTGGGTTACATTAAATTTAAGTCTAATATAAAATTTTATTAACTTGTATTAGAAATGTTAACTTCAAACTGAGTTGAGTATGATTAAGTTAAGTTAAATAAATCTTATCAATCATATTCTATCTCAAATTTTGGATTAGGTCGTGTCTGATATGAAATTTGATTAACTCATAATAAAATTGTTAATTTCAGACTGAGCCATATTAAAGTTAAGTGCCTATTTAGATGGACTTTTAGGAATTTAGTAAGCACTTTTTTCTATCACAAAAGTCTTTTTTAAGAAAAATAGGTGTTTGAATGTAAAATAAAAAGTATTTTTTAATTAATATGACTTTTTTTGGCAGCCAAAATATAGCTAATTTGAGCTTATAAAAAAAGCCTCTCAAATGACTTTTTGGGTAGATTTTTTAGATCAATTAATGAGCTTATTTTTAGTTCCCTTTGTCCCTATGTTTTACACATAATTTTTACAATATTCACAAACTCATCTTCACGTTTGCTTAACTTGATATTTATTTTGAGATTTATATAATATTATTTAGTTTTTTTTATATATTTTAATATTTGTTTTGCTTATGTTATAATCTATAAAAAAATTTGGTTAGATATACTTTCATTTATGTTTCACATGGTTTAAAATTATATAATAATTAATATATTGTGTTTTTGCATATCGTTCAATATACTTTAAATAACATTTATATGCATAAATAATTTTTATTACAAAATAAAATATAGTTCAAATTAAAGTGCTTTTTATTTTTATATTACCAAACGGTCTACTGTATGAAACTCATTCAAAAAAATTCTTTTTTAAATAAAAACTAAATATTCAACTGATTTTTTAAAAAGTTTTTATAAAAAAAATTTATTGACAAAAACTCTACTAATATAAATTTAACTAAAAGGAGGCTAAATTATGATAAATCTTATCAACCCTATTCCGTGTCAACCGTACTCTCTTTGGCACCTCGTAATTTAAGAAAGAAAGAGACCACAAAAGAGAGGGATAAGCATTTATTATAGGTCATCCTGGCCCCTTATCATTCAAAGACTTTGTCCTTACTTAACATATAACTAATTTTGAAAATAATAGCAAGTAATTTGAAGGAAGGGATATTTGTATAGCTTTAATTTTATTAATAGCTTTTTAAAATTTTGATATTAATTTTTACTTATTTTTTAAGTAGGTATTATGCAAATGTTGATTACATGAAATTATTCATAACTTATATATTTTAAATAAATTAAGAATTTAGAAAATTATAAATACTAAGTTTGATGTAAATAAAATTAATAAATTCAAATTAGCTTAGCTCATTTTGAAATTGACAAATTAGGTAGAAGATAATTAGATTTCAACCAAAATTTAGGTCGAACTTAACTTTGAGAGTTAATCTAATTCAAGCTTACTTTAGAAAACAATGTTGTTTTGATTAATAACTTGAAAGACAAATATACTAACTTGTCGATTAACATCATTTTGGTTTTAACACTGAGATTATTCTAAGCAAACTCAAGCTACATTTTTAAGGAATTTGTCTTGGCCGTATCGAATGGTAGGGATGACATTTATACTTAAGATCAGTGTTTTGAAACTCAGACCGGACATCGAATCAGAGACTTTACTAGTTGCCGATTTGACTAGTTCAACCACCGGTAGAACCGGTGTGACATCATAATTATGCAATAATTATATTTAATTATATATAATATTAATAATATTTAAAAATACAAAAATATGCCAAATAATATTAAAAAAATAAAAAATAATTAAATTAATGGTCGGACCCGTCGAATCGGACCGGTTTTCATTGGTTCAATTGAAAATCGGTTTTTAAGTGTGAATCGGATCGGATAGCCGACTAATCACCGATCGAACCGTCCGGTCCGGTTCGATTTTAAAACTATATTTAAGACTTAGCATAACTATAATTGATCGAGCCTCAGGTCAAAATCGAATTCTTTTTATAAATTTTTAGACCTCCGGTTAAGCTCGAGTCCGACCCAAAGCTCAAATGTGTCAAAATTTGCTTGTTAAGTTGACTTTATTTTACTATTAAATTTTAGAAAAAAAATAATCGGGCTCAAATTTTGGATCGAGGTCGCTGCTCAAAGTCAATGCCTAGCCTAAAGACAACCCAAATCGAAGTTTCGTTCAAATTGGGCGGCGAGAAAAAAAAATCCTTGCCAAAAGGAACATGTTTGGTTGAGTGCGACTCGCGTACTTTGCTTTGGAAGTTGGATATTTTATCCAAGCAACTGCCACTGTTCAAATAGTTGCCACCTGTTTGTCTCACTTCCTCCTTGTGAAGTTAATCTTTAGCTCTAGCCATACTTATAGCTTTCTGGGTTTATTGTTGGGTTGGTCAAACATCGTAAGATTTTGGGATCTTTGAGTTTTAAGGTACATATGTTCCGCACACCTTTTTTTTTTTTTTTTACCTGTTGAGTTTTTTTCCTCTTTGGATCTTATGTGTTTTTGATGATGTTTTGGATTTTGAATTGTAAATGTAATGACTTTTGGAAGGTGGGTTTTGGTTTTCATTGGATTCTGCACAAATGTTTACTGCTTTTTTTGTGATTTAGTATCGAAATCAAAGTTTTGTATGTTCTTTAATCTGCTTGAGAACCCCTTTGTTTGTAATCCCTCGGTGGATCATCTTCTTATCTTTATTTACATGAAAAGGGAGTTCTTTGCTTTCTGGTTTTGTTCTGGGAAGTTGATTTCTGTTGGTAATTTTCAGGTTTGGAGAAAAAAAGCAGGTTTGGAAGATCTTTGCAGTTATTGGAAGCTTTTTATTTCTCTGAAATTTTTGCTTTAATCTGTATGTAAAAGCAAACACCAAGAGAATTGAGAAGGGTAATATGAATACAGAACTTCCCAATGAAATTATCTATACCCATATCCTCCCTAGACTTCCTGCCAAGTCCCTGATTCGATTCGGGTGTGTTTCCAAGTATTGGAACGAGCTAATTCATGATCCTTTCTTCAATCGACTTCGAAAAAGAACACATGTTCTTATAACATCATGGTCAGTGGTAGGTGACGAGTCTAAAATCCATTTTGTATCAGTACCCGTTAGAGAAGATGCAACCCTGGAACCTCCAGTTCACATATTTTCACTTCCCGTTGACAAACACTATGTCCTGCAAAGTCTAAACGGCTTGTTATGCATTCATCGTGCAAATATGCTGTATCCCTACCTTGGTGATAAGCCAGTCTACATATTTAATCCTAGTACCAGAGAACTTGTGACTGTTCCTGTGGATGGTTCTCTGAGATCTGAAACTTCCCATGTTTCCTATTATTTTGGATTCAGCCCTTGTAGTAATGAGTATAAAGTTCTTGGACTTCGTCGCAGTTTTTCTATGGAGTTCGAACCCACTAGTATTTATTGTGAGATTTACACCCTGGGATCCGGTTCGTGGAGGCGCATTAATATTCCTGTGCCTTTTGATCCCGATGAACTGACTTACTATACAGATCCGATTTGCTGCAATGGTGCCATGCATTGGATGCGTGAGAGTCAGAAATCAATTGTGGCATTCGATGTAGGAGATGAGTGCTTTAGGGAATTTCAGAATCCTGATGGGTATCCAGATCCTGTCTATCTTCGATATCTGCTTGTGGTTGATGGACTTTTGGCTATGGTTAATAGCAATCATCTTTATGATCAGAATGTGATGGATATATGGGTGTTAAAAGATTATGGAAAATGGCTGTGGGTTAAAGATCACATAAGCTTTCCATTTGACTGGACGAAATCAGATCGCCCAATTCCTGTCAGCACTATCCACACGGGGGAGCTATTACTAACCCCTACATTCTCCTCTGTGTCAGTGCTGTTCTATGACATGACAAGGAAAAGCTTTAGAAAGGTTGAGATCAGTGATTTGCCAGAGCATATTTTTCCTACCGGTAAACGGATCACAAGCTTCGAAGAAAACTACATGAAGCTGAGAGCTTGAAGATTGAATGAAGGTCTTCTCCTTGTACTGTTGGTAGTAGGAAAATGACAGGCTTGGCAATCGATCACAATCTACCTCACATCCAATTAGCCTCTGCTATAAGTCAACATCTTAGTGTTTTATACTATAGAGAATGTATTATTAATGTCAATCCTGCCGGGATGCAACTTATTACTAGTGTCCTCGGAAGCCTGTTCTACACTGTTAAGTGTTAACTCGTGTTGTAAATTCATGTGCTTAAATGCTTTATTCTTATACTCTGTAAACTTCCTTGTCAACATAAGATGAGATGTTTTCTAGAGTTGCATTTTTGTTCAATCTTGAAGTGTGGTTAGCTAATTCTCGATTTCATTCGCAAGCATAAGTGCACACTGATATAATTGCCATATAATGCAGAACTTCATCACATATTACAATTGCCTTCGTCGACTCAGGTAATCAGTCTTTCATGTGTCGCATGCCGAAGTCCCATGAATGTTGTGTTAGATTTTGATTTGGTAGTTCCATTTCTTACAGGATGATCGAAGTATACATCATAGGAATCTGACCTACATAGACTAGAAACACCTGTCTCATTGCAGCTTAAACACAGTCATGATCTATAACAATTCAGACTATCCAACATTTGATGGTTGATGCGGAAGAATTTGGTTGCAATCATGAGGTTTTTGTGATTCTTCTTTGTCCTTTGATTCATGAATCAAATAACCGGGATACGATCGATACTTATAGAATACCGTACCTTTTTTCTTCACTTTTTCTGAACAGCTTACATTCAGCTCCATCATGAACTTGAGCACCTGGATGCCAATTTCTGTCTCCAACAATGATTTTCAACAGCTTCCAACATGGACTGAAAATAGACGTGCAATTTCTGTTTCCTCGTCTTGGAGAAGAAGGAAGCTTCTCGTTGATTATGAAATTTTTTAAATCTTCAAGAAGATGGAAAATAGGGTATCTTTTTGGGGCGATTTATGCAGAAGGAAAGATTGTTCTTGTTGAGAAGTTCATGATTTTAGTTTCTTATACACAGCTGAAAAAGGAGGATGAGTTCTGCAGATGGAGAAGTTGGGTCTTTCTGTGAGTGATATGTGGAAAAAAGAAACAAAATTTGAACCATTACAATGTCTTTCAAGGTGCTTGATTGCTGCGTTTACACTTCCATGAATGTTTTGTTAATGCACTTGGATTTCCTTTACTTGTTATTCTTCAATTTACTTTTCTATCTAAGTTAGTGAAGTTGATGCAATTCTCAACTTCTAACTTTGCTTTTTCATGATCTTTACATGGTTCTAGACATTCTCTTGCAGTACATCTTTCTTGTTTATTCATGATCTTTACAGGGTTCTAGATATTCTCTTGCAGTACATCTTTCCAGGCCCTAGATGCAAACAGAAGTTCACATATGTCTGAGAACTAAATTCCTCAAGTCTCTGTTCTTCCTCCTGAACGTTTTGGATATTTTCGTAAGGGTGACACGTTTGTTGTCTATCCAGTTTTAGCGGATGATAATCTTGGTCCCACTGTTACCAGGGAATTCAGGGGTTCCATTATCATAATTCCATTGGACTGCAAGTAATTGACCTGTGGGAAGAAGCTGATCTCAACAATCATATGATAGAACCTGCACAAATACTTCACCCATAGCCAGCACACACACAAGCAAACACAGAATATAGCAAGGCAATAATGGCAGCAATAGTCACTATATTGATCAATTCACCAAGACCAGAAATCGACAGAGTGAATATGCTAGAATTCGAGGTTCTAGTGCCTCCAGCCTTAGGCTCAAGTCTACGTAAAAATGACAGAAGTTATGCATGCCCTATCTCACCCTCCCCGTACTATTTTATTCCCTGACATCTAACTAACTTCCCGTATGACAACTTTGCCCACCCCTTGTCCTAAGATGACAGATTCTACCCCTCTCTTGCTTTGGCCTTCCTTCTATGGTAAGTGAACATGATTTTTGGACTCCTTTGGGTCTTATCATCATATTAAAACCCCAACTCATGAGTTCTCTGCATACATTTAGACATATACATCTATCACAACTGTTTTCGTCACTGTAAGTGTTTCACACACACTATGGACACAAATAGCAATATCTTATCATGCATGTCAACTTAATTATGTTGTGCAAATGGGCATATACTTTTCTAAAAGAAGTTACATTTTCATTTATGACAACATAAAGGTTTCCTTTTTATTATTTGGAAGTCTTGTTCGAGATATTCTTAACAGATAATGTCTTTAAAAAGAAAACAATATTGCCTCCAGAAGTCAAAAGGTATCACAAAAAGATCTTTCTTAGTTTCTTCCTTTTCTTTTACAGGCAAAGGGTGCTCTTTCGATAATGAACTTTTATTTTTGGGATATTCAAGAAATGAACAGAGAAAACTTCATCCAGTCTTATAGGTTCAGAAAATTGCATCTCTCTTTTAGCTAATCTTACAGAAGGATGATAATTTACTAGTAATTATCATTAGATTCATTGAACTGACTATACTGATGAACTGCACAGACCCCTAGCTAACATGTGTCCTGTACACTGAAGATATGACTCTCTCCACTGCACACTAGGTGAAACAGCAAGGAAGTGCAGCACAGTTACCAATGGAAACAAGCAATAAACTGCAACCAAAAAAAAAAAAAAGGGTTCTTTGTTGCTGATATCTTCCCTCATGCTCTCAACTTTCCTAGTCCTCGTTACTGTATCATCATCATCTTGTTCTCCTGCCTGCGTTCTAACAAACAGGGGAAGAAATTGCATATCTGCTGTGAAGTCCAAACTTTGTCGAGTCAAAGTTGCCAAAGGCTCAAACATTAACGTTTCCATCACCCCACTTGCATGTCTGATATCAGGGTCCATTAGGGATGGAGTGAGTTTTAAGAGATCACTGAAAGCTCTGTACCATCCATGGAATCAGTCTTTGTTGCATTTGGACTTGGAGGGCTCAGCGGAGGAAAGGTTGGAACTTGTGAGGTGGGTAAACTGTGAAAAGTTGTTTCAGGAGGTTGGGAATGTGAGAGTGGTTCAAATAGAGTGAAGAGCAGACTGATAATGGATAAGTGCAAGTTTTGTAGATAATAGCTGAATATGCATTACAATTCAGTTCAGTTCAGTGTATTATTTGGTTCACTATAGTATACCAAACTTTCATGAAACCAAATTAGTGGTTGTATAGTTGCTAGATTTCCTGAAGTGAAAAGCTGAAAAGAAAAATTATCAATTGTCCAGCAACTTGCTGCTTGTAATTTGTTAACCATCAGCATCCTGTCAATGATAATGTCAATCTTTGATACATGATATCCTTCTTTATAGTATTATCAGACTCAGGAACTCAAATTGTAGATAGGAGCCGATTGGTGTTGCATCTTAGAATTCATCAAAGCCTGCAAAGGTTTCAAGTTTATAATACTTTAACAAGTCATTGATCTATAACTAAATAATGAGCACGATCCAATTCAAATAACTAAATAATGTTAAATTGTACAAACATTAGGAGACAACCCTAACTCTTTTTTTCTGTTTAGTCACTGGTTCAGCTTAATTTTTTGACATTAAGAAACATAAAAATAGTTTGGCCAAAAGAATTTCTCAACTGTATCACTTGTTAACTATCCGTACAATAGAGAGCTGCTGATCAGATCAGATCAGATGCTCTGCACCATTTGTAAGCTAATCCACGGACAAAATATAAGTCTATAGACACCCATTGTCATCCTCCCGATGCCCCGATGGTCAGAGACAGTACATTAGGCCTCCAGAATCTCATTGTCATCTTCGAAATTCTCAGGCGATGCTATCTTTGGGAAAAATACTTCATTTGGATACATCATCTGAAAAATCTATACAGTAAAAGGACCAAATCAGGTTCTTGTTGCAATAACAATGAAATTATGCGATCTATGAAGGTATAGCTATAGTTATATTTGTGAATGTGCATCAAAAGGAAAGCAGATAGGATTACCTTCACAGCTGCATCCAAAACATCATCGTAATTCAGACTTCCATCAGGCATAGGAGTGAAGCTGATAGAATCCAACTGATCCTGATCCTGAATTACATTAAGCATCATACGTCAAGCCAGTGTTACCATAGTTTTGCTTGCATAAAAGCAAAAGCACGAGGGACTGAAGCATCAATTCCAGCACAAAAGCACCTTCAAGCCTCCAAACATTTAACAAAGAACCTAAAGAAGTCTTAAGAGTTACTCTTTAGTCCCTTGGCAGCTAAAAATCCTTACCAAACAAAAGTTATCTCAGTGGTTATATAAGTCTCAAGCACCACTCAACATAATATGAATACAAAACATCCTTAACTAGAGCCACGAACTTATAGTGCAAATATAAACTAGAAATTATTAGGAGAATTGCAAGTTTTAACTAAAAATAATATGCATCGAAGGACTTTTTAACTACAATAGAAGGGCACAAAAATACCCTCTAAAGGGAAGAAAAGAGAAAAACCACACCATTGTTTGCTCTTGAATGTATGAGGCACTCCAAATTAACATGGTTTTTCCTTCTCCAATGGTCTCATTTGTGACCTTGGAACTAGAACCAGGGTTTACAGAATCAGGAAAACTGACAACTGCACTAATTGCTGCATTTATCAACTTCTTCCCTTGATTGGCATCATCACACAAAGTTGAAAAATACAACACAAACCTGAAAACAGGGAAAATGTAAAATAAACTTGGTCAAATTAAGTAACAGCATGAGTAACTACGCTTAACTGCATAAGAAAATCAATCAACAGGCGCATAATTTTATCTAGTAGCTTGTGATAACTTTGGAAAAATAGAGATCACAAAGTATGTGGCTCATCACTGAATAATTCAATCTTGAGAATGATTGATATGAAAGCATGTTTTCCACATATGAAATACAGGTGGTGAATGTGCCCTAGATTGCAACAATGTTTGTTGAAGTTGGAGAAAGTGCAAAATCTAAAGGACCCACAGCAAGCATGATCAATCCAGAAATTCATTTGGAAAAGAAAGTACTCTCTCTCAGATTGGTAAGTCA
>JANKYE010000001.1:808466-822628 GCA_032467995.1 Erythroxylum dillonii | reverse complement strand
AAATTTCGATTTAGCTTAAGATTCGGATTAAGTTGTGGGCCCTAAGTCGAGCAATTGTATAGAGTAAATTAAGGTGATTTTGTCAAGATCCATTCGAGTGCCAGCGAATTAAGTTTGATTTTGAGTTTTCTTCTGTGGTGAGGAATCCTTCCCTCATGGGTTGCGCTTCCAGATGTCACGTAGGACGGCGGACACGTGTCTCACCAGGGTGGGGTTCCAACAGCTTGTCTCCTCCTAGGCAACATGATCACCACAACACACTGAAACCAAACTCAGGCCCAGTGAATGTACGGATGTATCGGTACCCTTACTACTAAAAGAATCAAATTAAGAAGCTAGTACAAGAGTTGTTACAGTTGGGATTAATCAGTCCTAGTCGTAGTCCTTTCTCTTCTCCAGTACTCCTAGTCAAAAAGGCAGATGGAAGTTGGAGATTTTGTGTGGATTACAAAGCTCTAAACGAGATCACGGTTAAAGATAAATTCCCCATCCTTGTGATTGACGAGTTACTGGACAAGTTGCATGGCTCAAAATTTTTTTCTAAATTGGACTTACGTGCCGGGTATCACCAAATAAGAGTCTTTGAAGATGATATCTCAAAGACTGCTTTCCGAACTCATGAAGGCCATTACAAGTTCATGGTAATGCCCTTTGGACTCACCAATGCTCCCGCGACCTTTCAGTCTGATGAATGAGATCTTCCGTCCATATTTACGTAAGTTCATTTTGGTTTTTTTTGAAGATATATTGGTTTATAGCAAAACATGGCAGGAACATCTATCCCACTTGCGCACTGTTCTGGAGATCTTGCAACAAAATCATTTATATGCAAAGGAAACCAAATGTCACCTTGGAGACACTCAAGTAGAATATTTGGGGCATTTAATTTCTGAACATAGAGTCGAAGTAGATCCAAAAAAGATCCAAGCTATTTTGGAATGGCCCATGCCAACTATCGCCAAACAAGTTAGAGGATTTCTTGATCTAGCAGGTTACTATAGAAAATTCATTAGTAAATTTGGTCAAATTGTCGCCCCTCTCACTCACTTGCTGACCAAAGATGGCTTTCACTGGAATTCTCAAGCAGAAGAGGCCTTCAAATCACTCAAACATGCCCTCTCCACACCACCGACTCTACAGTTACCAGATTTCTCTCAAACTTTTATAGTTGAGTGTGATGCATGTGGTACAGGTATTGGAGTGATTTTATCTCAACAAGGCCGCCCTATATCTTTCTTCAGTGAAGCCTTAAAAGGTTTTGCCTTACTCTTGTCAACCTATGAAAAAGAGATGCTGACAATTGTGAAGGCAGTGAGAAAATGGAGATCATATTTACTAGGCAAACCATTTGTGGTAAAGACGGATCAAAGGAGCTTGAAATTTTTAATGGGGCAAAGAATAACAAATTCGGTTCAGGCGAGATGGATGCCTAAATTGATGGGGTATGACTATACTATCGAATATAAACAGGGCAAAGAAAATATCGGTGCTGATGCCTTAAGTAGACATGATTATGGAGAATTTTTTTTTCTGGCCATTACATTTTCCATTGTAAGTTGGTGGGATCAATTAAAAGAAGAAATCAGCAAGGATCCTTTTTACACAACTTTACAGGATAACAGTCATACTAATCCTCAACTTATTCAACGAGATGGAGTTTGGTTGAAATCAGGAAAGGCGTATTTGAGTCCTAAATCAAGCTTAATTTCCAAAATATTACCTGAAGCCCATTCATCCGTGGTGGGGGCCACTTTGGTTACCAAAAAAGTCTCAGTTGAGTGAAGCAGACTTTTTTATGGCCAAGTATGAGAAAATCAATTAAGAAATTTTTACAGAAATGTATCACATGCCAAAGATTCAAGTCTGATACCATGGCTTCTGGAGGATTATTACAACCTCGCCCCATTCCCACCACTATCAGGACTGAAATTTCGATGGATTTCATTGAAGGATTACCATCTTTCAAAGGGTACACGACGATTCTGGTGGTTGTTGATCGATTATCCAAATACAACCATTTTATTCCTATTAAACATCCATTCACAGCACCTGATGTGGCTAAAGTATTTATTTCCAATATTGTCAAATCACATGGATTTCATAAGTCTATCATAACTGACAGTGATTTAATTTTTATGAGCTCATTCTGGCGAGCTTTATTCAAGTTTCATGGTACTGAATTAAGCATGAGTTCAAGCTACCATTCTTAAACGGATGGGAAAACAGAAGTCACAAACCGCACCTTGGAATAGTATTTATGGTGTTTTGTTAGGGATCAACCCCGCACTTAGGTTGACTGGATACCATGGGCTGAATATAGCTATAATACTAGCCTACACTCTATCACCAAGGTTACCCCCTTCGAAGTTGTCTATAGTGTGCCACCTCCTTCTCTCCTTCCATATGTTCCTGGAACCATAAAGGTACAAGCTGTGGATTTGTTTTTGTATGATAGAGCTATTATACTCAGTAAGTTGTGAAAAAATTTGGAACTAGCTCGCCATCGAACGAAAATCTATGCAAATCAGAAACGGTGTGACATTCACTTCTAGGTTGGTGATCTTGTGTTTCTGAAATTACATCTGTATCATCAAAATTCTGTCACCCTTCGTCACTCCTTGAATCTGGCTCTATGATTTTTTGGACCTTACAGAATCATTGCGAAGATTGGTTCTGTCGCTTGTTGATTAGAATTACCGCCTAGTTTGAAAATCCGCAACGTTTTCCATGTTAGCCTGTTACGCAAGTCCTTTGGCTTGCCCACTTCAATCTCACCTGACCTTCCTCCCATTTCTGCTAATGATATTTTATCACCATAACCTGAGAAGATACTAGATAGAAGGGTCATTCAGAAAGGTAAATACCACCCAAAAACGGAGGTCCTAGTCCAATGGCAAGGTACCAATCCTGAAGATGCCACTTGGGAAAAATTGTGGCGATTTTCCAAGCAATATCTAGAGTACGTCTTGCGGACAAGGATGTTGCTAGCGGAGGGGCAATGATGCGTGTGATTTAAGGAGTTTGAAGAGCAAGTCATTGCTCCCTTATTGTCTCGCACCAGTCTCGGAGTTGCTATTAGTTTTTGCTGATTTCTTGCTATTTTTACGACACTAGTTATTATTATCTTTAATTCATTTTATTTTGGAATTGGTTGTTTAAGAATCTGCAGCATATCTGCAACAACTCTTAACGTTCTTATGTAATGTTTTATTGGCTATATAAGCCACAAGCTGCAAGTAATAACGGGGTACAGTTTATTAGAATATTACTACTCTCTTCTTCTATTTCTCCCATCTTCCTCTGTCTACTCTGTTATCTCAAAATTACACGACAGCAAGCCTTGTGGTGGAGCTAGAGGAGCCAGTAAAGAAGTAATAAACAATTTGATCAGTTTTTTGCCATTTGATGTAGGCTATTGAGTGGGGGTCTTCTAAAGGTGCAATAGTTCCATCTACATATCTAAGATGTTATGAGGTAATAAGAATAATTTTGATTTGGTTTCTCCATACCAAATAATTGGCGGAGTCTAGTGGTGTAGTAAAAAAACTGTAATTTGATGGAATGATAATGTAGGGAGATTGGTGTCTGTTATCATGTTTATAATTGGGAAGATTCTTTGTGTATGTTGGATCGAGTTTTGATGGTATTTGGTTATGTGGTAACTATTTGTAATTGTTGTGTTCTAAGGGGGTATTCAATCAAATGTTGGTGGTGTTTGGTTATATGGGAACTATTATTGTTACTGGAAACAAGGTATTATGGTTTTGACTAAACAGTGGTTGTTAAGGGAAACTGAATGTTGGCTTCGATACTATGAAGAATTAGAGAAATAGGAATAAAGGGTAATGTTTTGTTGAGTTTAAACAATCTTTTATATCAACCTTGATGATAACTACATAAGTAGAAATAAAATAAAAATTAACACTAAATAAATGGACTTTATCATTTAATGAATCATAAGTGACCATATGAGCGTAACTCTTCCCTACAAGAGTGATCTCATATTTTGTAATTATACCATCTTCACCATAAAGACGAAAACTAGAATCATGAGAATTATTTCATTGATCTTGAAAACATCTAAATACTTCAGGTGTATAGACACTAGCTGTATGCTTTAAAATTTAAACAAGTGTTGACAATGTTGGAGTACTTACATTAGTTCTAAACTCAGCTTTCAATTCGTCATTTTGATGATCATCAATAAGCCTTTGGAAGTGATTACAAAATTGTAAAAAGTTATGCTGAGAACTTACATACCTTTTCACAATGCTATTCATGCTCTCACTTCTTTGCGTGGTAGTTATGTCTGTATAAAACATTTAGCGTCCATAAACCAAAGCCCATTTTTCCTTTATATAAAACATACATTTCAACCAATCATTATCTTGAAGTTCATATTTTTGCAGCATCTCATTCCATGCAGTGAAAAAATCTTCTTCTTGTTCAAAGTCATATATGCATGAGCTCAAATCCTATGAAAAATCTTTAAACTTAGAAAACAATGGCTCAAATAAATTGCAGTGTTTTGATAAATGTGTCAAATACAAAGTCGATGATGAATTTTGAGCCATCTTGAAGCTAATGCCTTTGCTATCCCCCCACCCTGATAAGTAAGAATAGTTTTAGGCTTTTTTCTCAGGCATGACTCTTGCAAATATGTCGAACAACCACTCAAATGTAAGAGCAGTCTCATCGTATAGTAGTGCAACACCAAGACTTGTAGTTTTCTTGTGATGGTTTACACCTACAAACAAAGCAAGTGGACGACCCTCACCATTTTTCCTGTAAGTAATATCAAAGCAAGCAACATCACCAAAATCTAAGTAATCATTCCTCATCTTTGCATCCGACAAAAATATATTAGTTATCAAATCATCTTCATCCATTTGAATTGCATAAAAAAAATTGAGATTTTCAAGTTGCATTTTATGAAATATTCTCACACACCACTTGCATTACCCCACTCTCGTAAGACACATACTCAAGATCCTGAGTGATGTGTGGTATGCTAGAACAGTCAAACACTTAAAACTCAATACAAAAATTTCAAAAATAGCACAAGCGTATGTGGAAATCAATAATCAATTGGGCCCACTTTATTCATAAACTTTTTCAATCACAAGGGTTACAATCATTTCACAAATCATCTGAATTTCATTAGTCACTAGGGTCCATTACAACTACAAACACTTCAATTCATAATTGTTATTACATTACAAAATCATTTACAAACATTTCCTATTTAGAAGGTTATTATAAAAAAAATAAAGAAATATAAATGCAGACGCGAACTGATCCCGACCTTTATCTCTTACTTGAATGCAGTGGCTATACTCCTGTTAGCCTAACGGGGTAGCTCTTCTCAGCCTAAAAAAATATTGAAAATTTTGGGTAAATTTTGCAAACTCAGTGAGTGACCATCCTCGATCGCTCACTCAATCACATATACATATAGTTCATATAATCACATATCACTTTGTTCACAACATTCATATTCTCATTCAATTACAAGTTAGTAGGATATTGCAATCATTCGAACATACATATTAAATGAATATGCGATGCACGTGAGACTCACTTTCATTTATTATTGTCGTTGTGACCGAGTGCCTTTTTACTAGCCCATATCCTTTAGTGGATACCGAGTTGTATCGGATAATGTCTCATATCCTTTAGTGGATACCGTGTACATTCACAACTAAGCTAGAGGCTCTGATCATTGTCTAAGCTTTAAGCTCTTTATACTGGCGACTCCGGTCACAACTGCCTTTATCTTTCATGCATTCATATAATGAAATGCTTCACATTAACACATTCTCAATCAATCACTTGTTTCCACTTTACACGTGTCATTAAACCTTAGTCCGGCATTCAACATTTAAGTTATCCAATTCACATTCAATGAGCACTTTTATTATTATTCATGCATTTATAAAACTCCTCAGACATTCAATGTTTGGAATCAGAACAATCACATTTCATAATCATTCAATCAATAATACATAAACTAAACAATCAGAAAAGTAAGATCATCTAGGTTGACGCATAGTACGCTCCAGATTAACATTAGCTTTCATGATTTGGAAACGTCTAGGTGTGGACGTTTATCCTGTACATTAACATTATGCAATACACACAATGCACAACATTAAAAATTGCACAATCTTATGAATACTAAATCACATACATATGTATATGTGTTGTGTATAATGCATGTTCAATGACAATCTCAGGTATCTCTCTATTATTTCTGTCATGTAAACATTCATATTTCCAAACTCTCATAAGTATCATTTATACTTATGGTTTATACCTCAATAAGACCATTAAAATCGAAATTCATAATTCATTTCGTCCATTCAGATTTTTCCTAAAACATACCTTCGGGTGTATTGTACACGATCAATCTGATAATGAAAATGAAATAATTTGGTAATACTTTCTTCTAAAAAAATGTTCCTTATTGTCTTAAGTTTCTAATGACACCAAGATCATTCAATTTGGTTTAGTGCTCCAAAAGTTATACTCTAAATAATTCGGATTGTTCTTAAACTGAAACAATATTCTGTGCTTAACTTCAAGTCAGATTCTGGAATTCTAAAGACATAATTGAAATTATATTTCTTCATAAAAATTATATCCCTATGTCTCTAGTTTAATATAAATTAAGAATCATTCCATTTGGATAACCACAGAACAAGTTATGCCTAAAATGCCGAAGCATGTTCAATGACAATACTACATTCATCAATTTTCAAAGCTATGTAGGAAAGTTGGCTGCGACGAAAGGAATCCTCTTAAAATCCTGCAAGTTGCCCACGACGAACTTTCACAGAAAGTAGCAAACAGGACTCATCTTCCAATTTTCTAGATTTTACAACATCCAACATCTTATACCTAACACCCCTTGTACCAAGATCACCTTTTCTACTTCAATTGCTCTTCATTCTCAGCTCCATTTCAACTCAATATCATCCATAAATAAGTTATAGTCCATGATTGATCATGAGCACTAATAACAAAACATACACATATATACACATTCATCATCAACTTTCTGCACTCAATACTTAACTTCTAATCAAAATTAGAAACTCTTAAAGACATAATTTGAACATGAAAAATGTAGTTATATGTCTCTAATTTAATCCAAATCAAAGATCATCTTATTTGGATATCTATAGAACAAGTTGTGGCCAAATTACAGAAGCATATTCAGTGGAATTGTTACAGCTAACATATTCCATCACACTTTAAACACCATTATCAATTTATCTCTAAACTTTTGTCTTAGTTCTTCTTTTTTCAAGACACTATACTTGCCTTTTCTTTAACTTCCATACCTAATCCAATCCAATCCTAAAACAACCAATGATTTACGCTTTTATCCATAAAAAATAGAATATAACAATATCCAATCATCATTCAATTTTTCTGCTCTTCATTCTCCATTCATTAAGGATTCATTCTAACTCTAAAACATCTCTATATCAATTTATGAATCATTAATCATCATCCATGTAAAATCAAGACATGAATCTACCACATTCCTCATTCACGTTTTTAGCATGTGCCCATCCCCATTTTATGACCATTTAACCTCTAACTATCATCAAACATGCATCATTCATCAAAGCCATAAAGAGAAATATATTACTTGATTTACCCAAAGCTTCTTCAAAAATATCCAAGAACCCTAACTCCTTCAACATCCATGAAAATCAACTTTGAAAGAGAAATGGGTTGGGTCTTTTAGTAAAAAGAAGGAGAAGACAATGGATTTTGAAGAAACAAAGTGAAGGAGTTGGATAAAAATCAACATGGTGAGAGTGAGAGTGAGTTTTGTAGATAGAGATAATAGAGAAGATGAGAGTGTCTTTGTTAGGGGTGAAAGACACGAAGATGTCTTTCAAATGACAATAATATAGGTTTTGCAAAAACACTTGGGGGGTATCATGACACTTGTCTTAACACCTTCCATTTAAATGATTTATGCTTGATAACACTTAATTGTTTAGTCCATTTGTGTCCAACTTTCAACCCAATTTTCTCTCAATTTTCAATGACACCTGTCATTAAATCTTAATGTCATATATTAAAATATCTACTACCATTTGACATTTATTTTTACCACTATTCAGCAATTATTCTGCAATTTGACATTTTTCCTAATCCAAAAATACCCTTAAATTTTAGAAAATTTCCAAATTTTCACCAAAAATTATGAGTCAATAGATATACTCTCCAAATCAATTCTTAACATATAAAATTCATAATTCCAAAAATAATCAAATTTATAGATCAATTATACCTGAAAATGTCAATAAATGTATGAACAATCATTTTATTATGTGCAATAATCGAATTCACATGTGTGTATGCTAACATTATGCATGAGCATGAAATGTAATTTTCTAATATCTTATTGCTATTTTCTCAATTACAAAAATCTAGGGTTCTAACCCTTAGTATGGAAACGCGATGTTACATGCATCCTCCTTTTTCTATCTCTTATTATGTTGGATCTTAAATAATTCTTTTAATCTTCCAGAATAAAGCCAAGATTATCTCTCCTACCTGCTTGTCTAGTCATAAGATCATGGGATGCTTTTGGTGGAATTCCCACATCATTAGCCATTTGAATTTGTATTGCTGCAACAGATGATATCTTTCTATAACTTCTAAGCTAATGTGTTTTATTAGGACTTGAAAGATAGTGATTGTGATCCTTAACAAATTGAATAACTTGAAACTTTCCAATTTTCATACTATTAACTTTCATTCTTGCCTCACAACCAAATCTTGTTTTTGCACATGGAACTCTTATATAAACATCTCTTTTGTCAGACATCCTTTTACACTTTAGCATTACAATACAACAACCTGCTAATTATTTTACTAGATTTATCTTTATGACATTTGCTCTTATTCCAAAGCTGACATTTTAACATACATTAAATAATATTAACATGTTTGTTCTTCTGTCTCAAACTCCAATCCAATTTTCAATAGTAGTTCTCTTGGAACAAATGAGTGGACTTTGTTTAAATTCTCCTCAGAACTCGGATGAATAAAATTAGTTGACTTGATATTACTGTTCTTATTGCCAATGCCAATTTCATCGTTCTTATGTTGCTCCTTCTCAAGTTCCTATTCTAATCGACAGTATGGAGTACATCTAGCTTCCATCATTTTGTTTAATACTAAATTGGACACCTGTCAAATTAAAAAATGAAGCATCATTATGACTTTGATTTATGATAAAATTATTTTAAAAAAACTCACGAAAAAGGGGAAAACATTTAGGTTGATTTGTATGCATAAGAGACGAATTCTCCTAAACGAAGGAATACAATGCTTAATGTTAGCTTTCAAAAATTTCGATAAATATAAAAGACAAAGCCATATTCTCAATATGAGCTCGACTCCATAGAAACATAATTCTTTATAATTACCAAGCTCTCTATAGAAGGTTTGCAGAACTAGAATGGAAGGTGTTTTTGTTGCTGTTCAATAATGAGTTTTATCTCAATAGGAAAAAGAAAAAAAAGATGAGTTAGGAATGAGTTTGACGTGTTTGATACGATTGAAGGATGGTAAAAGAGAAAAAATAATGGATTGAAAGTTGCGTGTTTCATACGATTGAAACAGCTTGGCTTGAAGCTTAGTCGCTTAATGTAAACAATAGATAAGTAAACAAAATCAGTTACTCACCCCTGTTTTTTTTTCATACAATGGGAAATAAACAAATAGGAAGAAACTACCGCTCGACCCAGATCACCCCACTAACGCAGAGTTCTACAGTAAAGCGCTTCGTTTATATCTTGGTGTAGTAAATCCCTTCTAATCATCGGAGGCTCCTGGAGAATATGCAGTCTCGGTCTTGATAAAAAGGCTAATGTAGCTAGGCTATCGGCACAATTACTCACGCCTCTTTAAATAAAATGATAGAATTTTTGAGATTAGATAGGGTTGGACAGGGCAGCCTTAGATAGAGGACCCCGACTGATTTTGCAGTGTTTTTTGAGACTCCTCCCACATTTGCTTTCTTTCTTAGGCATGTCACTAGTCTTATCCTTTTGGGCGTGGCATGGCATTCTTTCCTGGAGCAGTGGGTTTTAAGCAACCGAATTGTGCATGTTTACATCGTGTAAAGCTGTTTTACAGCTACAAAATGCCATTTGTTGTTCAGTGGTTGCCGAGTTTAAGCTCCAACGATTTGGGATAGGGTGTCTTAGCATCCCATTCCCAGAAATCATAGGCTCAAACTTGAAAGAGTTCAGACAATCCAAATGTTACTTTATCCTATACATATTCCGCAACTTCAGTATATTTGTCAATATACATTTCCTCATAGCAAACATGTCAAAACTTATGTGTGAATGACACCTCTGAGGCCATTTGATTATCAACCCAGTTTCAGTGGTTTTTTTTTGTAATATTCATGAGTATCTTTCCCAACTGAGCTAGCCATCTTACGTAATTTTCTTGTCCATTCTTCTAGGAGACAACACTACAAGAAATCAGTATTTTACCGACAGACATTTCCATCGGCAAACTATGATATTCTGTCAGTATAATTAATTACCGACAGAAAAAACAAACGGTCAAAATCGTCAATGAAAGCACCATATTTAAATTTACCGATGGTATTTTTCCGTTGATAATTTACCAACGGCCGAAAACATATTACCAATGGTATAAATAATGTCGGCAATAATATTGTTGACGGATAAAGGTTAACAAAGGATCGTCGGTAATATTTAGCAACGAATAAATTCTATCGGTAATCAGTAAGGAATGAATATGAACTTCATGTAGGACACCGACGGAAATAGTAATTCCGTCGGTAATACAAATTTAATTTTCGACAGTATATTATTTCCGTCAGTATTAGGAGGTAAGGAATTTTTTTAAAACATTTTCCAATATCACAATATTGTGGTAAATGCATAATGTTAAGAGTTACCAATAATGTGTGCATTATAAATTAATTTGTACATATATAGAAATTTGATTAGTCAAAAAAATAATTAATAATATAATGTGAAAATTGTTTTAATTGATAATAAAAGCAGTGCAATGTACAAAACTTATGTTTGTAATTGAAAATAAATGACAAAGACAAGCCAATGTCATGGTGATCGTGGGTGATCTAAACTGCCAAGCCTCCCCTTCAACTATGCCATCTCCTGTCTAAGCTGAGTCATCTGCTCACTCATCTTAGTCATTTGCTCCATCTCCGCTCTCATCTTAGCCATTTGCTCCATCTCCGCTTTCATCTTAGCCATCCGCTCCATTTGCTCCATCTCCTCTCTTATCTTTGTCACCTGCTCCATCTCCTCTCTTATCCTTGTCACCTGCTCCATCTCCTCTCTTATCTTTGTCACCTGCTTGATCTCCTCCCTTATCTTTGTCACCAGCTCCACCTGCTCTCTCATCTTAGCTATCTGCTCTATGTGCTGCATCCGTTCATTAACGTTAGCTTCTGTGATGTGAGCTATCTGCTCCCTCAATGTGTCCACTATAGCTTGAAGCTCAGTTACTTTATTGTTGTTCGCTAGCCTAGTCGATGCTGTTGTACTGGAAAGGGAAGAGCGCGAATAACATGTGTCCGCATATGAACCTAGCTCGAATATCTTCCCATGACAGTCCCTACCACCCATAACATCCAGATACGCCTGAGTCTCATCTACAAGTTGCTCCTTCTGAGACTGCCGCTGAATGGTTTGTTGTATTTGGTCTTATTAGGAAGCAATGTTGACATGAGTATGGGATATTTGAAAAAGAAATTATAAAAATGTATTAATTTGACATACATTCAGCTCTCTACATCGGGTGTTGATGAATGTCACACCATAATGTTTCTTCGTGTAAGTGTGCAAAAACAATTGGATAGGTGTAGGCTAGATCCCCAATGACGTTTCCTACATGTATAACCCAAATTGTCAGATGTAAACTACAATTTATAAAAATTTCGACATAATTTTCTCTATTTTTATAATATAAGCTCCCTGTTGAACAAATCACATAACATAACACATCCATATATGACACCAGACATTAATAACATAATCATTCTGTAGAAAACAACATAGCAAAATATATACAAAATAAGTGTCATGTTTATATACTTACAAGTCTATATGCATGCTCCTTATGGGTTATTGATCCTCCCGTATGTACAGGAAGACTCTGAGCCCCCGGGCCTCCACGCCTGTTGGCCGAGTTATGCTCTGATATGGACATTGCTGTAGGTGATGTCCAATACTCGGTCCAACGATTCCAAATATCCTTTGAAATATAACACAGTTGTGCACCATCTTACGTATCGCATTAATGAAGTTGCGATAACGTGTACGTGTTGGACCCCGTTTCCAAAGTCCAACATTTGGATTCATAAAAAGCATGGAGGACTCATTACTAATAACTTACCAATCAAAAATTAGGGAACTTCCAACTTAAATTTTAGATCGATTTCTTAAGAACATTTGTTCCCCATTGTCTTACGATTCTAACGACACAAAAAACGCTCAATTTGGTTTAGAAATGAAGAAGTTTTGGCAAACAGGAAATACAGAAAATAACATTTGAGTAAGATTGTAACAAATTAGTAGATGGATGGATTTACATGAATCATCATGAAATGAACTAATCAACAAACTCACCAACTATATATAGAGAAATTAGAGATCATGAAAATGGCTGCACCATTGTGAAACTTGAAGACCATGCTTGGTTTTCCTGGCAACCTCTGCATTGCAAAACTCTCTAAATTATTGTTCTTTCCTTGGTTGACATGGAAAACATCTAGTCTGAAATCCTATATTATAAGAAACAAAACAGAGAGGATAGGTTCCAAATTTTGTTGGCTAAAGAAAGCCATGCCTCAACTCTGTTACTATAATTTGTAACAGATTTCATCATATAATCAACAATCCATGATTTAAAGATTTTAACTATCATGTAATAGCTTATTTTCATATTGCCTTTCGATTATTTTTTGCCTGCAAATTGACAACATACACAAGAAGAATTAAGAGAAGAAATTGGAATATAGTTGTGGGTGTCCTGATCTTTACATTTGATTGCATGGTTGTGTCTTAAAGTACATTGCTGCTACAAATGCTTTAAAAAGAATTTCAAATTCGCACACAAAATAATCCAAATTTAAGTGGACTCTTCTTACTAAATTTCTATGTTTCTCATATAGGCTAAAGTAAACTTGCAACTTTTACAAAACCAACATTATAAAACACTTTCAGGCATCAAAAACTTACATTACCCGACATTAATCGCAAAACTATTTCAATGACTTACCTCAAACAACACGCACATGCACTCTGATTGGTGATGATAGAGAACCGACTGTAGACGAAGCAATCTCCACAGATTCTAAGCGCGACAAAAAATGATGGAGGGAAGTTTAAAATGATGAAGAGGGAAGGGGAGAAACGTCGGCGTGGGAGACTGACGAAGATTAGAGAGGGAACGAGGTTGGATGATTTACTATGGAACGCGGGAGACTCACGAAGACGAGAAAGGGAGGCTTCGGTTTTCGTTTAGAAAATTGGGGGGAGGGGAAATTAATTACGTGGACCAGGCCTTTCTCGACGTCTATTTCTCCAAAACGACGTTTATTCTATTTTGGGACGTCCTTCTACCAAAACGACGTTAAACAGTTCCTTTATCCCCGACGTCTTAATTCAACATCGCAGAATAATTCATCTTTTCTTGACGTTTTTTCAGACGTCATGAAAGCCTCAGACCATTCACGACGTCTACTTTATAAACGACACTAAAGGTGTTGTTTTGTTGTAGTGCCTGCATTGTGCATACATTCTCTACATTGATGTGCATAAAAGAACCACTTGTGTATTTATGCAAAAATGTGATATTTGTGAATGTGTTTTGTATATTTTAGAGGAGCATATCAGACACCATTCAGACATTGCCAGACCATCCAGGCAATAGTTTATTGGAGCATATTGTGAGTCAACCTAGATAATTTCCTAGGATTGGTTTGATTTGTTTTGTTAGCTTCCAATATTATTAAACTGTTTGCGATTTGACTATGGATTCCTGATTGAGCCCAAGTTTATGTTATTAATTGGCCTCACTTTCATAGCTGTTTATGCACTTGTTGACTCCTAACTGAT
>JANKYE010000001.1:766002-781635 GCA_032467995.1 Erythroxylum dillonii | reverse complement strand
CATCATCCACGCACTCCCCCCTTCTCCAACAACCCGACCAGCCACCCTGCTTACCTGCCTTACCATCGCCGGCGTTCGGAGATGTCACTGGCCTCACCGGCGCGACGCCACCTGCTGCGGACCAGTGCCGCGTTTTCGGTCCTCCACCGCCGGCCCTTGGACTCTTTCCATTTTAGTAAACATGTTTTGCAATTTTCAATTTTAGAAAATGATTTTTTCAATATTAATTAGTAAACATGTTTTCGACAATTTTCCACTGAAAATGAAAATTGAAAACATATGCAAAAAATCAAGATAGAAAACAAAAAACTGTTTTTTGAAAGTAAACGCACCCTTAGCTTTTTGAAAAATTTTCAAAATTTTGCTAAGTTTTTAAAATTTTTAATTGAGTGATCATTCTTCTAAAACCTTATGAGTTTAGTTTATGACATTGGTTCTGTTAATAATTTGCTAATTTAGCTAATGTAATCATTGATGTTCATGACATATAGATATTTACTTGAAAAATAGAGACCATAGTTAGACCGGAGTGAAAATATTTTTTTCAAGCGAACATTTACATATTATAAATAATAAAGATTCCGTTAGCTAAGTCAGTAAAATATTAATAGAGGTGACATTTTAAGCTGAATTGTTAAGGTTTTAAAAAGTTAATTATTCAATTGGAAAATTTTAAAATCTTAAGTATTGAATTAAAAAAATCTTAAAAAATTAAATACTTTGTGATTGATTATTTCTTTATGCTCATATTGTCAATATCATAATTAGAAAGTGAACGAAAAGGATTTACATGTATATAGTATAATACATAACACCATTTTCCATGATCTAGCTGGTACCATGAACTTTCAATGTAGCAGAGACACGTTGATCTATGCGAATTGTAATTTGTATAAGATAATTTGAAGCATCGGTTTAGTTTAGGGATAAATAATATTGGTAATTAATCGAGACAGACGCATTTATTCCTATCTTAACTCAATTTAATTTTAAGAGACAACGTAAATTTGATTTAAAATTTGATTAATCTAAACTTAATTTATTAACATTAAATTAAACTGAATCAAATTGAATCAAACCAAATTTGTCTTTTTGACCTCGGAGTCTGTTGGTCATGAACCATTATTGTATGTTGGACTTGTCAAATTCAAAAGATAATTCCGCCGTGGAAGAGACAAATTTGGTTCGGTTCAACTTGACTCAGTTTAATCGAGTAATAGAAAAATCTAATGTGAATGCTAGCTGATTCACAGAAAAATCTAATGTGAATACCTGACCAGACTAGGTGATTAACAGAAAAATCTACTGCATTTGCCGTTGGTCAATATCATGAACGATTATTGTATTTTGGACTTGTCAAATTCAGAAGATAACTCCATTGTCGAAGAGCTTGTCACGTGTTTATAATGTTTATTAGGCTTAGTTTGACAGGAAGTATGAAAACAAGATCCCGACAAAGCCAAAGTCTAGCTGATGGCAGAAGCATCTACAATTGCATTTCTGGTTGGTCATGATTCATGAACCCTTTGAGTGGAAAAAAAAAAAAAACATTGATTAATACTAATGGAGCAGTTAAGAGTGGGATCAACATTGCCACTGCCGGTGGTCTGATCAGAGATTGGCAAGGCCAGTGGTGCGGGAGTTTTCTGCATCACATTGGTCGGAGCTCCCCTTTTGTTGCAGAACTTTGGGGAGTCTACTCGGGGCTTTACTTAGCTTGGAATCTTGGATTCTAACAAGTTATTCTTAAAGTGGATTCTTTAAAGGTGATAAATCTCTTTTCCGCAACCATCTTAACGTCCATTGAGTTTTCTTTCTTGATGACAGGTATTTGAGAGATCCTGCATCGAGCTTGGGAGGTGCAGTTACAACATGTACACTGCGAAAGAAACCAGTCTTGCCGCTTACTCTAGTCCCGGAGTCCATTCCCTTCAAGAGGCGCCGCTACTTATTATGGCCCACGTGTACCGCGATATACACAGTGTCCCGTACCATAGAGTTATGCATTAGCTCGGAACTAGTGTTTTGTTTGTTTTCTTTCCCTTGTAATAAAAAAAAGAAAGTTGCATGTTCAAATCAAGAAAACAACTTCTTGTAATACGTGGCATAGGGCTTATTTCGCATTCTGGATAGTTCATGAAAGAGTAAAAAATTGAAAGAAATGTGAAATATTTGATTTCAGTTCCATCTAAACTTTAAATGTAGTTTTTGTGGCTAAAATAAGCTCTAATTTTTCGGTATCTTCGAATCGTTCACCGACATGTAGTTTTCGAAATTTTATAAATTTTTTAATCTTTAAAATACTCAACTTTTTAAATTTTAAATTTTTTAAAGATTTTTTTAAACCGATTAAAAAATAATGATGAAATATAAATAATAAAATATTATACACGAACTATATTACTAGTCAAATATCATGGTAATCCAATTCAACTCTCAAATTTGACTTGAATTAATTGAATTTGACATAAGTTAATAATTTTAAATAATTATAATAAATTATTAATTTAAATTAAATCTAATTAGTTAAGTTCGATTTTGAGAGTTTGATTCAATCATTATATAATTAATATTTAATTGGTCCAATCGTTATAATGAAAGTAAAAAAAGCGAAAATTAAAAAATACAATTTTAAAAAATAAAAAATAAAAAATATAACTACAAGAAAATCTTTATCTTTTATTTTTAAATATGAAAAATTAATGAGTTCAAAAGCATACAAAAGCTGCAAGTCTTAAAATCTTAATTGTGTGGAAAGAATCTTTTGTATTCACACTAATTAGACATATTTGGTACATAAGAGACTTGTAATAAGTCTTTGAGATGATCACGTGGAGTGGACTCATCTCTTATTGGCCTTTTTATTAGTTAATGAAATATTAGTGGCTAGTTCATATTGCCCTCAATTTATAGTGGAAAAATGAAAATTTCATATTTAATTCAATTTGGTCGCGATTAATAAATTATTATTTTATTATTTTAATACGTATCTTTTATTATTATTTTTTTGTCAATTAAAGTAAGACAACATATTTTTAAAGCTCCTCAGATTCTGTATATCTGAGGACTTATATTAATATGTTGTTATTATTGTTAGTCATGATTAATGAGATGTTAAAAAATAGAAGAAAAGTAAAACATGGGGTTTTGAAAATTCAAGTTAGTTAGATTTATGTTTTTTTTTTTAAACGAAGGAACCAGAATCGCTATTTTTTTATACGTATTGGGTAAACTTCTGGATTAACATAATAGTTTGCAAATCACGTCAACCGGATACTTCGCACTAGGTAATTTCTGTACGACAAGCTTAATCGAGAAAGCATAAATAGGAAGAATCGAACATAAAACCTTTTAACCCGTACTCCTCCGCTGCACAAACTCATCCACCCTTAGGGCGATTTTATGTTATTTGATACTTAAATAGATAGTTTTAAATGTAATGCTTTTAATATGGTATGGTTATTCAATTAAGGGTTTTTTTAATTATAAATCATTTTCGATTAATCAAAATTAAGATTTATTTGTTTTCACAAATATCTTAATTAAAGTTTTATTAAATATCAACACCTAATTAATTCTCAAACTTCGTTTCATTTTTAATTTAAATATATATTTGAAATAATATCCAAGCTTTTATAATTAAAAGTTGAAGTTGCAATTATATATTTTAATTTATTAAATTATAATTAGTGATTTATTTATGCTTTATGTGGGCAAAATATATTATAAAAAATACAAATTATAGCTAAATTTCACTTATTAGTAGAAATTTTAAGGTTTAAATAATTTATAATTTTCATATTTCATTTATACAAAAAAAATTTATGTTTTTTATTCAGTCGGATCTTTCGCTAATTTTGAAATTCATTTCAGGTGAAAAATTTTCAGAATTCTTTTTTTGGGTTAATAATTTATCAAAAAAATGAAACCTTAATAAATATTATTTTTAAAAAAGAGGAATAAAAATGGTTTATTACTATTTTTGTATTCTTTGATTTTTGTTTTGCATATGCAATCCTTTTCTAGGAAGGAATTGGGTTGATTAAGCCCAACAATGTTCCAATCTCATGATGGATTTACTCAATTGTTACAAATCCAACCTTATCTAGGATTTTATCATACACTAACACAGTGATCTGGCCCAGGTTTTGTGTGTTCTTATTGCAGCCGAGTTGCCACTAACCTCACGAGGCAACACATCCGATTCGAGTGATCTAATGGTTTCTCGTATTCATTTCAGGCAGGAGAGTTCATTTGTTCAACAAATCTAATCTTTCAACACAGAGAAACAACAAAGATCTAATCTTGACATAGAATACGTATCATTTCACTTCCAGTTTCAGCTCCAGAAACCCAGCTGAGCTTGTTGAGGTAAGCTTGTGAGTTTCCACTGTTATCTCGAAGATAATGCACCAAGCTTATGTTAGTTCTACTCTTTTGTCATTTAGAAGTAAAGGGTCTCACTCATTTTCATTCAATGACTGCTCTAACTTGTTGAACGAAAGATTTGAGAGAAGCCCTTTATTGTCGTGTCCTGCTCAATGTTGTTCTTGTTGTAGCTGTTGTTCTTGTTGTTGTGTGTCTTCCTTTGGTTCTCCTAGAGTGCCCATAAGCTCCGGTTGGTTGTATGGTCTGAGGCAATCCACTCTTATTCAACGGCCACCTTATAGGAGGTTGGTCTTGGGTGCTGGGGACCGGTATAGTTACCGGGTTCCTGCTTATGGACTGGATCTTGGTTGTTCTGAGGTTTCTTACTCAATTCAAGGGAATAATGGCAGTAATAGAATTCGTAGGAGTAGTGAAAAGAGGCTTGGACGGATAAGTTCGTGGGAGAGGCGTTGTTCAAGTAATGTTGATGACGTGGAAGCTGTGATAAGCTTGTTGAGTGAGGAATTAGGTGAGGAATACTTGGGTGACAGAGAGAGAAAGAAGAGTTTGTCGAAGAGAGTGGAAATAAAGGACAGACGGAATTATCGAGGTGATCACCGTAGGAAGAAGAAGGATGTCAGGTTGGGTTTGTTGGAGAGTGATTCCAAGTGTAAATTTGAGTCGGTAACTGTCAAATCACGAAATGAACAATTTAGTGGTAATAAAGTGGATGATAAAACGGTAGATGTAGAAGAAAATACTGCTGTTGCAAACAATGAGAATCTTAAGGGAAGAAGGGAGAGCATTTCCTCTTATTATTCCCTTTCCGGGGAGGATTTTAACAGTGATATGGAATCTCAGGATGAGCATTGTGATGTGGTAAAAAATTCATCGGTAATATGCAGACAGGACTTGAAGAATGTAGATGGTAGATTTGAGGGGCGTATGGTTGAAGAGTTTAAAAGACATAGGGACGGTATAGAGGGAAAAAATGGGGTATTGGGGTGTAGAACTGGAGTGACAAACACTAATTTTGACTGGGATGTCAGAAAGAAATCTGAAAAGAAACTTACTGAAATTGATAAAACACAATTAAGAAAGGAATCCTTGGAAATACAATCAATAACGGCACCAAGTTCATCTAAGAAATTTAATGACGAGAAAGAAACAACAGATTTATTTTATTATTCACAGAAAGAGAGGGAAAAAAACTATAGCCAGACGGATAATGAATCCGTTGAACAAGCCAAAATCGGAAGAAATTATCGGGAGGTTACCGAGTCAGAGGATAAATATGCAAGGCATGTGGAAGCAGCCTCACATCTTCAAAAGCACGAAGATTTGCTTCAGAGACGAAGAGATGAAAATCGTAAAACAGTTGGCAGAAGTTCCACAAATGATAGCTTGAGAAAAAACACTCAACATATGACTGAAATTTCAGAAGCTGGAAATGTTGATGTGCACAGAGATTCTAATTTGCAGAAGTGTTCAGAGTCTCAAGTAAAAGTACGGGAAGAAGATATAGACATAAAGAAAAGTCAGAATGCCAATGAACAACTAGACCAAAGGGGTGACCAAATGACACAGAAAAATTTAACAAGAAGGTCAGAATCTAGTAGGAGGAAGGAACTTGGAGATTCAGCTATTATCCCAAAATCTAGTGCTGAAGAAGAGCATAGCTCCAATGATCAAACTACACTTCAGAGAATTCGATCCAGGAAAGGGTCCCAAGGTGCTCAAAATATATCAGTGAATGTTACCAATGTTTCAGTACTTCAAGCAACTGATAGTAAAACTGTCACAAATAATCAAAGCATTTCTGATGACGTTTTGATTAATCAAGGAAGTAAATCGACATCAGTTGTGAAACCCTTTCTGGAAATAGGAAAAAAGAATCAAACTGACAAAAGTGCCTTTGAAGTCAAATCCCAGAAAGAGACTTACAGAGCTGACAAGGTATTGAGCTATAGTGAGGGAACCTCACATGAGGCGTCCACTTCTCAAGTGTCTTTGGATAGGGTTTCTGAGATGAGAATGCAACAGACTAATGTGCAGGAGCATGACGAGGATGTCCAGAAAAGTTCTAATCCAGTAATGATCCCTCCTACACCTCAATTGGTTGCTAGAGGTCCATTGCTTGTTGATCCAACTGGTGAAGTTGCAAACCAAGATTTGTCAACTGAAACTTTTGAGAGTAGTTCCAGTGTGTTTTATACTAGTTCAGGAGGGAGAACTCCAGCTCAACATAAATCAGATGATAACAGAGGTATGAGCAGTGTGGCTTATGGTGAGCCTTTGAACCTTGTGGCCCGTGAAGATACCCTCGATTCGGCTTATCGTTTAGAGGAATCATCCAGAAGTTATATTGATGACTTTATTCAACGGTCAAAACATGAACTCTCAACCCCTGGTACCCAAGAGGAGATGACGATGTCTGTTACAAAAGTAGATAGTGAAGGTGAGAAACGAAGGCAAAAGAAGTCCAGTCACGATTTCACCAAGGATTCACAACTGAAAGACCAGGACTCAGGGCCATCGTTGGGAAGTTCTGGGGTAAAGGGCCCTACAGATGAAATGTGGGATGTGAGAGATACAACTACTCAGGAATCTTTAGAGAAAGAAGAAGCAGAAGACAACACAGCTACTGAGACTCTTGCTGTTAGGAGGACAGGCAGGTCCTTGTGGGGTATCATTGCTAACATTGTTCACTTACGCTGGGGTTCACATGCTGAAATGCCCAAGTCAGCTGTAAATTCACGTACAAAGAGTTCATCAAATGATTCTGTTACTAGTGAGGCATATTTCTCTGGTCATGACCATGAAGAGAACAGTGACTGGAATGGGAAAAAGGAAAAAAGCATGCCAAAAGAAGTGACCTCTTCTCTTCAGCTGCAACTGCATCAAACTTCTGGTCAAGGTCAGGAAGAAGTACTTGAAACTAGCGCAACAAAAGACATTACAAGACAGCTGGAGTTAGAAACATCATCTCATTCTGGTATATCCAAAAATGGGTTGACATCAAAAGGTAGTTCTTCACCTGAACACGAGGAACATGTTGGATTTAGTCTAGATCAGAAGGGTTTTCAAGTTGCCTCCTCTAACATGGAAGGAGGGAAGTTATCTTTAGTACCAGTTCCCTTTTCTTATCATGGCACAACTAGTCACATTGTGGAGGAACGCTTTGATAGTGGAAAAAGTAATGCATCTGATAGCGGTCTAATGCAGCCAGCGAAGCAACATGTTAGTGGGAAGCTACATGAAGTATCAGGCAGAGATGGGAAGGATGGGGAATTGAAACATAAGAAACTTCAGCGAAACAAGCAGGTCATTAGAGATAGATTTGATGAGTGGGAGGAAGCATACCTTCGCGAAAGTGAGCAGCGGAAAAGTGATGAGATATTTATGAGGGAAGCACTGCTAGAGGCTAAGAATGCTGCTGATAGATGGGAGGTCCCTGTAGGAGCAGTATTGGTGCAGCATGGAAAAATTATAGCACGTGGCTACAACCTGTAAGTTTCATCCTTTTACAGATTCGCTTGATGTGGTACTAGCATTCTTTTGGATTTTTATGTATATTCATATTTCAGAGTGGAAGAGTTACGGGACTCCACTGCTCATGCAGAAATGATATGCATCCGGGAGGCTTCGAAGCAACTCCGGTCATGGAGGCTTTCGGTAATGTTTCCTTTTAACGTATGTTGCTCCTGAATGGGACAAATTTGGAAAAAGGGGTCTTTTTATTTTCAATTATTATTATTATCTTTTTCTCTCATCTAAAAGCCATAAGCAAAAAGATCGAAAGATTAAAAAGAAAATTGACATGCCTAACTAATCACCAGATGTAGGAAACAGGAATGGTGATATGGGGAACTTAAGAAACTCCTGTCATATTCTTAAAGCTTCATGATTGGCTTTGTTTCATGTAACAACAATGGCTTTAGATCACTTCATAAACTGCAATTATGTTGTTATTGCCGTGAAAAAAGTAATTTTGAATGTAAAACTGGCTTATCAGTTGCATAAAGTGGGTTAGATAAACATAGATGTTACAAGATATGATGGTCAATTACAATATTAGTAGCTATTTTTCCATGAACTCGTATAATCATGAGAAGTTATTCAGTGACAAATTGGCAATACAAGCTCTCTATATTTTAGAAAAACTGAAGCACTTGTTTTCGTGTTGATCTTTTCCTTTCACTTTAATCCTGTAAAGATCTGAAATGAGATTAACAGTTTTTTATTACAGTTATGGGTTGAAATGTTTAGATTCCCTAGGTAAAGTTTCTGTCCTCTTTTGTTCCAATGGACCTTCTTTCGAAAGGAGACTCTGTTCCATGCTAGCTTTCCAATTAATTAAGGAACCTCACTAATTCCACTTTTTTTTTTTTTTATTGTAATGTTTTTCCCAATCTGTGGACTCTCAGGATGCAACGCTATATGTAACACTTGAACCCTGTGCCATGTGTGCTGGAGCAATCCTTCAAGCAAGAATAGACACTCTTGTATGGGGAGCTCCCAATAAACTTCTTGGAGCTGATGGGAGCTGGATCAGGTAAGAAGCTGCTGTCTTCAAATCCTCTATAAAGTTTGAAGGCATATTTTTGTCTGAAACAATAAATGGGTCCCTTGCTAATCAAAATACAGAAGTTTGAAACATTCTAAGCCAACAAAGGAACTTTCTTTCCAGACTTTTACATCTAAGCTATCTGAATTCTGACAGAACACAACCCACTCGATTGGCTTTCCTACTGAATAACTCAAACCTAACTTCCGACCTTCCAGGCAGTTCTTCCTTAATATCATCAATGGTTGCCTGATACTCTGCTTAAGCATTGACTGCTGTTATTAATGAGGCAACCATATTCATTTAATATTTCATTATCTGTAACGAAAGCCATCTTTGAATAATTATCTTGTTCAATTCCTTCTGTAAGAATAATTGTCAAAATCATGTAACGTTATTCCCAGTCAACAAGAATCTAATAAGTTGGTTGTCAACTTATGCATATCCTGGAGCAGTTGGGTGAATTTCTTTCTGCATGGCTGTTGCCCTCTGTCAGGGTGTGCGTATGGCATCATAGGGTGATTTTCGACAACATTTCCTCCATGGACCTCTTTTTCTTCTTCTTTCCTTATTTTTCTAACTTGTTCCTCTCAAATTTCTTAGCAAAATTCAAATCAAATTGTTTCCAACTAAAGTTTTGTTTGATGCAACTGGAACTGCAAGCATGGCTGGAAATGTCTTGCATTGTGCTAATTCTGACCACTAAATAAAACAAAAATGAATGTCATGGAGTAGATTTTCAGTCAATCATTCCAGACATTTGGATTTTGACTTGAGTCTAATTTTAGTCCATACTAACCGGCATCAGTTCAATTATTTTTCACCGTAAGCTCTATTTAGGAACTGTATTCATGTGAGTTTTTCTTATCGCTTAGTGTTAAGGTACCGCCGAGATTTAAAATGTCTCGATTTTATGTATATCCAAATTGTTTCAGTTTGTTCCCAAATGGTGAAGAGAACAGAAATGGTGGACAACCAACGGACAAACCAGCTCCCCCGGTCCATCCCTTTCATCCCAAGATGACAATTCGAAGAGGGGTATTGGAATCAGAGTGTGCAGAAGTCATGCAGCAATTCTTCCAACTCAGGAGAAGGAAAAAGCAGAAGAATGAAGACGAGACTCCACAACCGTCCTGTCTTCCTGTTGCAAGTCGTCAATCAAAATTCCTTGACAAGTTGCATAATATCTTCCATGTTATGTTTTGTTTGTGATGAATTACAAATTGTTGATGAGTTCTTTATAAATAATTGAAACTTAAGCAATGATAACTATATGTGATCTTGTGATGTTTTCATCTAGTCTTTATAATTGCCCTGCTTCTTTCAAGGACTATACTCTCATGATTACCAGATATATATATAGATGATTTGACCTGACTCTCGAAGATGTAATCCTGATTCTGTAAGTAGTGTCTTCGCTTGCTTCAACAAGAAAACTAGTGGAATTTCTAGCAGAAGCTGTTGCTTCGCTGCAAACTTTGATCTTCATGATCGAAGTTACCAGGAACTGACATATATACCATACCTCTAACACTGGATCCTCGAAGTTCATAATTATATGTATAAATGGTATTTCCAAAAACATATAACACAAGTGTTTCAGTGTTATACAACAATGGCTGGTTGTGTCTGCGGTAATGAAGATGCAAGATAACATGGTCACGGCTTGAGATAGTAACAGACAAAGCAACCAGAAAGGGTATCCGCAGCTTGCTTTGTCTTGTTTTATTTCGACAGGGGCTGGTTACCCATTGACAGGGTGAGTTAGGATAAACATCATGATCCAATAAACATCACCTCCATGTCTTGTCCACCCTTTTAGCCCATATTTGCCACGAGTATTATCATTTGGTGTAGAACATATATAACATGGCTTCAAAATCACATTGTCTCCAGAGAATAGTAGAGTTAAGCCACATACTGGCTTTGAACTACGATACTGCTTCAAGAAGAAGCAGGTGCCACATCTCTCGCAAGTTGATGTTATACCTGCAAAACATCTGCGGATAATAACTTTTTCAGGAGATCTTTCTTCAACAATACAACTCCAGTTACAGGAATATGCAGTGGCCCACTAACCATAAATCAGTAGAAGGGGTGTTGCATTCTCATGAAGACAACATTTCTACCTTAAACATTTTAGCAGATAAAAATTCTTGATCCAGAAACCCTATATATTGCCACTATTTCTTACTTCTAGTGTCTCTTCACAACAAAATGGCTTCAGAGTTTTGGGTTCTATTCCTGGCTTGTATTACCTTTCCTTTAACCCTTTCCAGTGGCCAGGCACCAGCACTGTCACCAGTGAATTTGCCTATTACACCTGTGGCACCATCTCAATCACCAACTTCCACTGTACCAACTGCACCGACACATGCACCGGCAAAAGCAGTAACACCTCCAACTACAACTACTCCTGTGGCACCATCTCAATCACCAACTTCTACTGTACCAACTGCACCGACACAGTCACCGGCAAAAGCAGTAACACCTCCACCTACAGCCACACCTGTGGCACCATCTCAATCACCAACTTCCACTGTACCAACTGCACCGGTGCAATCACCAGCAAAAGCAGTAACACCTACAACCACTCCTATATCTTCACCATCTCCTAAATTAGCCCCGGCTACCAGTCCAACTGTCCCACCTCCTAAAAGTTCACCCACTCAACCACCACAAACTCCTCCGGTCGCAGCGCCATCAAAGCCACCAGCATTACCACCAGCATCACCACCATCAAAGCCACCAGCATTACCACCGGCTCCTGCTACACCACCACCAGCATTGCCACCACCGAAAGTGTCCCCGGCTCCAGCCAAAGAACCACCAGCACCAGCACCAGCTAAGGAGACACCGGCACCAGCACCAGCTAAGAAAACACCGGCACCGGCACCGGCACCAGCAAAGGCACCTCCAGCCCCTGCCCCAACACCAGCAAAGACACCTCCAGCCCCAGCACCAACACCAGCAAAGGCACCTCCAACCCCAGCCCCAGCACCTATCATTCCATCACCAGCTCCAACACCTGCATTAGTGCCTTCACCTGCACCAGCTCCTCCTAAGCATAAGAAGAAAAGAAAGCAAAAGCACAAACACAAGAAGCCACATCATCACTTGTCAGCTCTTGCCCCAATTCCCCCAAGCCCTCCAGCTCCAACTACAGCGGCAGATTCTTTGGATACTGCTCCAGCTACTCCAGATGCTCCAGCACCATCTCCAACGCATGTAAGTACTCCATAGTTGCATGAGTTAATATTCAAGTTCCAACAATATGTTTGCTGGCACAACAAATTATATAGTATGACCACTTCTTGCCTCTCATGTCTTACAGAATGGAGGAATTGCATTGCACCAGCAACAAGGAAGGTTCACGATGTGGGGAACTGTTGGATTAGCAACTGCATTTACACTACTTATTGCAGGATAAAGCCTTATGTGAGTTGGCTATGTTACCTCATGATTCATGAGCTGTTTGTATGCATATACGTAGATTATTTTGTATGGACAAAATAATCAGTTTGGGAATTCAAGAACAAGGGATTTCAAAAGGCGAGTCGATGTATCAAAATTGTAGCGTGGATATTGAATATTCTTTCATTTCTTCCAATTGTTGCTATTTATAAGAAATGCATTGTGAGTTACCAGAAGAGAAAAGTAAAAAAGAATGAACTTGTAAGAAAAACTTTATTAAACTTTATCTGTATTTGATTCTGCACTTATTTCCTCCTCCAAGTCATACTCAATTACAAGGCCTAAATTATCAGCCAATTTGTGATACTGCTCACATCCTGCACACTGAAGAGAAGGACCAGAGGTTAATCATGGAAAAATTTCTTCAACTTTAACAATAAAGCAAAAAGCTTTGGTATCCCCTAAAAGCCAAAGCAACATATTCCTTGCAAAAGATGATGCAATCAGGAAACAAGATGTTCTAAGAGAAGATTTTGCACACTTTTAACTTATAAATTTAAACTTTAGGTCCTTAAAAGTCGCATCAAAATAAAACAATGATATTATGCAGTAAGTTGATGTTCAGGATTCTAAATAAATCTCCCATGCAAACTTATCTGCTCAATTTATCTATAAATGCAGCATAACATCCAAAGATGACAGCCGTAACAAGTTGCCAAAATTGTAGATAATTGCATAAGATGTATAATCTGACTGTCTAAGCAACCCTCATGTTTTTTCTAAAATCCAACAAACTTTACTAGCGTCAAATGAAAAAACTGTTCAAGTCTATACAACAGTAGAAGTGCTAGAAAAATGTTACGGCAAAGAGAGTAACCCAAAAAAGAATCATATATCAAATAAACGTTATTGAAGTAACCCAAAAGAAAATAAGACCAAAAAATCAGTACTTTTGCCAGTTAAAAATTGTGAATCAACTCTTCTGTAGTGACAAATTTGTTCTCATGCAAAGAGTGATTCAAAGCAGTAAGGTGCAGAACTGCACAAGTTAACAAGGAACCCACTAGTTTCTTTGACAAAATACCCAAACTAAGACCCTCTTGAGGGCATTTGTGGTCGAACCAGTCAACCTACTTCACTAACTAGAATGGACCCATATTCTGCCCATCCTATCGATTTATTTCTCTCAACTCTAAACAATTGAAAAGAAAATTTCTTAAAAGAAAAAAGCCGTTGCACTTGGTATCTTCTGCACTTTCAATTATTGCTTTGAAACCCTTACTCTCCTTATCTAATCACAGCAAATCTTATAGCATCCACCAGTATGGACATACAGCTTGAGGCCTATTGTTATTCAAAACATAAGTTTGTATGTAATCCGATATTATCATCTATAGAAGAGTGATGATTCTGTATTGATTCTTTCACGTTAACATTCCTGCAATCAGCAGAGTGTCTAGATGAATGCTTAATAGCTTTTCCATTATCATCCCACCTATCACAAGAATCTAATGCTCAATAAGACAAACAGTTACCTGTACATAAACTAGTCCACGCTCATAGGCCAATCGATTTATGAGCCTCTGTGTTCTTCCACCACATTCATTACAAGTGAATTGTACAAGCAAACTCCTCCTAGGTAGTTTTATGTCAATATTTGCACCCTGCCATACAAAATGCATGACTAAAACATGTCAAGATTAATGTAAAACAAGTCAAGATTAATGTCTTAAGGGTTTAACAATAGAAAATCAAAATGATAAATGAATAGAATCAAATAACAGAAGGCAGATCCTCCATAATTCCTATAGAAAATTTTGGTCAAGTGACCAAGCAGATTGACAACCCTCTTTGATTCAATTATGACCGATGCTGATAGCATTTCACATTATGTTCTTGTACATTAGAAAAACCCACAATCTAAACGGTGAGATTAACAAGTTATTTGGCAGGTAATCTGCTATGGATTTTGGTAAAAAAAGCTAGGCATTACTATCTGATTTACACCCTTCTTTGGTGATGATGGCACTTTTCATGTTATGTTCTTTTGCATTAGTCTTCACGTTAAAGGGGAACTTCTACTCCATCCATTTTAGAATATGTGATAAAAGAATGTACCAATCTCACAATTTAGATAGTGGGTTATATATGCACAGAATCATATGCAGCTGTCAAGGTCATATTTGATGTATACTGGACTACTGGCTTAACAAAATGAAGAGCCTCCATAATGACGGGTGCTCCAAGCAGGCATAATCATCAGCAGCATCATGACATAATCATCATCGTTCTTTTACTTTCTCCTCAAACCTCCTTCAAACCGCTCCTGATATATCATCCCAAGAGTTCAAGTTCCAAAATCATCACCAAAACACTGCCAGGTCTCGAAATACTTTCCCTTACACAAACACTATTATCATACAATTTATTTCGCAATATAATAAAATCACAAATAATCAGGTAACTGGATATAACTGGATGTTTACAATATCAACCCCGAATTTTCACATACTGCCTAGAAAACCTCCACCTAAAACTTGAAACAAACGCGAGAAATGGGATGCAAAAACTTAAACTAAACAAGTAAAGTACAAAGACTAAATTTAAACACCTCATTGGAGTCTCCCAGTTCCACTTCTGAGCTTATCTCATGATCTCCATCCGGAGCTGTCAACAACGGATACAAACGTCTTGGCCACACTGCTTTACTTTCAAGAATTCTCAACCTGCACGAAAAAAGAAGAAAGAGCAATGAAGCTTGTAACTTTATAAAGTTCAGAGATCAAAAAATTGAAACTTAACAAGAAAAAGCAAAGAGAGAAGAAATCCCAAGAGGGTCTTCGAGGGTTTTCGAGGCATTAACCTTGACAGTGATAGAGTTGGGTATATACTACAGAAAGAACTAGGTTTAAAGTTGCTTGCTTTAAGTGAGAGATTAAAGGGTTTGTGTGAGTTGAGAGTGCGATTGTAGAGAGCAGTAGTGGCGACAGAGAAGCTGCTGTGAGTGGCGGCAGCCATGGACGAACACTACAGCCAACAGAAGGATGTTTTAGAGAACAATGGTCGCTTCGTCAGTCGTCACACATCCTATGCGTCGTTAAAACTCCAAAAATTAAAGAATTTGAATTTAATTAAAGGTTAAGCTTGAGTTATATAAAAAATATAAAAATAATTATTTAACATTTTTTAAATTTTATTAAAATTATAAACTTTTGTAGTTATTTATCTAATTTACATTTTTATAAATTCATCACTGTTATTTAATTTATATTTTTATAAAAAAG
>JANKYE010000001.1:721559-736358 GCA_032467995.1 Erythroxylum dillonii | reverse complement strand
ATGTTGTCATGAACTTAGGGAAATTGAGTGTTGGAGTTGTTATGTATAAAGGTATATGATTGTGGTTCATGTAGAGTGTTTGATTAACTATTTGTGTGTGAATGGTTTCCATCACTTTGAATGCATGATATTGAGCTTGGAGTAGTGTTATGTTGAATGAAGATATGTTATGGAAAAGAATGGAAAATTTGGGAAGGATAAGGTGAAGTTGAGATTGATAGATGAAAGGAGTTAATGAAGTTTAACTTGTGTTCAATGATTTTGGAGTGATAATTGCTTAAGAATAGGTGATTTGGGGTTGTTTAGGAGGGTATGGAAGGTTAGAATGAGTTTAGAACCCTTTGGAGGAGTTTTTGGGGGTGAAAAATTAAGGAGACTCGAAGGTTACACGGTCAGCCCGTGTAAATGTTACACTGACCGTGTAACTCCATGCTTAGGGACAGTTTCACCCGTAGCTCACAAGGCCAGACCGTGTGACGTTACACGGCCCGTGTGACCCCCTTAATGACAGAATTAGAATTTTTGGTCTTCATGAAAGTTGTAGCCCTAGATGTCTTCTTTAACATGGCACAAGAACGAAAGAAATCCGAGTTGTGTAGAGAAAGTTATAACATTCGCACCAAACTAGGTTAAATTGGAAATCAAGCATGAACATGGTTGCTTATTTTGATAATAACTCCTTCTATAGAGCTCCAAATGACTTGATTCTTGTGGAATTGGATTCCTAACACATTTGACTATATATCCACCAAATTTTGTATTAATTGGAGTTAAATTGAAAGAGATTGATCAAATGCAAGTGTGAGAGTCTATTGGAACATTGTCAACGGGAGTAGTTTTACTGAACGGAGTTCAATGTTTTGCTTATATGTAGAGCTAGAAGATTCCAATTGGGATGAATCTTTCTTTGTAGTAAAGTTAAGATATAGGGCTACAAATCATATGAAGAAGTTCAATTGTGATTCAATCCATAAGTTGTTCAAATGTTAGATGGAATTGAGTTTAGTACTCTTTGAACCGATCTTCACTGTTTGAGGTATAACTCCGATTTTACTAGGGCAAATTGAGTGATTCTTATGTCAATGGAATCTTAAGACATAGAGGAACATATTTCTAGAAGAGAGTATGATCAAATTATTGTATCTTCACTCTCTAATTTAGTGTGCTTCATTATAGACCCGAAAGTGGAATTTAGAACAAGATGAGTTTTGTTTTGAGAGTGGCTTTGCAATGAAAATGAGGGAATGATACCCGGGATTGTCATGCATGGATTGTACATTTTCCTTTTCATTCATGTGCATTATAAACATCGATACTTGTGCAATTTATGAACTATATGTATGTTATTTGGTTATAGAGAAGCAACTGGAACGTCAACCCACAGACGTTGCCGGACCTTCCAGGCACTAGCTTTGGAAGCAGCAGGTGAGTAACCTAGATGGTTTGCTCAAATATTATATGTTTATTGTGGCGAATAATGGTGGGATTGTGACTGTTTATAACTGTGGATTCCGGACAGAAGGTTCGATGAAATGGGAGATATGACATAGAAGTGATCTAGTTGTGAATATGTGCACTCTATGCTTTTACTTGTTTTTAATGTGACATGTTTACTGATTGCGATACGTGTACTGTTTAATTGGGACATATGCATTGCATACATGAATGCATGCACAGATAATGACAGTTGTGACCGGAGCAGCCACCGAGAGCTAAAAGCTCACTGTATTGGGCCACGAGCCCACACTGATTCAGAGCCACAGACTCACCACTTAATGTGTCCTGATTGGGACAGTACAGGCGCTCGGTCACAACACCGAACTAAAATGGGAACATGTCATATGAAATTGCTATGAATTTTGGGAAGTAAATTGCTTTTGACATGATACATTGTGTACCATGCATTCCATTCATGAATGCATAAACAGATAATGGAAGTTGGACCTGAGTTGCCACCGCTAGAGCTTAAAGCTCAACGAATGAAAACGAGCCTCGAGCTCGAGAGTGATTCAGAGCCATTGGCTCAACGATTAATGAGCCCGGTATCCAATGGATACGGGACAGTACAGGCACTTGGCCAACAATATAATAATTGAAAAAAAGGGGTCTCATAAGCATTTCATATGCATCGTATTACGTGTGCTTGATTGATTGAAACGTGCATTGATCTAGGGAATGTGATAATTGTGTTCAGTGCTAAATTATGGAATAATTGTTGAATGAATTGATGTGTGCTTGATTGGAGTGAATCATCGATGATGGTTAACTCACTGAGTTCGCAAAACTCAGCAAAATTGCATCATTATTTTTTTCAGGACCGATAGACGACTTTAGTATTTGAGTGGCTCCACTACCGTTTAAAGTGTGGTTGAAGTGAAGCCTTGGCGCAAAGGTCGGTCAGCTGGAACGGTTCGGATGGCATAGTTAGCTTGTATATATAGTTTCCTCAGTTTTGTCGTATTTTTGCACTAGATTTTGTAGCTGTAATTATATTAAGGATTGAAAAGCTCTGTAAACCTTTGTTTTGAGTAATGAAATGAGGAAACAATTGTTTTCAATATATTATGGATTTTTCTGTTGATGCTTGATAATCAATATTGAGATGATGCCATATGGAGTTAGAATAGTGATCGATCGTAGAGCGCCTTTATCGTATAATATGTACCGGAATGACCTTCGGGCGTCCCGGTATGTATTCTGCGGTAAGGGGGCACTACATCTAACTTTCTACTCTCTCTTATAGATCTCTCTATCGCTAACATTAGGGAACAATTGATTACAAATCAGCTGGACCAGTACTGTGGCAGAGGAATGCCTCTCTCATGGAGAATATAGTCCTTGAAGTCTATTCTTAAATCATGATACTCTATAAAGTGTTCATGCAAGTTGAGTTACTGAAAAGAAGAAAGTTGTCAGGCATAGTTTTTATCTAGATTTAATTAGATTCTTCACCTACTCATGAAAGGAGACTTTTGAAGAACAGGAAGATCTGAACTCACCTATAGGAAACATAATAGATCGGGAGTACCTTCCTCAGATTTGATTCCTTTCCAGCCGAGAATTGCATGAAGAGAAACAAATAGTAGAAACCACAGAGTCACCATCGTAGAGTTGCGCCTCTAGAGTGTCTTCTTCCTCCTTCCCAAATTGAGAAAGTGTATGAAGCTTGGAGAAAAGAAGAGAGTCATTATGCCCTAATCGCTAAATGTCGTTGCACCTTTCGAGTTAAGTACACAAACGTGAGTTGAGATCTCTCTTTATGCGGAGAAACGAGTAGTAGAATCTCAGTGTCGTCACCGCAGAGCCACGCTTCCAAAAAGTCATCTTCCTCCTTCCCAAATCGAGTAATTGTTTGAAGCTTCGAGAAAGAAGGGTTGTTATACCCTAATTGCCAAATGCTTTTGCACATTTTCTCCTTTTCGTTTTTCTTGATGACAACCCTTTGTCTCAACTAGGTGTTTTTTTTTGTTTTTGGTTAAGACAACTAGGTGTTTAATATTCCTACTTGGTTTATCTCACGTGAGAGAGACCCTCTCTAAAGATATACACTTCTATTTTTTCTTTAATGAATTTTTTTAAAATCTAAAAAAAAACCTATTTTCAGTTTCCAAGACATTCAGCTGGAATTGGGATTCCAGCAGGGATCACTACTAAACCTAGACTTTAAGACAGTCCAGATTATAATGCAACAAGTTAATAAAAAGAAACACAACAATCAAGACTACCGGGAAATAATAATTAGAAACTCATCATGACCTTAAATTAACAGAAAGATTGGAAGCAATGAAAGGGGGAAGCACTCTTTACAAAATGGTTTCTTATGAAAAGATTACAACCTCACTCCAACGCTAAGACCCAGCAATTTCCTTAAATTTCATTATTACAAAGGACAATGACTCGCTCATTCGGAGACAATGTCCCTCCTAGGGAATCCCTTCAATGTCCATTTGAAGGCCGAAATACAGTATTATAGCCATTGACACCGCATGCCAGATTTGGACCGTAGTACGGGGAGCCATCGCCCTCCAGATTCCTCATTCCTACTAGAGAAACGTCTGAACCAGCTAATTGCCACTGGCTTTGAATCAAACCATCCATCTGCCCATTTGCGTAAGTTAGCGGACTTGCCTGCGGAACATATTCCCTTGCTGCATCAAAATGAGGCCCTGAAGAGCTGTAACAATGCTGAAACCCACCTTCATGATAACTCCTTGTACGCTCAAACCGGCAAGAGCTGTTGGGTGAGGTACCCATGCTACTTGACAAGCCTATGTCAGAAGGGAAAGAATACTGTCGATGTAAGATGTGTTGTCCATCGTTCAGAGACTGAGGACCTCTATTTGCTGCAACTCCCTTCCCATTTGCGTGCTCATCATCAAGTAACTCATTGATAATATCGAGATGTGGGAATTCATCCGTCACCATACCTTGAGTCTGACGACCAGATGTACAGGCAGGTAACTCCGTAGAGAAAAGTTCCCGAGATCCACTGCTTACTGGTGGGTATAACTCAAGGTTTTTAATCCCATTCCCAAGAATCGAAGGGTCACAATGCAAGCTTCTAGAAGTATCCCTTTGAGAATTTTCCATCCAATGGGGTCCATTCTGTAAAATATCCCTAGCTACCATGCCAAAAGGAAAGCCAGATTGTACAGAGTTCAGCTCTACCCTTTCAGAGCTCTGGGGTAGAAAGATCCTGGGAGATACTATAGTGGATGACTGTGTGGGAACTGGGGGCAGGTTCACTCCAGAGCTTGAAAGGATGGTATGAGGAAAACTGGCAGAACTTGTACCAACAGCAGTACCTATTATCGCATTTCGATAGGATTGAGGGACATAACTTTGAGTAGCTTGTGATGGTTCAGGCCCAAGTCGCCCGGTAGCACTTACTGAACGAGCAAGCAATGGGGTGGCCTGAACCATGGAAGCAACTGGACCAGTGGGTCTAGGTGCAGGCACTAAAGGAGCACTAGAAGGCCTTGACATCACAGGCACTTGTTGGGGTACTGGTTTTTCACACAGCTTCAGGGTCGATGCATTATGGGGGTCAGCATTAATCACAACTACACTCTTGGGGGAGGTAATCGAGGTTGCTGCTTTATCACCCTGCTGTGGGCAATTTGAACCTCCTTTCTTACTTTGTGCAGAATCAATGGTACCCAAACTCTTGTATTCTGACCTCAATTGAGGAGGACTTCTGGGCGAGCTTCTTGGAGATGGCAATACAGCTGTTGTCTTCTCTTTAGAGGATCTTTCCGCATCAACCAGATAGTTGGTGCTTAGTTTCTTGTGAGGTGAAATGCTATCACCTTCCTGTATCATGAAAACAGAGATGCAATATGAGGGACGACAGATTATCAACATAAAGCATTCAAAGAAAGCTTTCAAGATTCAACTATAAATGCTGGTAAGACATCCGGGAGTAAGAAAAAGAATGACGCAGGAACTGGTTTGCTGAAATACTTGCAAGGTCATCACTCCGAATTTATAACAACAAAAAATAAATGAAGTTTCAACAAAAAATTTCAAATTAGATTCATGTTCTAATACAACAACAATACTACTCATTAGAAATCCCACTAGCACGCGAGGTCTAGAGAAGTCTAGTAGTACGCAGTTTTACTCTTTAACTAATAGAGAGGAAAGGCCAAACTTAGTGCATAAGGCTCCCCACTTTGAGAGGGTTGGAGTGAGAGTTATCAATCGTACACAACTTTCCTTTTATATTATACAAAGAGATTATTTGTATAACTCGAACCCATGACCTCTGGTCATAAAGGAGTAACCTTACTAGTTGCTCCAAGGCTCGCCCTTAAATTCGTGTTCTAATATAGGAACCCAATTACAGAACATAAACCTCCAAGCAAAAGTTTAACTACCATCAATGACACTTCATTCATGGATGCAAATAAAGATGTTGGATAGTAGCAAAGCAAGTTTAAGAAACCCAAACATCTAATGTAAGACTATTATATAACCACTAGATAACAAAATGGGAGCTAAAAGAAGATTATGTTCATCAAATAATATCAATTTGAATTGAAAATGCAATCTAAGATCAAGTTAAAATCTGAAATAAAGATAGAAAACTTGTTCCAACTCCACCTGCTGAACTGCGTGCTGCTCAGAAGTGATTACAACAACAGATTCAGGCTCACATTCATTATTGCTGCTACTTCCAGCAACACCATTGTGGTCTCCAGTATCTGCTGCAAGCCGGGAACGGTGATTTTCAATTTCCGTTGTCCAACTCCCATTGCCTGTCGCCTTACCCCGTTGACCCTTCCCTCTACAGCTATCAAGTGCACAATAAATGTCATAAAAGTACAGACGTTAAGAGAGAATAAAAAGCAATACATTCACAACTTTACCTGCTAGGCAATCTTTCATTTTTGCAATTGGAATTACAGTTTCCCTTACAGGGACCATTCATAACTACTGAAGGAACTGAATCTGTCGAACATGTGGAGGAACTATCATCCATTGCTGAGGCATTTCTTTTTTCAGTCAAACCATTTGCTATGGAAGTCAACCCACTAACTTCACTGATACAGGCTTCTGTTGGACGACGAACTTCTGAAGTGTCAGTATCCCAATTAACAGGACTTGAATCTCTGTCTTCTGAATCAGGCTGCAGCACTTCAGTAACACCATCCATGGAATCAGAAACATCTGATACGTCTTCCCGAACATCAAGCTTTTCCACCACAGGTTGTAATTCCTCCACAACGGAGTCATCTTTCTCATTATTAGTGTTTTTGTCTTGGTGCTTTTCCGGTAAAATTACAACTCGCTTTTCATCCCTTCCTTTATCCTTTCCTTTGCGATTGTTTCTTTTCTGTTTGGCCTGTACTTTGTAGGTAAGTATCAGTACTTGAGCATGGTAAAATATACTAAAACCTCACTTATAACATCCACTTCTGCTTCCCTTACATCCAAGCCCCAATCCCAACGATACCAGAAAACAAGGGGAAAAAAAAGGAGAAAAATTTGCTCCAATTTACTCCCCTGTTAAGTATTACATATGAAAAAGTGTTTGGGGTCATCTTGAACAGGTAAACAAAATATACTTATTACGTATTAGAATACCAAGAAAATAAAGATTGTGATAGCACCACAGATCCTGATAGCACTATGGGTCCTAAACCCATAGTGACTTATTCTAGGAGAAAGAGGGAGAAGGGTCTGGACATGGGCCTCAAACCCATGTTGACATATTCTAGAAGAATCGGGAGGGGTGAGTCAGCTAACGGTTAGGGAAATTCGTTAGAGAGAGTACTATGTAAGGGAAGGGGAGGGGTAGTAGAGGGGTATGGGAATATTTGCTTGTTTCGGCTGATAGCTGAAGGGCCACTAGTGGCTGGTTAGCGTGGTTCTTGTAGACTATACTACAAGGCTATAGCTAAATATAAATAAAATACCTTATTTTCATCCATTTGCTTATCAGCTGTCTTTGAATTCTATTCTGCACAAGAGAATTTGTTCCCAGAGAGGATGTACTGTATGAGAAGTAAAGAATGATTGCATCCCGTCTCGAAATTTGTTTTCTGTTCATGGCCTAATACATGTTCCAGGTGCTTGTCAGCAGGAACAGGATCTTATCATTTGAACTTCTTTTGCAGTAAAAACTTTGCTGAAACTCTTCGAGGAATTGGGGTCAGAGCTGAATCAATCGTGTATGAGGGGAAGACTCATACTGATTTGTTTCTTCAGGTAATCTAGCTATTTATCTTGTGTAATCCCTGAAATATTTTCATGATTGTAAAGCTGAAATTCCTTCCCCATCAACTTCTTTCCAATGGGAGATTATAACTTGTTCTAATGGATGGTCATTTCAGGATCCCATGAGAGGTGGAAAAGATCAGATGTTTGAAGATTTGGTTGCCATAATTCATGCAGATGACCTGCAAGCACAGGCCAAGGACGCAGTGGCGCCTCCAAGAAGACGTATGGTACCTGAATTCATGATTAGGGTGGCTCGCAAAGTTAGCCCCTTTTGACAGTTGCAGAAACCTTCAAAATGCCAAAATCCTGAGGACTTTCAATCTCTCTTTTATATTGATTTCAACTATTGGTGTAGTGTACATATTCTTCCATTTTTCCACAGGTCACCAACTTCTCTGTTTCAGCCATTGAAACGGTTTATTTTACACTATCCTGGTCAGCTCAGGACAACATTTATCGAGCTTGCAAGACATGTAAAACCTTGAAACAGAGCTAATCCATCACAAGATAGCTTTCAGTAGATGATTTTATACAGTGTTACTAGTAGTGGATGAATGTTTGAGCTCAGCTTATGAAGTGGTTCTTTTACGATGTTGTGAAGATAAATCAACTTGTGTCATTTTGAAGAAAGGCATGGTAAAGGGAAGTTTTGAAAGCAACTTCTTTATTACTTCATAATAAGACTCCATATTGAACCTTTTTAAATTTCGTATTTTAGCGAGAAATTATTGATGTTACATGATATAAGAAAGTATTTTGATTTTGGAATTTAACTTTGTCAAAAAAGACATTCTAACGGGTGAAGTTTAGTTTGAAATTTTTTTTTAGTAATCGAACTTAATTACTTAGTTTGAAATTTTTTTTAGTAATCGAACTTAATTACTTAATTTCAAACTTAATAAAGTTCAATTTTTTTAATAATTGATTGATTAAAAAATATATGAAATCTGAGTTTGATCACACTTAGTTACTTAAATAAGCCTAGGTATGATTAATTAAATTTAAATCATTGTTTTCGAGAGGAGTTGAAAACATTATTTACATTGCATAATTGGAGTTTATAAAATAACTTATCTAGATTGAATCTTATAAAAAAATTAAATCAAATAATTGAATGTTAATCCTTTGATTATAGGGAACAAGAATTCAATCTAAAAAAAATAGAAACATTAAAATAATATGTTCATTTAAAACTTGGAAAAAAGTGGATTTGACTTTATGACATAAATTTATCACACCCTTGATATATTATTGATGCAAGTAGGATGATGTTTGTGGCTTAAAGATTAACAAACTTAATCTAAATTGATCGGGTTTCGAATTGAATTTAGGCTTGAGGGATTGACTTAACTTTTCTAAAGATGACATCGAATTAGGTCAAGCTCGAGCCCTATTGGCCAGAACAGGCCCGGGGCCTACAACCTAAAGATTGCCGTGACTTTTGGGCATGCTTTAATATGTGGTCACAGGGCTCTAACGATTGGATAAATTCCAAACATCTTGGACTTTTCAATTTCACCGGCTTAAACCTCTATAAACCATGCAAAAAAGAAGAAAGAAAAGAAAAATATTGAAAACGATATGAAGAGAAAATAATAACGACCAAATATATAAATAAGTAATTGCATAAATAAATAAAAATAAAATTCAAAATTAAAATAAATATCAAAGTAAGTAAATAAATAAACAGAAAGAAAAAAGTTAGATTATATGAAAATTTAATGTAATGAATCTTGTGTATCAAAAGATTTGATCTTGATTATGTTTAACACATTAACAAAATAACTGTAATAAAATCTTTTAAATAAATATAATAATATCTCTATTCTCTACACTTCCTAATTACAAATACTTGAAATGTGGAATAATATCCAAAATTATTATTAGATATTCGAGGAAAAGCACACCTAATTGAACAAGTCAAGCTCCTTCCTGTGCTGTCCTTCTCCATATTTATTTCAGAGAACAAAGAAGTCATGGTGCATGGCGGAAAAGCACACCTAATTGGACAAGCCAAGCTGCTTCCTGCGCTGTCCCTCTGCATATTTATTTCAGTGAACAAAGAAGTCATGGTGCATGGCCTAGTGGATGTCTTTCCAAGAAGCTTTCAATTAAATGGGTTTGACATCAGATAATATACATAGAGAAGAGGAAGTCTTCACATTACTTATTTGGAATGTTTTTAAGTTGTTATTTATAGTATTATATTGAATTTAATATTATTAAAATAGTAATAATAACACCATAAACTCTAATCAAATTAAAATTTTATCAATCTTTAATAAATAATGTAATTCTAAGTCTGAATTTAAATTATCATACTTAATTTATTAATCTCGAGTCAAGCCAGATTATAATAGAACATTTTTTCCAACACTTAATTAGAGCTTGTAAAGCAATTTATTAAAAAATGAAAGTACTTTCCAGAATTTAGGATTAAGATTGAAATCTTATAAAAAATGTTAAATAAAATAACTGAATGTTAATCATTTGGTTATAATCTATAAAAATTAGAACGTCAAAATGATATATTCATTGAAAACTTGGCAGAAATTGGCCAGAAAATGCAAATAAGTTGTTCATATAAGTGGAGATGACTTATTTTTGGTCCGGTTCAACCGATTTGAAGTTAACGAGTAAATGCTGAATTATTCAAACGTAAGAACTAAATCTAATGTAAGAGGGTTGGAATCAAGAGTTTTGTGGACTGAACAATTAAGGAGCTTACTCCCCACACTCCTTGTCAAAATGTCACCGTGTTAATGATCTGCCAAAGACTGATTTGCAACGTATCTTATACTCTTAAACCTCTATAAAATCATGAATTGCAGAAGATGGTTTCAAGGAATGAGTTGATCAATCTAAGCTACTACATTCATGATGAAGCCTACTTCCTCGCTATACATTTGTTGCTGCTTTATCTTCATCATCCTTGTCTCTGGACAACGATCACCAAGTTGTGGAGGTAAGTTTATTTATTCACTAGGCATCTTTTATATTTTAACTGTATTTTTTACGGTTTTGAAAAATAAATTATTTATATAAAATTTTAATAATACTAACTATAATTTTCTATCTTTTCAACTCTACTTCTTATTATTATCGATACTATTTTCATCCTCTATTGATGCCAATTATACTTTGACTCTACTTTCATGGAAGATCTATATCATGGATCTAATAAAGGAATATGCTTATAGGCTTTGACACTATACCCTAACTCAAAATTTTAAAACATTAGATTTTTGGTTTTTTTCACTTATATATCCTATACTAATTTTATCTATTTCTAATGTGAGATTTTCTTTCATACTTAAAATTTCAACAATCTCTTCTTTAAGTGTGAACTTTCACATTGAACTTGGACTCCTTATTGAAGGAAAGCTTTTTTCTTAAAAGCTAGTGTATAGTATTATCAAGAATCCTTATACTCCATTGGTCTAGGCTCATCAGTAGTCTCATTGCTCTTTTATATGGGGATGACAACCACGGGATCGACTATCGTTTTCATACAAGTCTTTTGCCAAATCATCAGCTTTGATGCTACTTGTTGACATTGGAGAGTTCAATTATTTAGGACATCTTCACGTGCGCTTAGTGAGAGAAGATACTTATAAACCTAAACATCATACTCCAACCTAAAATTTTAAGATATTAAATTTATGGATTCTTTCCATTTATATACATCTTACTAATTCCACGTAAAATTTCCTTTCATGCTTGAAGTCTCAATATTTTATTCATTGCATATTGAACGTTAAAAAAAATTATATATAATTTATCTTTTGAATGATTAATTTTCTTGGAGAAATTTTATATAAGAATATGGTACTGTGAGAACAGGCTCACAATCGAAAAGAGTAGTCGACCCAAGTCAGTCGCCGTCAGATCGTATTTGTAGTTACCCCCCTCGTGATTACCACAGCAACATGAATCTGCCTAACAAGACGGTCCAAACGACAGCTCAGGGTACAGAGGTGGCCGGCCATGACTATAGTCCTCCTCCTCCTCCTCCTCCTCCATAGATAGATACTATTCTAGTTAATGTACTAAAAAAGAAAATTATGATAGATAGATAAATAAACAGCTTTATGAGTACTTAATTAAATTTGCCATATTAATGTGTGTTTTTTCTACTTCATCGAACTTAGCTTTTTAAATAAGAAAAGTGAATGGTTTCCGGTCCTTTTCACTTCTCTATATTCGATGTAATTGTACCACATGGTGCTCAATAATCAAATAGAAAATTATGCTAATTGTGCATTATAACAAGCTCTTTTTCTTACTAATTTTAAACCAAAAATTGTTTTTATTTGTATTTTATCTTATGAAAATTTACATTTTCTAATTTTTAAAAAAGTATCATTAGCCCTTAGCGAGTGTATGTCCAATCTTCAATCCTGTGGAAAACTTACTCTGTTATAATCCTCCTTTCAATCTCAATTTGTAGCCATTCACCAAGAAAATTACATTATTTTCCATATTTTTCACTTCCTCTAAGCCATAGTTTCAACATGCAATTGGAATTACAATTACAACTATAATATTGTTATAATTGCAATCTTTCTTTTATAATTACGTTCACATTATCCACAATTATAATAATTATTATAACTTGTATTCTGTAATTTAAAATTTTATTTTAAAGATTTAATTTAAATAATTAATCTTTTGCTTAGTTAAATTTAATTATGTTTGACAAATTAAATTCAATTTATTTTAAAATTAATAAATTAAATTTAAATAGACCAAAATTTAGACTAAATTTAAATTTAAATTTCCCTACATGTATGCATGATATGTATGTCACTTAATGCAACGTATCAATTCACAAAACACAATTAATCACATAACCTACTAATGCATAACATTACACATTCCAAGCCTAAGAAAAACCTAGTCGCTCTGATATCAAATTGTTGGACCCCGTTTTCGGAGCTTAAACATTCGGAGGCAAAACGAACCCGTCATCCCATAATGGTGGCGTGCCCACAATAGAAGAACATCGAACAATAAAAAAATTAGAGAGTCGCAAGCCAAAAACCAAACATTTATCATAAATGAATTTTAAAACAGTTTATACAGGCTCATTTCAAAATACTAAAAATACAAAAATACGGAATATGAAATACACACGATACAATTTGAATACTTATGCTTACAATGATTCTAAATTACAAAATTTTTCTTAATTAACTTCTTTACAAAAGTTTCTATTCTCACTATTTGCCAAGCTTTACAAGGATCAATGCTTATCTGTCTTTTTTCTGCACCTGCGGAGTGGAAGGGAAAGGAGGTGAGCTGCAAAGCTCAGTGACTTATATGTTTATAGCCATTGGCAACGAGCATAAATACACATGTATCAAGAAATTCAATTCATTTGCAAATTTATCACATAATTCATAATTAACCAAAAGTTAGCACATAAAGCATATAATGAAATCTTCTATCAAGCATAACACTTTGTTATGCATCATGCTCAACAAAGTCATAATGAAATGTACAATAAATGGTTCGAGAGTTTCCTAAAACAAAACGGATAAATTGAAGTTTAAACTGTGAATGAAACGAGCCCGATTTCTCAAGATCTCGTAGCCTCAGGATTTAGCTTGGGGAACTTACTTCCCACTTTCCTAGCCAACACTGAACAATATATAACAATATTTAGGGAACTTACTCCCCACATTCCCAGCCAACATTCGCCTTGAATGATCCACGAAAGACTCGCCCGCAAAGTGTCTATAAAATCATGAATTGCAGCAGATGATTCCAAGGAATGAGTTAATCAATCTTAGCTACTACATTCATAATGAAGCCTTCTTCCTCACTATACATTTGCTGCTTTATCTTCATCAACCTTATCTCTAGAGCCCCACAATCACGAAGTGCTAGTAAGTTTATTTTTTCACTAGGCATCTTTTATATTTTAACTTTATCATTTACCGTTTTGATCCTCTATTAACGCCATTTCTGATTTATTCATTGCGTTAAGAATGTTAAAAAAATTATATATAACCTATTGTTTGAGTGATTAACTTTCTGGAAGAAATGTTATATGAATATGGTATTATGGCAATAGGGGGACCAGTTTATCGAAGTATATCGCCGCCAGGTGGTGTTAATCGGCTTAACGAGACGGTCCACATACCAGGTCAAGGTGCAAAGGTGGCAGCCGTGACGATAGTCCTCCTTCTCCGGCTCCATAGATAGATACTCTTCCAGTTAACTTCCTGAGAAAGAAAACTATGGTTGATAGATACATAAACAGCTTTATGGGCGCTTAATTAAATTTGTCATATTAATGTGTGCTTCTCCTTTTCATTTTTCGACATTCGATGTAATTGTACCACATGATGCTGAATATACTCAAACAAAATTTTTTGTTAATTGTGCATTATAATAAACTCTTTTTCTTATCTGTTTTTAATCAAAATTTGTAATTTTTCTTATAAAAAATCACAGTTTCTAATTTAAAAAAGTATTACCGTATCTCCAATGTTCAATCCTATAGAAAACTTACTCCGTAAAATAAAAAATAAACAAAAGTAAAAGTAAAAAATATTAAAAATAAAAATAAATAAATTTTAAAGTAAGTAAATAAATAAACATACAAAAAAGAAAAGATTAGATTAGATTATGTGGAAATTTAGTGTAATGAATCTTTTAATAAGAAAGATTGATTTTTATTAATTTTAGCACATTAATAAATATAATACAATCTTTTAAATATGTTTTTTCAAGAGTAAGTTTTAATTATTGATGTTTCTCTTAATTATTTTAATTAAGTTTAATTTAATTAGGCTAGATCAAATTTGAGTGGATCAAATTTTAAACTATGATTGATAGATAGATAAACAACTTTATGGGCGCTTAATTAAATTTGTCATGTGTGCTTTTTCTACTTAACACCGAAAATAAAGTATCTTAACACCTTCATTTTAAATATATTTTAAAATGTATTTTCAAGATATTATTTAATTATTATATATATAATAAAATATATAATAATACCGAAAATAAAATATCTTAACACCTTCATTTTAAAAATTTCAAAATATATTTTAAAATGTATTC
>JANKYE010000001.1:710272-721459 GCA_032467995.1 Erythroxylum dillonii | reverse complement strand
GAAGAAGATCACAAAAGCAGATGCTAACTTCTGGGAAGTAAATTTTCAGATCTGGGGTTATTCGCATTCAACATCATCGCATCGTCATCGCTGTCCTCGTCTCCTATCGCCTTCATCATCTTCTTCTTCTGCAGATCCGATCGTCGAGTTACTGCCAGCTCTACCTCTTCTGTCAGGTGATTTCTCATCATTTCCCTCTGTTTGATTGGTAGTTCAAGTTTATGTACTGATCTGTGCTTTTGATCTGTGCTTTTGACCGCCGTTTCGGAGGAAGGACCGAAGGAGTGGGCTGAGGTCGAAGGAAGAGAGAGAGATCGCGAGCCGCGAGGAGGAGACGTCGAAGAGAACGAACCAGCAGTCGAAGGAGGAGGAGATGTCGACGGCGAGGACGAGACGGCGACGAGGCTGAGCAGAAGACGGCGACTTCACGGGGAGAGACCAAGAGAGAGAGATCGACATAGAAGACGAAGAGAGAGGAGCTTTCGGAAATTGCAAGTTAGTCCTTGCAATTTCCAGAACTCACGGTATCGGCCGGAATTTTTAGTTCAGGCTGGTACCGACGTTATTGATTTCGTACCGCTTTCTGGCCGGTACGGTACGAAATCCTATACATTGTCTTACACATTTTACCGACTTTCCATAGCTGCAAGTGATTTTATGTTGCCCTGATCTTCGTTTTTGCCCACTTCTCGTAAAAGCTCAGCGATTTCATTCCGTCGAAAATTTCTCATCTTGTCTCCACTTGGTCTGTTGCCATCGGCAGTTAATGTTCTTTGTTTGCTAATGGCTTACCGTGGCTTTGGGTAATCCTCGGTCATTCATCTTGCTCCTACTACACCGGATAAGGGTGTTTGGGTGTGGACTTCATCAGATGCTACTTTGGGGGCTGTTGGTCTTGTCTGATAGCGACGTGACGTAACCGACTGTAAGATCCTTTTACAAGATTTGACGTGCCCTATTTCTTTTTCTTTGCTCCCACAGCCCATCACTGTATTCTAACTTTATTGATGTATCACATCTGCCATTATAACATCGCAAGATTGTTGTTGATGCAGGCAACTACCTAGTTGCATTTCAGTTCCATTTTTGTTAGGCTTTAGTCTTTCCTCAATCGCTTCTTGGCACGTCACCGACTGCAAATTCGGCGCCGCTTATTAACAACTTGTCACCCACAGTGTAACGTATCTCTGTTACCCTTTTATTACCCTTTGTTTATCTAGATTCTGTCAATAATAATATCTTTATTTTTTATTTTACTGTTATATGTAGTATCTGTGTTCTTATTAGTATTAGTAGTATTATTTGCCTTATCCTTCATTACTTTTTATATTTATGTGTTTTTTTTCTCTTTTTGTCTGTATCTTTGTTATCATGTATTATATGCATGTGGGTCATTTGGAAACAACCTTTCTACTTGGTAGGGGTAAGGCTGTGTATTATCAGGGTCCCCCAGACCCTGTTTCTATACGAAAATTTCGGAGTATGATGATGATAATGATGATGATAATGATGATGATGAGGTTTGACATCGATAATATAGATACGGAAGATGAAGTCTTCACTTTTATAACCTTTCACGCGTGTCTTGTTATTTGTGTTTCCTTTGACTTTGTAGCACGGAGTAAATAATACTTAAATGTACTTGTATTAATAAAATATAGTTTCTTTTACTCAAGAATCCGATAGCCCTCATTTTGAACTTTGTTTAATTTAACTTTTACATTTTGAAGTCATTACTTATTCTAATAATTATTATGTCATATAATTTATTTAATTTTTATTTAAAATAATATGACATTAAAATTTGTAAATGTTAATAATCTTTATTTTAAAATCATAAATAAACCAAAACTAAGAAAAATGATAAGGGAGGTTGTGTGATCAATAAAAGATATAATAAATGTTGTGAAAATTAACTGGATTAAAGCATATTTGTAGCTAAAAAGAATTGAAGGAATAGTAATGAAAAAATGATGTGAAAATTAACGAGAAGAACAAATCTCACTATGAAAAATTTAGGACTTACAACCTCTCTCTATTTTACTAGGAGAAGCATTAGCTCTCTCAAGAAATAGGAGAAACACTCTCTAAATTGTGGGTATTAAACTAAAGAAGAGAAAATTTTAGATGATTTAAAACTAATATGAGAAGGCCGATTGATAGGCTTCCCATAAGTGTATAACTAGCTATGGACGGTTGTCCAAATGCAATTTTTTTCCTTTCCCTTTCGCCTTTGTCAAATTGGCAACAACAATCTTAACCACTGAGCAATGTAGCTCAATCCAATATTTTTTCCCACTTCTTAGGTGGAGATCGAGAAGGTTAGCGATCCTTACAAGGCAATTGGATAACTTTGAAATAGTTAGCTTTTGTACTAAGCTAGTTCGAACACTTTGTATAGCTTGTTAAGCATGCCAAACATTGAACACCCATTTGTATTTGTTTTTAAGTTTGTGATGTGTATATTAATATGTAAATAAAGTTGTTCAAATATTTACTTTGCTTAGTAATGAGAATGTGAAATTGAGGATCTCCTTTTGTCTATGAATGTCTTTTTAAAGGTTGAGTATGACGATTGTTGAAGTGGATTTTGTATATGCATATGCTTCTTTGTTGAGATTGCGAATTGTTGTTTGTTTTAGAATAGGATGTTAGAAATTAGAAAGTTTTATGGGATGAATTATTTGAGGTAGGATTCCAGAGTTTAACAAAAAGTATTTAGTAGTTGAATTGATACGAAGGGAGATTGCATTTTGCAAGCTTTCATAGGTATAGAAATTGTGTTACCAACTTCGGGGGAAAATCTGGATTAACATAGGCTAAATTGGACAAAGTTTTCTTCATGAATGTTGTAGTTCTCTTAGCTTTCCAAAGCTATAAAGTATGCAAAATTTAGGTACCAGAGTTGAGAAATATGAGCATTAGAAGAGATGATGCTGCTTAGAAGGTATGAACATGACAACTATAGAAAATGATGAGAATTTGTTGTATGTGATGAATCATTTGAGTTGAGTTTTGGGAGATTTATAAAATTGTTTTGGTAATTGAATGTTTAAGGAGTGATATTACATTAGAAGAAGTGAATTTGAGAAGATTATGAGTGAATATGATGTTAGAATGGATGTAGGAACCATTGGAGAGGCTTTGGAGGAAGTTTTGGGTGATATATGTCCGTTAGACGGACTTTAGTTCCATTAAACAGAGCTTTTTTGGTGAAAAAGAGCCCCCATCCCAGTGCATGTCCGTTAAACGGACATGGATGTCTTTTAAATGGACCTTCTCGGGCTAAAAATGGCTCATAAGCCAGTTTATATTCTTTAAACGGACATTCACAGGGCTGCTACAGTAAATCGCAATTTTGACACTTTTAGAGGCAGAATCTCGCTTCGAGATCTCCTAAAAGTTGTAGATCTTGATGTTTTCTTTATAACCATCCAAACCTAAAATCAATTCGACATATGTAGCAAAAGTTATAATAATTGCGCCAAGGTATGTACAACATAAGTAAGGACATAAACATGTTGGATTCTTTTGGCCACAACTTCTTCGTCCAGCCTCCAAATTGAGCGATTCTTGAACCATTGGATTTCTAACACGTTTTTTCTACCTTTCCACAAAAATTTATAGCTTTTGGAGTTGACTTCCAAATGATTGATGGAAAGAAAATGAGGGATCGGTTGGAAGAGCATAACTAGGTTATGAATATACTTTGGGTTTTTAAGCATATCTTGATCTATAGAGCTCCGATTAAGATGGTTCTTACTTCAAAACAAACTAGAGGCTTAGAGCCACAATTTCTTTGAAGATGTCTGTTTGTGAACCGCAAGTGCACGGTTGTCGAAGTGAGTAATAAATCGGTAAGAACCGAGTCGTGTCCACAGGGATTATGCGAAAATTTAATTCTACGTTAGCTAACGATATTTGAAATCTGGTTGGATGAAGTTTTAGAAAATTAAAATTAATGTAAAGAAATTTTTTCCTTTTTTAAAAAACAAAATTAACTTAAATAAATTTCTTAACAACTACAAAATTCAATGCGACCAAAGTAACTATAAAAATGACAAATTTGTGCAGTAACTAATTAAGAAAAGATTTTAACAATTTGCTAATTAAAAGTTTTGATGGCAAAGAAAATGACTTTCTCTTAGGAATGATATTTTTGTCAACCTTAATATTAAATTAGCTATTTTCCACAACTGAAATATTCTACCCTTGTAGGTGAATTTTAAGAGTAATTAATCCCCTTTTCCCAAAGATGAATTAATTTATCTACTCTAGACGTCACTTAGTAATCCCCTTACTTAAGTTTTTCCTAGAGTTTCTTAAGTTTCAAAACTTCAATTTTCACCTCCTAAGTTTCTTGGGTCTCCCAACTCACAAGCAAATCCTAGTTAAATTTCCTTTAATCTTCTAGCAAAAACTTCCTTCTCCCAAAAGCGAATTTATACCAAGACATCTTCCAATAGTCCAAAGAAATAACAAATAAATCCAAGGAAAAATTAACAAGCATATGAATATTCAGTCATGGATTATAGCAAAATTTAATATTAAAGCATCATCAAAAATATCAAACCCTAAGAGAAATTAAAGTTTTAGCCACAAATCATCATGCCAAACAATCGACAAGCATACAACTTAAATAAACTCATGACAGAATCAAATAAAAATTAAGAACAAAACTTCAAATATTCAGCAAAATAAAATGAACTCTCCCCTCTCCTTGCGTGGTTGCTTCTTTAACGATGAATAGATGTTGTGTTGTTGGGCGAAATGAGGCTGGAACGTTGGTGAAGACTCTTGGTTTCAACTTGATGAGGATTGGAGCTGTTGGAAAGATGAATGAAGGCTTGTATGAGTGAGAGGATGGAGGGCTACCTATGTTGCTTGGATGTGTGTTGCTTTGGTTAAGTGAAAATGGAAATATTGGCTGGAGCTTTTGTGAAGTTGTGAAGTGGATGAAGTGTGTCAGCTGCTGGAAAGATGAATGTGCACGAAAATAACACAAAATCATGGAGGCTTGCATTGGTTGGTGGAGATGCCATGATTGATTGCAAGAAGAGTGGGTGGGGCTGCTCTTTTAGTCCAAAATGGAGGCTTGATGAATCAAAAGAGTGGAGACATGATTTTGTTCTCCAAGTTGCGTGAATGTGGGCTGATGTTGGTGGAGACTAGTTGTCATTTGCGTTGAAAAACTAAAGGGATGGTTGAAGGCTGAAGCATTGGTGGGTGTGTGGGGTAAAAAGTGAAAGTGTGGAGTCAAGAATGGTGGCTGTCTTGCTGTGTGTATTTTGTGGAAAATGGGGGCTGAATGGAGGCTTGCCATGTGAAGTTTGGTGGCTGGTTGACTGGAGAAGTGCGTGAATGAATTTTGTGGCTGTTTGTGGAGGCTGAAATGAGGCTTTTGTTGAATGGAGAATGTATGAAATGGGTTGGTTGGAATGGATTTTTCAAGGTCAAATTCGACGGTGCATAAAAACTAAACGGTGATGATTTAAGAGCCCAAATTTTATCAGTATCTTCCCCTTTGAGTTACCTTCGATACGAGACTTGAATCACGAGATTTTGTCATCTGAGTCAAAGTTATGGCCGAAACATCGTCGATAGGTCATTCTGGCGCCCCAACATATGACTTGAATTTTCGTTAATTTATTGCTCTTAAATTCCAGCTCCAAAAAATCCGTCAATGAGTCAAGAATTTACGTATAAAATTTCAAAATTTTTGGCTAAACCAATCTCGAGATAAAGATCCTACATTGACTAGAGGTCAAGTCTGCCAGAAACTCAAAAACAATGCAATTCAAGTCTATTTACTTCATTTATGCATTTTATGTCAATGGACCTCAAATAATGCTAAAACATGATAAACCAACCATAGATGAACATAAAATGAATGTAAAAGACTTTGAATTAAGTCCTAAACATATGTGAAAATATGAGCGTATCAATGTCAAATTGAAATTCAGGTTTGAAGTTTTCCAAAATCTGTTCTGAATTAGGAGAAATGAGTTTGATTATGGTGATTGATTTGTATGGGCACACCATTGAACCAATTGTGAGGAAATTTTTAGAATGTTATGAGAATGAAGATGAACTGATGATGGTTAATGAGGGTTAATTGAAATAACCCTATAGGGTGATATGTTCACGCTTTATAACTCCGGATCGATTGTTGGACTTCGAAAACGGGGCTCAATAGCTTTGCCTTCAGAGCTTGCACTGAACCGGATTGAATTTGTTTGATTACATGATTTATGGAAATGATTAAGGCCATCTTTGTTTTTACACACTTTAGCTTTAAAATGACTCACCTAGTTATTTTCCCTTTGCAAACATGTTTGAGCTTTTAACCTTATTTTTCATTTAATCACTTTACATTGAAACCCAAAATCCTATTAACCTTACCCTATCACAAGTTGAATAAAGTATTGAGTAAGCATTTGATTTTGGGACTTTTATTCTATATTGTGTTATGAGATATGTTTATAGGTACTTCAACTCATATGTTTTTTTAAATTATGTTGCTATTAATTTCTCTTATTTTTATTACTCTCCCTTGCTCTTAACCAAGGGAAGAAGAAAAAAAGAAAAGGAAAAAAAGGAAAAAGGAAAAGAAAGAAAGACAAAAAAAAGAAAAGAAAAAGAAAAAGAAAAAATAAAGCACAGTAGCATTAGTTAGTAAGGCGAAGTTGTAGTTCCTTGTATTCATGTGTTATCATAGAATTTGAATTTGAGTGTCCCTTTTATTTGGTACTTTGTGAATACTTGTAATTAACCCTTTTCTATTTCTACCTTACTTTTAAATCTGGCCCTATTACAACCCATAATAAAGTCCTTATAATTTATAAACTCTTGTAATTTGAATGAATGATAACTGGTAAATTTGCAAGCTTATGGTAGTGCAATTTGTTAGAGGGAGATTTGAAGGATACACTTTAACCTTAAACACTTGAGTGTAAGAGACAAATCTGTTAGGAGAATTTACCTTGATTTCAAACTTACCTTTTGAACAAAGATGTCTTATTTTGATTTTTTTATTTCTATTAGTGCAAAGTGATTATGATGAATGTTGCCACTTAAGTCTTGTTAGCCCAAGTTAATGGATTGTGCGCAATTAATCTTATGAAGGATGAATTGATAAAGTGTAGTGGTTTGACATGTTTGCTCAAGACATGTAATTCATCACGCAAGCACACCCAAAATGCAGTTACAAAAATCAATAGATATATGCTTGTTTTATCCAACAAATCTTACCTTTATTAGTATTCTATCTCATTTCGAATTTATTTCTTCCGCGCTATCTTAACTTTAAAAAATGCTACATATTTCAAGTTAGTAGAATCTTATTCCAAGTTAACTTCCTTATCACAAAAGATATACATAATCCAAATCAACTTACTTGCCACAAAAGTATATCAAATATATCAAAATACAAATAATACCGAAAATAAAATATCTTATCACCTTCATTTAAAAATTTTAAAATGTATTCTCTAGATATTGTTTAATCATTATTTATTTTAATTTTATTTAAACTAAATATAGTATTAAAATTTTTAAATTTTAATAAAAATTATGAATAAACGAAAAACTAAGAAAATTTATGTGACTTAAAAATATATAGTGAGGGTAAATGATATTTTTAAATAAAAAATCAAATTACATGAAAATTTATTATGCCCAATCTTAAATGATAAATAAGAAACATTAATTTCAATTAAGCGCAACTTTTGTACTATTTTCTAATTAAAATATCTCCAAAAGCTTGAAATGTCAATAGTGTCCGCAATTATTATTGGACATATAAGCAAACGCACCCCTAATTTGACCAGCCGGCGGTTTCATTGCCTTTTCTTGCCCACATCTTTTTCCAGAGGAGAAAATGAAGTCATGGTGCATGGCCCATAGTAAGTGTCTTTCCAAAAAGAGAATAATATAAAATGGTAATGCATGCCCATAATAAGTGTCTTTCCAAAAAGAGAATAAACAATATGTAGGGAACTTACTCCCCACATTCCTAGCTATCTAGGGAACTTACTCCCCACATTCCTAGCCATAATTCGCCTTGAATGATCCCCCGCAAAGTGTCTATAAAATCATGAATTGCAGCAGATGGTTTCAAGGAATGAGTTATCAATCTTATAGCTACTACATTCATAATGAAGCCTACTTCACTATACATTTGTTGCTTTATCTTCATCATCCTTGTCGCTGGAGCCCTATCAAATAATGAAGAACGTAAGTTTATTTTTTCACTAGGCATCTTTTATATTTTAGCTGTATTTTTTTACGGTTTTGAAAAGTAAATTATTTATATAAAACTTTAATAATATTAACTATAATTTTCGATCTTTTCAACTCTAGTTTTTACTTTCAAAAAAAAAACTCTAGTTTTTAGTATTATCGATGCTACTTTCATCCTCTAATAATGTCATTTCTAATTTATTCATTGCGTACAGAATGTTAAAAAATTATATATAATTTATTGTTTGAGTGATTAATTTTCTTGGAGAAATGTTTTATGAATATGGTATTATGGCAATAGGGGGACGAGTTTTTCGAAGTAGATCGCGGCGAGGTGGTGTTAATCGGCTTTACAAGACGGTCCAAACGTCGGGTCAGGGTACAGAGGTGGCCAGCCGTGACTATAGTCCTCCTTCTCCAGCTCCATAGATAGATACTGTTCTAGTCAACCTCCTGAAAAAGAAAACTATGATTGATAGATGTATAAACAACTTTATGGGCATTTAATTAAATTTGTCATATTAATTTGTGATTTTTCTACTTCATCGAGCTTAGCTTTTTAAATAAGAAAAGTGAGTGATTTCTGCTCCTTAATTTTCACTTTTCTACTTTCGATGTAATTGTACCGCATGATGCTTAATATAATCAAACAAAAATCTTTGTTAATTGTGCATTATAATAAGCTCTTTGTCTTACCTTTTTTTAATCAAAATTTGTAATTTTTCTTATAAAAAAAGTATTATTGTATCTCCAATGTTCAATCCTATAGAATACTTACTTCGTAAAATAAAAAATAAACAAAAGTAAAAGTAAAAATGAATAAATATTGAAATAAATAAATAAATAAATATTAAAGTAAGTAAAATAAATAAACATACAAAAAAAGAAAATATTAGATTACGTGAAATTTTAATGTTATCAATCTTTTAATACGATAAGTTTAACAAATTAATAAAATAAATATAATAAAATCTTTTAAATATGTGGGGACAAAGCTAGCAAACAATCCTAACTGGACAAGCCAAGTTGCTTCCTGTGCTGTCCTTCTCAACATTCCTTTTAGAGAAGAAAAAGAAGTCATGGTGGATGGCTTATTTAGTGTCTTTCAACCTCAATTTTTAGCCAATCAATTGATTTAACTACAAAAACTTTAAACTAGTCAATTTTTTAGTCTTGTTTTTTAACTTCTCGAAATTGTTTTACTTTAATAATTCTTATTATTAAAAATTAATCCGTTTATTAATTAATCAATTGATTTTTAAAAATTAATAAGTTATAAACCAAAATAAATAAATAAATTTTTGTTTAACAATTTTTTAATTAAACTTTAAAATTTTTGACGGATAAAGGTAATCTCTTTTAGTTATATTTTAATTTTTTATTTTATCCAATATTTAACTAATTTTACAATACTTTAATAACTATTTAATTTTTTAGACATTAAATCTTTTATCTTACTGGCAAATTTTGATCCAGTTTTTAAAATATTCATCCGACCATGCTCAAGTTGTAACATTCCTCTGCCGTTTGCCCTGCATTGACGGGAACTAAAGCTCACCAAAATAATGGACCACTAGGTCCTTTTCTTTTGTTTGCACTCGTCGATCTTCAGTCTTCCGACCCCCCATGCCGTGATTTGCGTTCATGCTTAACCTGTGGCCGAAGAGCTGTAATGATAGGACAAGTTCCAAACATCTAGGACTTTTCAATTTCACCGTATCTAATACGCTGCTTAAACCTCTATAAACCATGCACAAATATGGTTTCTAAGGAATGAATCAAATCTAAGCTACTACAATGGTACTGAAACTCACTTCCTCACTACCCCTTTACTGCTTTCTCTTATTCATCTCGATCCTCCGTACCACATCGCAAGAACTTGCACCTAGACAACTCCAAGATCTTCCTCCAAATAGTAAGTATGTTATATCTTACTTTTTAAAAAAAAATTTGCAATGTTCTTTTGTTCATGGTTCTCAGGAGTACGTGAATGATTTGTTTTCGCAGGTAACAGTACTAATAATTCGAGTGTATATGAGCATAATAAAGCACCAAGTAAGAGTGAAGTCCGAGGAAGTGAATCTCGGCGGGCTGGTTCAGCCACCGGTCACAGTACCCCTAGTGGAGCGATCCAAATGCCACCTCCCACCGCAGTCACTACGGTCACGTATGGAAGTGGTAGCCCTCCGGACGATACTAACAACAACGGCAATGACATTAATAGCAACAACAATAGTAATGAGCAAAAGGGTAATTCTTATTGGAATCCTCCAGCAAATCATTGGCCCTAAATATACTTAATAATATGGTGAAGAAGAAAAAAAGTGAGAGATAAATAATAATCCTAGTCAATTAATTATGTTAATGTGCAATTTGTTGGAAGCCTTTTCTTCTTCATTAACTCCACTTTTCAATCAGGAAAAAGAAAAGAAAACAGGTTGGTTTGTAGCAATTTTAAGTTTCCCATATTCAATGTAAACTGTACTATCTGATGTTCGATATATTCAAAAGCTGGAGATCATATTTTTTATATTTTTGTAACACTTTATTTCTTTGTTTGCTCTTACTTTTTTACATGGTAAATTATTGAAAATAATTCCTGAACCATAAAATTATTTCAGAAGCCAATTAATAAACATGTTGTTGATTAGGGTAAGTCAATTAATTTATAACTATTGACGGATTTCTTCTTCTTCGTGCTTCCTTTGACTTCTTAGGTCATCTCCAATAATTACACTAAATTTGGTATAAGGTGAGATATTTCAATAATCTTTTTATACTAAATATGGGATTACTCCAACCATTTTACACTAAAATTTTTATAACAAATTTTTATATCAAAATATTACACTAAAATTTATACAACCACAATAATTTAATCATTAACTAAATTAATTTACATTTATACAATATAATTTTTATTTATGAACTTAAAAATTAAAATAA
>JANKYE010000001.1:696045-706338 GCA_032467995.1 Erythroxylum dillonii | reverse complement strand
ATGATTATCATCAGTAATAAAAATATAACTAAATTAATATTAACGACAGAGCTGCACCTACCCAGGGCCCATCTTCAATTTATTTATATTTATTAATTCAAGAAGGGTAATAAATATAGTTAGAGCAAAGTTAACAGTGGAAGCTATTTAGCTTTCAAGAGTGCCCATCATTAATCTATTTGCATTTATTCATTCTAGAAGGGTAATAAATGTCAGTTAGAAGAAGGTTAATGTTGGAAGCAATTTAGCTTCCTAAATTGTCTTGGAAGCTATATTATCTCCGGTAATATAGTGCTTCCAAGATTGAGAGTTAACATTAACTTGTTATATTTATAAATAGTTTTGATCTTACGCTCTAATTTGATGATTATCATAAACAAATGAATTTAAGATACTTTAAATAAAAAATTGATAGCAAAAAATTTTCACGATTATGAGTTTTAAGTTCTGAGTGATAATTTAAAGGTAAAGATTCTAAATTTTTATATTTTTAGATTATTAAATAATTGAATATGTTATAATTAATTTGTAATTTGTCATTAACATGGACATTATGTTAGCATTTTAAATCAAAAATTAATATTAAATGATATTGTATTTATTTGTGTTTCTCCTTTTTTATTTTTGGATTACTAAATATTTATAAATATTAAAATTTTGTAATTGTAATTTTCATTATACTTTGCGACAAATGTAATAATTGTTGGATTTGTGTTCTTGTATAGGTTCACATAAGTTTAGAGATAATATGACTAAATTAAATAATTTAGCTTACTCAATTCAAAAACTACATTAATGATTTCCTTTATTATAAAAATTCGTATGATTATATTAAACATGTCTTTATAAAAAATAATAATAAAAATAATATTCAATCATTTCCACAACTTACAGAGTAGGACAATATTTGACTTGACAAACTTAGAATATTTAAAAACGTAGAATATAATTTACTATATTTTCTCCCAATTATGTTAGTTTCTTGTATTTTTAGAAATTAGTGTTTCTCTATCATTAAATATATTGTCGGACCCTTTTTTTTATTTCACTCAGGGCCTATAAAACGATAGGAACAACCCTGCATGGCACCTGCCTAAGGCCCACCATAAAACGGAGCCCTTAACATTTCCAAAGTTTAGCCTTTAGGTAAGCATTGAATGTAGAGATTCTAGAGAATGTTGGTGAGTAAATCATGTAGCAAATTCCAACAAGGCAACAACGTTGATAGTTACGTAATAAAGGCTTCTTAACATATTAGCATAATAGCCTGACTTGAAAACAAAGGAAACTGTCCCATTTTACAACGATATTAGCATTGAAAAAGAAGAACGTTGTGGACATAGCAACTTCAATATTTATCACTTGTTAATTATAAATAGTTTTGAAGTATTTAGGTTATATTTTTACCTTCTAATTTCTTCATTTTTATCAATATATGTATTTAAGGTACTCCAACTCAAAAATTAGCAACTAAAAATTTTATGATTCTATCTTCTGAATTCTGAGTATAATTTAAAGGTAAAGTTTTTTATTTTTAATTTATTTTTAGCTTATTAAATATTTGAATATGATATAATTAATTTGTAATTTGTCATTAACGTGGACATTATATTAGCTTATTTCCTAAGTATGTTAATTTCTTGTATTTTTAGAAATTAGTGTGTCTCTATCATTAAAATTTGCTCTTTGTTTTTCTATTTATTTTTAATATTAAATATTAAATTTTGCTATTTATTTTTTTCTCTATTACAGATATAATACCACTTATATATCTTTGTGATATATTATAAAGCTATTGGAGTTTGATTGTACCTACATACTTCTTCCAGTTCCATACAGGTGCTTTTGTTCTTTTTCTAGTCCAACTGTGTTAAAATTGATTTATATTATGTTGCCTAAAAAGCATTTGTTTGGAAGTGAAAAAGGAAAAAAAAAAAAGAAAACAAGTAGCACAGTTGATAGAATCCTAAAAAGGAGCAATTAACAAATTTATTAAAAGAGTAGGCATCTTTAGTGAGAGTCCCGAGCAATTAGGTGAAGGTAGTTTTGAACAACATAAAGAAAACTTAAGTGATGAGATTCATATTCATAAGGACATTAGAAATCTGAGTGAGCATGATCATGTATCAAATGCATTCACTTTAGAAAATTTAAAGGTAGATAAGCAAGTAAGCCCTATATTGGACATTTATGATCCTAGAAATTGGGATAATCTTGATAATAAAGCAAGGGATATTTTAGTTGAAAAAGGGCCTCTAAGAGAATTGAATCTTATGTTTCCTTTAGACAATACCTCTTATCATTTTTCATATTCTTATTATTATAGAAATTTGAGTAATGGAGAGATTAGCGATAGAAAATGGTTGGTTTATTCTAAACATGTAGATAAAGTATATTGTTTTTGTTGTAAGTTGTTCAAATATACTAACAAATTAAACAAAGTGGATTAGCAAATGACGGATTTAGAGATTGGAAGTATCTTAGTAAGAGAATCAAAGAACATGAGAATTGCATTGAGCATATGACTAATATGAGAACCTGGAATGACTTAAGAATAAGATTGAGCAAAATCAAACAGTTGATAAAGATTTGCAACAAGAAATTTCAAAGGAGAAAGAACGTTGGAGACAAGTTTTGATAAGAATAGTTTCTATTGTGAAATATCTTGCTAAATATAATTTAGCTTTTCGAGGATCTAATGAGAAACTTCACCAAGATGGTAATGGTAATTTTTTAGGATTAATTGAGATGATTGATGGATTTGATGTGATAATGCAAGATCATGTTAGATGTATTCAAAATCATGAAATTCATCATCATTATCTTGGTCACAAATTTCAAAATGAGTTGATTTCTCTGTTGGTTCATAGCGTTAAAAGTTCTATCTTAGGGATCATTAAAGAGGTGAAATACTTTTCTATTATTCTTGATTGTGCCCCAAATTAGAGTCATCAAGAACAAATGAGTTTGTTAGTATGATGTGTGAATATGTCAAATAAAAAATTAAAATAGATGAGTACTTTTTAGAGTTCTTAAAGGTGGATGACACATCTGGATTGAGACTTTTCAATGAATTATTGAATGCATTTAATTCTCTTGAACTTGTTTATAATGTAAGGGGTCAAGGTTATGACAATGGTTTTAATATGAAGGGAAAACACCAAGGGTTCAAAAGCGATTACTTGAAATAAATCAAAGAGCATTATATACGCCATGTGCTTGTCATAATCATAATCTTAATCTTAATGATATAGCACATTCTTGTGTTAAAGTTGTTTCATTTTTTAGAGTTGTACAATGTATATTTGCATTATTTTAAGTTCTCCTAAAAGGTGGAAGGTTTTGCTTGATAATGTTTTAGTCTTAACTATGAAATCATTGTCCAACACTCGTTGGAAGAGTCGAATAAAAAGTGTTAAAGTTATTATATTTCAAACTCCTCAAATAAGATTGGTTTTGATAGAGTTATCTAGATCTTGTGATGATGTCAAGCCAAAGAATAAAGCAGAAAGCTTGGTTAGTGTACTTAAGAGTTTTGAGTTTTTACTTGGTATGATATTTTATTCGCTATTAACATGGTGAGTAAAAAGTTGCAATCTAAATCTATGTACATTAATGCTACCATAAAGCAATTAGAAGGTGTGATGATATTTTTTGAGAAATATAGAGATGAAGGTTTTAGCTCTAGTATGACTATTGCCAAAAGGCTTGCGTTTGAGATGAATATATAACCTACATTTTCAACTAGACGTTGTATTATTAGGAAAAGACAATTTGATGAAATTAACTATAATGGAAAAATACAATCAGCTGAGGACTCTTTAGAGTTAATTACTTTCTAGTTGTTGTGGATATGGCAATTATTTCGTTAAAGAATATATTTGAACAATTAACAACATTTGATAATGTTTTTGAATTCTTATTTGATTCAAAGAAGTTGAGGTCATTGGATGATAACGAATTAAGAGAATATTGCTCTAATTTTACAACGACTTTTTCTCATGATAACGTGTCAGATGTGGATTTAGATTATCTTTTTTCTGAATTAAAGTATTGCAAATGACTTTGTCAAATGAGTTAATATCATCAATTGAAATTTTAGAAATTGTTGTCCAAATATTTCAATTGCTTGTCGAATTCTATTAACTATACCTGTGACTGTAGCATCAACTGAGAGAAGTTTTTCAAAGTTAAAATTATTGAAAACCTACTTGAGGTCATCAATGTCACAAGAAAGATTGAATAGTTTAGCTATGTTATGTATTGAGAAGGATATGTTAGACAATATTAATTCTTGATAATATTATTAATGAGTTTGCATATAGAAATGCACAGAGAAATTATTTTTCATAAATCATGATCCTCTATATATTTGTTAGTGTAATTTTCTTAGTGTTTTGCAATCTAATATTTTTGTTTGATTGCTGCTATTGTTATTTTGTTGTTACTGTTACTTTTTTTAGTTATTTTATTGTTAATGATATTTGTAAGATATTACTAGCTGATGTTATGATCATTTAATATTTGGTTGAGTATGTAGACTTATAAATTGAGTCATTTATGTTTCATACAAACATGTAAACTTAAGTGTATTGTCGATTTATTGGGGCATTTTTTTTATTTCGCCCAGGGCCTATAAAATAATAGGAACGTCCCTCATTAACGACCAAACAAGTTTTTTTTATACTCAAAATGAAAACAAAAAACATAATTTCAAAACCACGGTAAGAAAAACATAAGTGAAACCAAACAACCACATCATCTAATCTTTCTCTTGCCTTTTATGAAATATTAATTAAAAATGTATCCATCTTATGTTTATTTAATATTTCATTTTCTAACATAATGATTTAATTGATAGTCTAAAATATTTTAACGTAGATATCAAATTAATCATTTTTATATACAAATTATGAATGAAAAGAATAAAACCGACAAGCATTTTAGCCAGTTATTTGAAGGCTCCAAATTGGAAGATTATGGTTTACCACTAAATAACCAAACTTAAAATTTTTTAATTCAATTTTAAAAAATAACATTAAATAGAAGGGACCAACTATAGTGATGAACAAGTAATACTGTAATAATTTTTATTTATCATCAGTATCGAATAAAATATTTATTTTTAAAAAATATATTCTATTATTTACAATATTATTAACCATCAATATTTATTAATAACTGGTCACATAATCATGATAAAATTAGTAAACATATTGTTGGTACCTGTGAAATCTTATTTTATTAATAAAGGTCTTTAAATAGCTGATATGCATGCATTAATTACATCATTTTTTCTTCTTCTGAATTTAACACCAAAAACTCCATACGATAAGCAAACTAAATAAGACTTCAAGACCTCCATTATCATATTAGCCAACTTTTGTTCATACTCTGCATCACTTTTTCTTTCCCTCAGTTCTTCGCTGATGATTTGCCTCCTTTCCTCTAATAACACAAAAGTTAAACATTAAAGTTGAATTATGCAAACAAAATTGGGGAACATTATGATTAATATACCTTCTTCTTAGGTTCTTGAGACTTCGGTGCACCTTTCTTGGAGGCTGATGGCTTGGAAGCTCCAGGTTTGGATGCACCATCAGTACTCACCTTAGCAGGTTCTTTCTTGACTTCTCCAAAGAGTGAAGTGCCAACAGATTTCTCTACCTTCAATGATGCCATCTCTTTTAATCCAAAAAACCAACCCTTCTCTAAGTTGGTGAGAATTGAATGTAAAGTGCTTGTTTGCTTGTTGCATCAGGTTCTGATCAGGAGGGTCTATATATATAGAAAAATCAATCAGTGCGAGAAGGGAATTAGAATCTCACGTCTGATGTATAGAGTGAAGATTGAAAACAGGCAGTGATTGTGGAAAAAGAATGAGAACAAGTGATTTGGAGTGCGCTTGGGTTGGATGGTATTAGATTTTTTTGAAGAAATGGATGGTATTAGATGCTCAAACTGATATTATAGGCATAATTTCCAAAAACAGGCATATATGTCTTGACTTTTTTTCCGAATATAATTGATTAAGAAACCTGTAATAATTACATCAGAACAGTTATAGAATTCCATTAGATCGTATCTACTTTGATTTATGTTCTTGGTTGCCTGCTTTTGTGATGGCAACTTCTAGAAGCATTAATAAAAATTATAAAAACAATGTTTCACAATGAAAGTCCGAATGGCCACTTGGAAGGAGAAGTTCTGAAGCCATTGAGTATTTAAGATAGGAAAATCTGCAGTTATTTGAAAGGGTTATCAGCCTAGTTTCTAATGCAATAGACAACACTTTAACTGGAGTTATCTAATAGAAATTATGACTACCAAGTAGAATTGAGAATTGAGAATTAAGATTTAAGTAATGATGAAAAAATTTAATTGATTTGGTCGATTTAACGATAAAAACTTTAAACTGTTTAACTTTTCAATTTGGCTTTTAAATTTCGAGTTTCGATTTACTTTAATAATTTTTATTGTTAAAAACTGTTCAATTTTTGTAAATTAATAAATTTTTATAAATTAAAATAAATCAATTAATTTTCATTTAATAATCTTTTTCAATTAAACTTCAAATTATTATATACATAAGGATAATCATATTTTTAATTTTTTAATTTTATTTATTTTTCAGCTAATTTTATGACGATCTAATACCGGTTGAATTTTTTGAACCGTAAATATTTTATCTAACTGGTTTAACTTTCAATTTGATTTTTAAAATATTAGATTTAAGACTTGTTTTGAAGTGAAAAAGATTATAATAGGCTATTTTAAATAAGTGTTTAAGTCGCAGATATAAACAAGATTTGAATTAGTAAAATAACATTCTATTACAACTCTAGATTGATTTAGCTCTTAACATCGAGCATTTCGAGTGGATTCCTAAAATATTTCCGAATCGTTTGTTTGTTGTTATTAGGGGATCGAATTTGTCCTCTTTTCTCCTTTCAGTCGTCATTTTGTTCGTCTTTTATCTTGATATAGCTTTGGCAAGAAGAAACAATGGGTAAAGAGAATCAAAGTTCACATGGTTACAGGCTTCCACGTAGCTGAAAAAAGTAATAGAAAAACAAAATATTCTTGTTGGCATAATGTATATGATTGCCTGCTCTGAGCATATAGGACCACCTGTTTTAAACTTCATGAAGTTTTTGCATTGGATGGTATCTCGATCGTAGTGAAATAATTATGATATTTTTATTTTATATTTTGATTTTTCAAAAACTAAAATTACTTTAATTCTATAAAATGATTAATACATAAATCATAATAAAACGTGAGTCTTAATTTATACCTTATTCCGATACTTGATTATAATTTTATCGTATCTTTTGAACTGTTTCTGAAATCGCTATATCTTAAATATTGTAGTTGTAAAAGTGTTTAATCTTTAACGGTATTTATGTAACAGTTTGGAAGAACTTTGTAACTCTCACATAGAGAGTTAAGCAATAAGTGTTAATTATATTAGAGTTTAAGTCTATTTATAATATGTTTGGGATATTTTAATAATTTAATTAAAATTAAATTCTAATTTCAACTAAATTTTAATTAGAATTATTTATAATTCTAATTAAATATCATTTATGTCTGAATAATATCTAATATTTTACATTAATCCTTATTTGTTAAATATCTCATATTTAATTATAAATTTTCTCAAACTTTACAATCAAGTCTAATTTGACTAAAATATTTTTGCTCTCTTCAACACATTCTATTTATGAGATTCATTAGGTTCTCAAATATGTTGATAATGATTATAATTATAATTATAATTACATAAATTAAAACTTATTTTAATTTATCTTTAATTTTTTAATTAAATAATTTATATAATAGATCAAGATTAGAGTTTAGCAACGCATCATGACCACCCAAATATTTAAGAATGTCAAAGTAGTTTTAACTAACCTTTCCATGCATAATTTTTTTTGTATAATTTAATCATTTCATCGTACAATATTTTTTTTTATAATACAATGTTTCATCATACAATGTTTTTTTTTGTATAATATAATCTAAAGATACTTATTCAGCCAATTCGATCCAACTCAAGTGGAGTCAAATCATATTAGTCATACGAAGTCTACTTTAGACTAACCCTATTTATGATTAATGGATGAAATTATTACGTTAACTTAACTTAATAGTTTTTTTAAAATACCTTTTTGATTATTTCGATTTGACTTAATCTGAAAATATTTTTTTAAATATTTATAACTTTATAAGGGTTAAAGTTATAAATATTATAACTTTTCAATCCAATAATTAATATGTTTCTACTCTCATACAAATTAACATATTCCAAATTTTGCAATTATACAAATGCAATAAAAATATGTCATATTCAAGTAATCATTTAATGAATCTGTAATTTAGAATTCAATAATAAATAATACATTAAAAATGTTTCATATTTAAATAATCCTATATTTCAAATAAATCATTTAATGAATCAATAATTTAGAATTAATTAAAAACTCAGATCTAAATTTTAACATATTTCTACTCCCAACAAATTCATCTTCTTTTAAGTCAACAAAAGAATTTGCAAATCTTAAATAAATAAAAAAAAAAGAAGTTGTTAGTCGCATTTGGAAGTTGCATTTGTCCTCTTCTTCCCTCAGCCTCACTTACTTTCTCAACCAAAGTGTGTGAAAAACAAAACAGGTGGAATCTTACTACAACATGCACAAGAGAGCTCACACCTCATGACACTCAACATTTATATCTTTAGAGAACTGTGTCAATTCAACGAAGGTCATGATTGAACAACCGATGACTGCAACCTAAATGTCAGAGCTTTTTTGGTTTTTGCAAACATACGTAAAAGGAAAGGGGAAAAAAAAAGTTACACCTGCGGTACAAGACGAGCAAAACCCCACCTTCTCAAACCATATTTATCGGTTCAAGCTCACTTGGTGCTTCTGGAATGGACTTATATCAGTAGAGTTTTTGTTAGTAGAGCTTTTGTCAGTAAAACTTTTTTAAGAAATATTAACTTGAAAAGTGCCTAATGCTTCAGATAATTCTAATGTGTCTAGATTGTAGAAGAAGACATGTTAATTTCTATTATGATACTTAAGATGTCTATCGTAACTGGTTTCCAAAGATGTTAATAAGATAATCGTCTCTTTATATAAAGATAATTATTATAAGCTGCTTTTACTTCGTACTTTAATTCTTCCATTATTTGCTTGTTTTCTAATATACTATTATTTTCAATTTGTTCTTCATAATTGATTAATCTATCTAATTCTTCTTTAAATTGTTCCTGAAATGCGTTGTGTTCATTTGTTAATTGTGTTTTAGCACTAAGTAATAGTTGACAGAAAGTGCATGGATTGTTATTATTCAATTGACTTAGATTTGTCTGCATGGTCTTGTTAATCCTTCGAATTTATGACTATTAGGCTCTGATACCACTTTGCGGTCCCCGTTAGACTTCTCTAATTTTTCTATGGTTTTATTTATTTTTCTGATTTCTTGTACTATATCTAACTGTAATTGTATACATTGTTCTAACTGAATTTTTAATTGATGTTATTGTTTTATAATTTCAGAAAGTTCTTGTGTGAGGCTCATAATTTTTCATATATATATTTTGAAATAGCAGAAACTTGATTTTGAATAGTGTTTAATTGTCTTTGATGATATTCAATTGTAGGTTGAGTAATTCGAATATTTGATTGTTTGTCAGGTTCTTGAAGGGATCGTGGAATAGAGAAAGAATTGGATCTAATTAATACTGGATTACTTGAAGAGGGAAGTTGAGAAAAAGAATGTCTTCTAGGTAAACTAGGTTGTGTCAAAATGGGATATTGAATAGCTGGTAAAGGTGTAAGTTTTTGTTGAAATTTTGTCCCTACTTTTGCAACTTCTGTAAACAATTGATCCAAGTATATTTGTTCTGTATTTTTAAATTTGATACTATGATGTGAATTAGTTAAGGCATAACTAATCTGATAAGTTATAGAAAATGGATATTGTCCTTCAATCATTAAATTTTCCTTATAGAATTTGTATGCTATGGTTATAGTTCTATTTAATTCTTGTGAGATGAGTGGAATTCCTAATTTTAACCTGGTATTAAATTTTATTTTTCCATAAGCTAAATTACCATTCATTATTCCTAATATTTGATTATTAAGATCCTATTTTATGTCTACGTGCTTCCGGAATTTTTAATAATTGTTTAGAAATTTGGTCTTGATCAATTAAATTAATTCGTATATGACCATTACATTGATCAATTCGAACTGGTGTTTCATAAACCATTTTTCCAAA
>JANKYE010000001.1:682545-695945 GCA_032467995.1 Erythroxylum dillonii | reverse complement strand
TATATCTAATGAAATCTTTTATAGGGATTATAATATAAGTAAAACTAATATAAAAATAAATATTAAAACATATAAAAAGTAAAATAATATCATAGAAACCTCAAAATAAACGTGAATATATATTTGTAGGTATTGTGAAAATTATGTGTAAAACATAAAGGTAAAAGAAGCTAAAAAATAGGCTAATTAATTGATTTGAAAAATCTACCTAAAAAAGTACTTTTTTTAAAAGCTCTAAATTTGAGCTTCTTAAAAAGCTGTATTTCAGCTTCCAAAAAAGCCATTTTTATGAGAAAAAAAAAACTTTTGAATTTTACAGCCAAACACTCAGTTTTCTTAAAAACAGCTTTTGCAGTAGAAAAAAGTACTTATTCACTCTCTAAAAGCTGTACCAAATAGGCACTTAGACTAACCCTATATATGATTAATGGATATAAACTATTGAGTTAATTTAATAGTTTTTAAATATACTTTTTTAATTAATTCAGTTTTACTCGATCTTAAAATATTTTTTTAACATACATAACTTTATAAGGGTTAAATTTCAAGAGATGAGCGTAGTTTAGATATATTACTCTAATAATTGTTAAATATACATATTAGCACAAATTTAAAAATGTTTATTGAATATACATAGCTTTGCATGAGGTCAAATTTTAAGTCCAATCCTCAATTAAAATCTATTTTTTACATTAATTAAAATCTATTTTAGATTAATAATTGCACTTCTATCATTGATTAGTGGACATAAACATTTTAAATATATACCAATTTAACTTTCAATCCTACTAAATTTATTTTTCCTTTTTTGATATACAAAACTTTTAATAGAATTAAAATTCATATAAAGTTAAGTCAAGTAAGTCAAGTGGAACAAACGATACTAAATTAGATTATTCCTATCTTAATTAATGGAAATAGAACATTAGGTGACTAAATTAATTTGAATCAACTCTAGTTTAGATTAACCCTATTTTTTATTAATGAGTACAAATTAATTAGACTACATCTAATCTCGAATTGAGATGTACATTCATTCTCGGTCGAAACCCTAGATCCTTCTTCAATATTTTGGGTTGATTAAATATCTAAATACTTCTTTATTTCTCTTTATCTTATTTTTCAATTCAAAATTTATATAATCTTTACATTTATGGATTTCATATTTTGTGATTGACAAAACAAAAGTATAAATGGTTCTTCTTCATGAAATAAACTGGCATAAGATTAACAACAAATATGATAAAATTGTTCTTCTGCGAATAATTCACGAGTTTCAGCAGTACAGAACCTTATTTTTAAGTTAGTGATATAAATACAAATTGGGATATTCGTTTTTCAAGATTCTGATATAGCATTCTCATTAAACAACTCTCCAGTGATCTCAGTCCAGAATTCTTGTTAAGCCATGATTGATTTTTCCTTTCGAGCAGTCTCTGAGAGGTCTATTTTACCCCATTTAACACGATTCAAAATCACGAACAGAGTGCAGGCTTGGAATGAAAGGCCGCAGATTAAACCAATCCACAGTCCCTAGTACCACGGAACAAAATGATAAACATCCAAAGAAAAGCTAAATTAAATTGGAGCAACAAGTCCCTGCTGCATTCTTTGAAATTTTTGATTTACCTGAATGTAAAGCTTCAACTTAAATCCAAGGATTGCACTAATTGGCAATCCGACGAAGTAGAATGCTACAGTATTTGCAATAACAGCTAGTTTCTGCAAACCACAGCCTCTAGCCACCCCTGTATCGAGAACAAGTTATATAACGTGGAAATTGATGTCACTAAAATCTGAAAAAAGACATGGATGGTCATTGTTGAGAACCTGACAAAATTGCTTGAAAAGAATCTACTGTAATGGAGATGACAAGCAAAGCTGTCATAGAAGCGAAGCCTTTTCTAATAGAAGTGCTATCACTGAAGAGACCAGCCCATTGGTTGTGAGCTACACCTAGAGCTAAACCAATGATAAGAGCGAGGACTATTGAGAGCTTAAGACACACAGCCATGGCGTTCTTTGCTCTGTCTGGATCGCCTGCTCCTAATTCGTTAGACACTCTTGTGCTAAAAGAAAAAACTCCCACTTTAATGTCTACAATAGAGCGTAGAGATTCAAGGAACTACCATTAAAGATGGAAATTTCGGTTTCTAACCTCACTGCAGCGCTAAGACCAAATGCTCCCATGTAAGCAATAGCTTCTGTGTTCACGCTAAGTTACAAATCCAATTAACCAACATAAGAACAAGGGTAAAAACAAGTTCATAGCGTATAATAGGACATATTTTAGAACTAACCAGGTTGCGATCAAAGATGTTGTTATCTCAGAATTTGGCATGACTCCTGCAAGGAGCACCAAAACCTCGAAAGCCCAAAACTCCAAACTAGCAAAGAATGAGATGCAAAACGTAAGCGCAGGTGAGTTTATAAGTTCATCTGTGAGGTACATACGAAATTTTTTTTATTAGAATGTAATCAAACGAGTATCAAAATCGTATAGTTTTCTGTGATTACCATGACATAGCTGCGGAAGGCAAAGCCAGTTTCAGATTTGCAAGTATGTAACTGAAAGATACAGATGAAAATCCTTCCCATGTATGCTTGAATCTCTTGGAGAAAACCACGTATGCAGCCAGTCCAAGCGTTGATGTCCACAATGAAATGGAAGCTGCCAATGGAGCTCCCTTGAGCCCGAGTTTAGTCCAATGAACCAAAACGTAAGTTAGGCCTACATGGATACATGTTGGTACTCCTGAAAAGGCCACCAGAGGCATAACAACTGATTGTGTCTGTAGAAATCTGAGGATGTTTTGCACGAATCCGTATGCAAACAAGCCTGGAATGAGATATTTCAAGTAAAGAGCAGCCGATTTTGCAATTTGAGGATCTTGGTGAAGTATAATCATTATTGGCTCTGTGTAAAACCAGATTATGGATAGGATTGTGGAGAACAGAAAAGATACAATGCAGGATGCTTGGAGATAGATTCCTAACATTCTGTATTGTTTTGCTCCATACCCTTGTCCACATATCGTCTCAAGTGATCCACTCAACCCCACCTACACAGAATGACAAAAGAAGAGAGCAGATTCAGAAGGATTTATAACATGCTCTAACCTTGTGCTTGAAATCAGGTGTTCAAAACATTTATCAACTCCATGTAACTGGATAGATGAGAATGAGACGACTACTATTACATACCATGAGAGAGACGCCGGTGGCGAAGTACCAGGCATTGGCAAGGGTGGCACCAGCAAGCTCAAGCTCTCCGAGGTGACCAGAAAACATGAGAGAAACCAGAGTTATCAGGTAGTAGAAAGCATTAGTAAAAATCATTGGCAGAGCAAATAAGATTTGGTTCTTGGCTTCCTCAACATCAAGCAATTTCTTTGTAATACAACCAAACCACGTTCCTCTATGTTCTTGACATCCAATACTGTGAACGGCACTCTCCAACAGCGGTGCAACATGCTCCGGACTTCCTGTTGACTGCATATCTGCTGCTGCTTGCTTGCTTCTTCTTTCCTGCTTCACCTTACGGACCTCAAGGATTGTATACAACTTTATTTGAATATCTGCTAATACCAATGAAACGTCCAAATCTGTCATTGGTGCTGTCCGATTCTCTATCTCAATAGTATAGATTCGAGCTTGTGGTTGAAGTGGGATAGGTTCTTTTCATGCTTAATTCTTTTTGGATTTTCCTTCATTATATGGACCTATACTTCTTTGTAATCTTCTGTAGTAAATCGTTTTGGCAGCTTTGGGCGTTTCATTGGTATTAGGCAACATTCAAATAAAGTTGAATCCAATTCTTGAGGTCCGCAATTTGGTTTCATTCCAAGTCGGCAATTTTAGTTTGAATTTATCAGGCTTTCATTAAATTTAATTTTTTAACTTTAAACCTTTAAGTTAAATTATAAAATGAGTTAATTATAAAAAAATTTCATTAATAAAGCTGACGTAAAAAGTCATTTAAGATCAAGGACATTCTCTTTTTTAATTAAACTTCAAATTTTTCGATAATCAAGAATAATTTCTTTTAATCATATTTTAAATTGTTTAATTAATTTAATTTTTAGTTAATTTTGTAACGATTTAATATCGGTTAAATTTTTTAAAATCTTAAAACTCTTATCTTAACGGTTTAATTTTTGGTTTGATTTTTAAAATATTATTAATGACTCTTTCTGTAATTACGATAGGTTTGGATAAGTTTCATTTGATGTTTGTTTAGAAATTTTATTAAATATCTAGAATTATCAGACAAAATTCAATTATTGTTACCTTTGTCTACTTCTCATATGACAAAAAATGCGACCAGTGCTTTTGCTATTTACTCAATTCCCCACCTCATCCACCACACTACCTCTCTTCGTATGTATAGGCATCTGTTCTCACTTCTTCCACCACATTAACTACTCTTATTATTTACCTTCCCCACGAACACATGACACACTTCTTGTGCTATTGGGAAAATATCTATGTTTTAAAAATTTCCTAGCTAATTGATGAGAAGTTTGAAGGAGCTAAGCTTACACCATGATCAAGTTCCCTTAACAATTTGGGCAGAACGATTGGAGAGTTGAAGATCAAGTTGGTGGCAGTCTGTTATGCGAAGAAGAGCAGGCAACTAATTCTTAAATTCAGATGGATTAGAGTTTATTGTCTTTATAATTTTTTGTTTTACTTAATATTAATTAATTAATTAATTAACATTTTGACTTGTATAATTTTATCATGTTATAACGTCCGGCTATTTTTACGAAAAATTGAAAGTTCAAATATTTAATTATCACTTTTTAGAATTCGGTTATAATTAAAATTTTAAGTAAATTTTAATTTTTTTTGTAATTAACCCTATGTATAATTTAATATAACATCTTTTTAGTTGATAATTGGAGAAGATAACAATTGTTTCTCTTTAAAGTTCTTATGGTGTTGGTTATTTCATAATATTATTTGCTGTATAATTTCTCAATAAAACACAATTTACGAAACAATACACCAAAAACAGGCTTTATGCTTAAGTATATGATTTTTATTTATTATAGACAAAGTCTATGAAAAGAGGAGACACATAGGAACAGGAGGAGCGAGCATAATGAAGCACAAACCATGAACAAAACTAGTTCATGGATTCTTCACATGTGGTCCCTGTCCTTTTGCTTTCCTCATTTACTTGCTGCTTTGCTTCCAGTAGCCTGTCAAAACAATTAAGGAAAGCCCTTTAGACCCTACAAAGAAAGAATCATGTTATGCAAGTGAAAAACCATTGTCAAGTCTGAGACAATGGCAGCGTACCTTCTTCCTAGGCTCTCGGGGTTTTGACTCAGCCTTGGGAGGGGCTGGCTTGGAGGCCGGAGCTTTTGGACCGCAGGATTTTTTGACCGGTGCGGCCGGTTGAGTGCCAACGGGTTTCTCAGCTTTCTGTGATGCCATTTTTTTTTTCTGTGAGATGAGCACCTAACACTGAATTCCAAGCGGACCTCTGAGTTCTTGAGCTAGTCCTATAAGTCCATATATATAGATTGGATTTGTCTGACAACAAATGATGTGGAATCAGAATCATGGGTCAGATCAAGTTGATCGTAAGATTAGATGGTGGCTTCAAGAGAATAGCACAACTTAAGTGGAGATGCGCAGTACAGGATGCATGATTGTCCATCAACATTATAGGATGCTTATTCCGTAGCGGAATTCACAAGTGAATTCCAGGAAAGAGACATAAGAACGGAATGAGTTGTATACAAAAATAAAGCTCGTAATTCATTACCTTAGGATGTCGGATTGAGATCCGGGTTTGTGGTTGTGTTTAATATCACTTAGACCTGGGCTAATTTCTCTTTAAGCTTTCTCAAAACTCTTCATATTTCCATGCAGCTTGGCTTGATAAAATAGACATGTGAATTTCAAATTAATTTTTTGTAATATCATGGAAATTTCATATAAAACAGAAGTGGAGAAATAAAAATCTTTATAAATCTGAAACTATTACTTTAAACCTGTTTTTTTTATAAATTGAATTAGAGGAGTTGTTGAATTGTCTAAAATTACAGATGATGTTGGTGCTTCATCAACGTGGGACAAACAATTTACCAATCCTGAAAATTTATATCTCACAACTTAGTATAAGTGAAAATGTGAAAAGAACTAGTAGACATTTATATGGAAACAGGAACCATTTATGGAATTCTTGATCTGGAAAGTTGTTACTGTAGGATAAAGATATAAAGGTGACATCATCAGAATTCCATTCTGGAATTCCTTTTAGGTGTCCAGGTATTGATGCTTAGTGATTTGTTCTGATCATATTCCTGACACTTGGATGTCTAGAAGAGCTCAACAGTACAATGAGTTAACGGATCACAAAGGGAAGATGTATGGAACTTAGACATAAGCAAGTCCTGAACTGTCATTTCCTTTTTAATTTCAATTAGTCAGCAGATTTTAAGCCAAACCCGAACTCTTTTCTTCTAAAGATTACATGTCAGTGTGTGTTCTGTTAAGAGAAGCTAAAGAGGTTGCTCACTTTTTAGTTCGAAATTCGCAATTGTATACTAGTCCCCACATTTGAGATGGGTTTCTAAGTTTTTACATTCGCAAACAACCTCTGTATTAGTTAGAGATAAGGCTATACACTATTAGATCTCTTCAAATCTTATGTATTAGGAAAATTTTTAATAAGTTGTTGTTGTTGTATTTGTTGTTATTGAGTTTTTACAGAGACTCCTTTTTCTTGACGTTTCTTAAATCAAAATTTATGTTTCCTCAAAAAGAAAAACAGATATTTGCTATTAATATTGCAGGAAAAAATTACACAAGGAAATATTTATTTAACAAATATCCACAATTGATCTGCTCTCTGCTCACATATTTCATGTCATCGAACTATAAGTGTTACAAACTCAGATGATCTTACTAAATTTTGTACATGATAATCTGGAAATCAAGTTTTTTTTTTTTCACTCAAGAGTCCATGAAGATCAGCAGATGTTATTGTACCATAATTTCATCAATCAACACACCTGCAAAACATGTAAGTTGTAGCAACTAAACTTTCACTTAGGATATGTGTCAGTGAGGTTGTCCCATTCTTAAAGCTACATAAGCCAAAACCCTATATCCCACAAACATTAGTGTCAAAGCGGTGACATCCCACCATTTATGATCAAGACCAAGGTACCTGATACCAGAGAAATCCATAACCTTGCAATGCTTCCCAATTCCACACCTGAAGACCTCATTTGCAGAGTACTGTACCCCGATCAGTAGCTTGTAGCAGTAGTGACTAAAAGAGATGTACTTCAACCAAGCTATGAATTGAGGAATGTGTTGAATGTAGTATCCACCAGCTAATAAGAACACAAGCATAATCACAGAAGCTAAGGTAGTGGCCTGTTTTACATCCATTAATATAGCTCCAAGAGCTAGTCCTAGTCCTTGTGAAACTAGCACATTGAAGAGGACGATTAAGAGGGTTAATGCAAATGTCAGTAGGGAATGCTTGAGGCCTCCCATCCAGTATGTGATGGTAACGAAAATCGTTGGAAGAACAAGCTCCATAGGTAAGTCTCCAGCCATTCTTGCAAAGTAATAAGAAGAAAGTCGATACATTCCTGAGGAACGTTCTTTTATAAGCATTGGTTGCTCCTGAGGGAATGTAAATATGGCATTGAACATTGGGAAAAAGCCCCAGAAGATTGAGAAGAAGAAGAGCAATCCTACCTGTTCAAAAGTTGTCAATCATCAGAGTGAAGATGTTTTAAAGAAGAGAATTGGGAAGCAGGATTCAAACAATACCTGATCTTGTAAGTGTGCGGTATCAGAATGCCACCATAAAAGGCCTGAAAGAATGGAAACTGACATAACCTGGAAAACTTTCAATCCTGAGTATGATTCGTGCTTTCTTTCCTGCAATCCCCTTCTCAACAAGACTTTGAATTGCTGCCACCAGCTGGTAGTCCATTGGTTGTCAGAACCTGAGAAAAAAAATTCTTGACTGATTATCAAGATTCTGCAGATACTACCAACAGAAAATTTCATACAATTAATGACAAGAAAGAGAGCAGAGGTGAGAAATTGGCACACACTTAGTGATGATGGTGAAGGAAGAACAGGTCCCTGGAGATTTCGGTGGATTTCAGCTTTAAGTGCAGGGTACAAGTTCTTCCTGTAAGATGATATCAGATACTGCTTTGTTGCATTAAGGTCATCAAGATGGTCTACCACTACTCCATGCGACTCCATTTGATTATCTTGTTTCATATCAGGGACTAAGCCTTTCATAGTAAAACATCATGAAATTAAACATTATCTTAAACATGATTAGAGAAAGTACTTAAAAAGTCTCAATCCTGATCAGGTCTAAACAAACAATCAACATCACATTAATGTTTTTGACATGGAAGACTACTGCCAGGACACGGAAATTTTTAATGCAAATTGGAAGACTACGAATGAAGAAAGTAGAGAGAAAAGAGAACAGACAACTCAGACAACAGTAATGGTTCTTCTAACTACTCAGTCCCTGTCATGTCCCATGTTCTATATGATAAGACTTCACTTTACATTGGCAACTACTTCCTTTCACGTAAATGTTATTGAATCAGTTTTTTACAAAGTACATGAAGGATTTAGAATTTATGACAGAAAGATAAGGAAAAAGAAAATTACCATTGACAAGATCAAGCAGAAAATCTGCAGGGTTGACATAATTATGTCCAGGAACGTAACCTATGGACCCGAAATACTCCATGACTCGACCTGCTTGGCCACTATAAATCGGATAACCATCAGACAACACCACAACTTTATCAAACATCCGGTACAACCTGCTTGAAGGTTGGTGAATTGTGGTGATTACAGTTCTACCACCTCGTGCAAGCCCTCTTAAAGTTGAAACAATGCGTTGAGCTGTGGTTGAGTCAAGTCCTGAGGTGGGTTCGTCGAGCAAAAGCAAACTCGGATTGACCAACATTTCTTGCCCGATACTGACCCGTTTGCGTTCACCACCGGACACACCACGAAACAAAGGTCCACCCACCACACTGTTTCTACACCTTGTGAGTCCAAGCTCTGCAATTACCAGCTCAGCTTGCTGTATTTTCTCTTCCCTGGTTAGCTCTCTCGGTAGTCTTAGAAGAGCAGCGTATGTTAACGTCTCAAGGACCGTCAGGTGGGGATAGAGCACGTCGTCTTGTCTCACAAACCCTGTTTTACGCTTCATAGTGCTAGAGAAAGGGTGGCCATTGTACGTTATTCTGCCGGATAACTTACCGAAGAGCCTGCCGGCGAGAGCTGTTAAAAGGGTCGTCTTACCGCTACCAGAAGGTCCTAACATTGCGAGAAGCTCACCGGGACAAACTATGCCACTAACTCCATTAAGTACAGTTCTTGTGGATTTGGGTTCATTAGGACCAAAACAACAACCTCCCTTTGTTGACAGATTGATACTGTAAGCCACATCTTCAAACTGAAAAAGAAACAGAGAAAGAAAGAAACACCAAACACCATCAAAAACACTTACAATCACATCAATTCTTTAATGTTCGGTGTAGTTGTGACACTGTGTGTACCTTGAGTATCACTGGACGTATAGATTCACTGAAGATGGGGAACTTGGGTTCTTGTTGATCATGATCTTGTGAAGAAGGACTAACGTTAATGGAAATGGAAACAGAATCTCTTTTATCAGTAAGGGGGACATTAGAGGGACCATTTCCCATAATAACACTACTGGTTTCTTGATCAGGAGGCATCATTTAGATAGAGAGCAAGCACAAAAAAAAAAAAATTATATGAATTGAAGAACAAGAAGAAGAGAAGGAGGCGGAGAATTTAAGAAGCTAATCAAGATTGATGTAAAGGTCACATGTAAGTGAAGAGCCTCTTGTGAAGAGTACTTATAAAGCTCGCACACGCAGGGATAGAGATAGAGAGAAGAGTGTGTCAAGGCACGAGATAAGTGTAGAGTCAAGAGAAGCAATGTACGTATAGGTCATGCACTATACTTACTTTGGCTCAGGTACGTGTAGTGGAGGCATTTGTTTAAGTGAGTGTGTTAGGCTACGTGGAAGACTACTAGTTCACGTAACAATGGATGTTTGCTTTGCTTAATTGGAGTCAGGATTGTCTCTAAACCGAAGTTAAATCCGAACAACAAGATTAAAACAGCTATTATATTACATAAAATTAATTAAAATTTTAAATTTTAAAAACAATTAAAAAATATTACTTTATTCATGAAAATTTAAAGTTTAATTAAAAAAATTAATTTATCTATTTCAACTTATAAAAATTGATTAATTTATAAAAATTGACTAATTAATTAATAAAATAGTTGGTTTTTAACCACAAAGATTATTAAATTAACTCAAATCAAAAAGTTTAAAACCGGACCAAAATATTAATCGATTCATATTTTTTTACTTTTCTCTATTAAACCGGCCAAACTGATTCGAGTTTACTACATTGTATACTCCAACTGCTTTACAACCTATAAAGAATAAAGTACCTTATGTACTAGGTGATGCTTCGAGATTTCTAGTTGGATGGCTGTTGCAAACAATTTTTACTATTATATTTAACACTACCTCTAAACATGTCAATAATAGGTCATATGAGTCAAATTTTGAATGGATCTTAATCTATCCCAAAATTTGATTAAACCTGAAATATTTAGTTTGATCTTGACCCTTATCATATTTTAGATAGCTTGAATTTCAATTGAACTTGAAATATTCAGCCTAAAATCGAGTTTAATCAGATTTTCTAAGTTCAATAGCAATCATTTATTAAAATATAAAATGACGTCATTTGATTATGCACATAAAATTATATCATTTGTTCGCCTAGATTCTACTCGAGTTATCAAGTTTTGAACATACTTTACATCGTTTTTAATTGTTAAAAATTAACAAATATATATCTAATCAGATTTGATTTGAGTTTGATCGAAACTTAATTCGTAAATGGAAATACATATTTTTAGCCCAAACCTCATAATATGGGTGATTTTTTTTAATTATTTTTTATGTTAAAAATGCTCCGAGCATGTCTTATTAAGTCATCAATGTCTCCTAATGGATAAGGTAACAAGAAAATATCAGTTTCGTTTCAAAACAACTGTCCGAAGAATTTTAGTTATTACTGATGTGGTTACAGACACGACATTACAAGAACCTAAGCATCAATTATTGCAAAGTCAATTCACTAAAAAGCAAGACACTATCACATACATAACCCTTTTGTTGAGGTCCAAAGAGCTTGATGTACGATTGGTGATTAGGCACCGATCAATCTAATTAGTGTAATGAAGAAAAATCCCAAGAAGATCGATCGTGGTCCTTGAAGGACCACCATTTCCATGTCCATTATATTGTGGAGTTTATGGTGTACGCCATCCTTAAAATGAATTAACTAAAAGGTCAAAGAAATTCAACCAATTTAAATATGATTTTTGTTAAATATTATTATGTATGATTCGTATAAACACTCATGCAATCTTAGGGAATTTCTAGAAAATATAGACATTCTTATAAATCTCACAGTCTGATCGTATGTTAGGACGTGGTCTTCTTTGTAATGCAAAGGTGAAGACATGGACAAGAACACATACGGTTCAAATGACATGTTTAAATGGCAAGGGAGTTTCTAAATAATTACATGACTTCTAACATGAACATATCAATACTCGTGCCTATGTGCAGATATATACAAAAAAGAACACGATTTAAGATACAGTCATTTTCCTATTCATGTCTTTTCCCAAAAAAATAATATAAAACAAATCCAAAATACACTCATATCATAAGTAGTATTCACAACAAATTAGGCGGATTTTAGTATAATCCTATTTTTGGTAGGACTCCAAACCGTATTAGAATTGTTTAAATAGGTTTGGTATGTTAAATGATAATTTACATAAATTATTTCAACTAGGGCTTACATATAAATATCTTTTTTAACCCTAGTTTGATGTAATCAATATTATTATTAAATAGTAAAAATAGTCTCTCTTGCTCTTGAACACCTAAACACACCAAAATTGATCGAACCTCGTTAAAAACCTTTTTGTGCTATTGTCTTTGAATATTTTGAAGGATCCAGTTTCACAATATATATATATATATATATAGTGCCACAGTTGCTTCAAATTGAATCTAGCAGTTGCTTATCAAAAAATACTTGAATCAGCAACTATGAATTTTCCAAAATTTAATTACAAGTAGAAAAATTTAATACGCAACAAATAAATCAAAACATGAAATTTGTTAACGTAGTTTAGCACATAAGACTTAAGTCTGCAGGGCCCTCAGATTAATTGTAACACTCGAATACCTCTTGAGAGGATATACAGATGTCACACATAACAATCCTAAAACATACCAAAATATTCCACAAATTCATTGAAAATAAGTTAACATGCTTCACATTCATACTTTGCTGAGTTATATACAGAACATCATGTACATATTGTACTCATCATATACATGCCTTACTTACATATCCATCATGTACTATAGTTATTACAAACTATTTATACAAAACACATTATGTTTCAACACATTGAAATACAACTTAAACACAACATTTTCCAAAATCATATCCAGTCCCTCATTGGCCAACGCCATTGTCTCAGCCTTAAGTCTTCTTATCAGAACCTACACGGAGGCAAAATCACTGTGCTAAGCATATAGCTTAGTGGGGAATAACTAAATAGGATACATAATAGTGATTGTTTCTAATAGTCAACTAACATTCACATGTACTGAATCAGGTCATATCATAAGCAATCTTTAATTGCTCATATTAAAAAGCAATCCAACGATTATTTGTCTCAGAACGGAATATAATTCATCAATACAAAACATTCTTGCTTCAGAATAAAACATATAAGTATCAGAACAGAGCATCATTACTTCAGAACAGAACGTACAAGTCTCAGAACAAAATATAATTATGTCAGAACAGAACAGAAATTGTATCAAATTAGAATATATCTTGTATCAAATCAGAGCTTATCTTGTATCAAATCAGAACATATATCAAAACACAAAACAAAGTAGCCTACTAGTCCTTTTTACAGAAGTAGGTAACGGGACCAAAACAGAAGAAACCTATTATTGGTATCGAAGAAATAGAAGAGACTTAAGTCTCTAAAATAGAAGACACTGAAGTGTCTAAGATTAGAAGACATTGGAGTGTCAAGTACAGAAGACACCAAAGTATTTAGATACAGAAGACACCTTAGTCTCTAGTTACAAAAGATATATTACTGTCTAGTTACAGAAGCAACTGCAGACTCTTCTAGGCATGTGTAACGCCCCAAATTAGGGGTTAGCATATTAAGCAAATTTAGTCCGATTTATGTTCTGTCTCTTTGACATTTTGGC
>JANKYE010000001.1:665256-675447 GCA_032467995.1 Erythroxylum dillonii | reverse complement strand
AAACATACTATGATAATACTTATAAATGATACAACTATAATCGTAGAAAATATAAAAATAAATATTTTTATTAAAAATTATTACATATAAGTGTTATCTTCATGAATTTTTGAGTACAGCAAGATGTTATTAATGTAGATTAAAGCACGGTAAAGAATGATATCGAAGATCCTCGTCATGACCTGTTGAAATAGTAAAGGGATAACATTGCCCGCACGGGTGTAGCTCGGTTGGTCTTTTAGTAGGGTTAGTTGGAACAAGGATCTAGGTTCGAATCTCGGCAACGGGTAGAAAGGGGCACTCTGCTAGTGGGTTGATCGAGTAGATACCGTAATTTACTCCCTCATCTTGTGATCGGGCCCGTGAGTAGGGGTAGCTGGAGTAGCTGATTCCACCTTTTGGAACAAAGTAAAGGGATAACATTGAATATAAATAGGATATCAATTTATTGATATTTCCAAATACAATAGGTTACCTTATATAGTTATATTTATCTTGAATGTTAATTTCAAGTTGTCAAAATCGATAAAAGAAGAAAAGATTAGAAGCAATAAAGCAAAATGCATCGATACAAGTGTAACCACAAGTTTTTTTTGGTAAATAAGTGTAACCACATGTTATGTGAATATAACTACAAAAAATTACAATAATATATTCTAGTAATTGAAATTAGGAGGAAAAGGGGAAAAAGCTAAAGTTGTTGATCATGTATTTTTCGAAAAAACAAAACCTTTTTGTCACGACAAGTCTACACAATACAAAGTCAAATCTCTGAAATAAACAAATATATTAGCACATCCCTAAAGAGTAAAGAAAGCAGCTTTAGAGGTCAGATTTGCTGGAGTCATGTAGGCTTTGGATACCTGTACTTTGTGATCTGGAAATATCTATCTGGGTGATTGATACCACAAATCCATACTTTTAACAACTGTAGCTTACACTAATTGGATTCTCTTATTCCATTTTTGCATATCTAAATTTGCCAACTGTCCTATGGCTGTCACACGTTACTTCTCAAATAGTGACTTCATATTTATCTTCTTTATTTTTTTCTGCCCTTTTTACTACTCACCAACTCATCTATTTTATAATAATTTTAGTCAGGAAAGTTTATGTTATGTTACAGATTCATTGGGACGAGATCGATCTTTGAGAAACTTATAACAGAACTTAGTGTATGCATAAGTGAGGGATGATGTCTTGGGATGATTTATTTGTTAAATGAACAACTAATTAAGTACTTGTTAAGTGCCTGCAGCATCGCACTGCTTTCGTGTTGGATGAGAAAGAAAGAAACCTGAGGTGGAGGAAAATCCAGCATAATGGTTTTAAAGTTTTGTTGTATGACAATTGACAATGAATGATGCTTTATGTGATTATTCCAAAATTAACATGTAATTGACATGGTATCTGTATTGACTACAAAACGGTATAAAAATAGGTTGTAATGGTATTAGGATGTATTCCAAATTTTTATTAAATTATAAATTAGGAAAAGTTGAAGAGGGAAATTAAATATATATATATATATATATATAATTAATAGTTATCATATTTAGAAAATAAAATATTTTATGTGATTTTGAATAAATTGAGTTATTAAGTCAGAATTGAACATAATTTTTAATTTTAATTATTTAAAAATTCAGAAATTATTTTCTAAATTTAAAAAATTATTCAAAATGAAAAACTAAAAAATTATGATAAATGTAATTGTAAGATAACTAAACAATAGTATATATATGTATATATATATATATATATATATATAGAGAGAGAGAGAGAGAGAGAGAGAGAGAGATAAATGATAGATTTCAAAATATAAATATCAAAACCAAAAAAATGCAATTTACCCTAGATTTTATCATATCAATTTTAAGAGACTATAAAGTTAGAAAAAGGAAACAAAACTAAAGTCTCCATGTCCATGTCTAAAGCTAAAGTCTCCCATCTACCAATGAAATCACGGAAATTCGGAAGAAATATCACATGCTTTAGAAACCCTAATTAGTGGCTGAAAAACTTGTGGCGTTCTTTTCCAATGCGTATGCATCAATTTCTTTCACATGTCTTCCTTCTCACACTAGGCCTTGGTTGCAGCATTGAGAGGCAACGAAAGGCTAACTTTAATCCCTTAAAGGTTTCAGGATCAGAATTGCTATTGGTCAGTTCAATTCATAACTTCAATTACTTCTGGCCAAGATAAGGTTCCAACAATTTTTAGCACGTTTTTCTCCTGCAAATTCAAATCTAGAAGTTATAATTTTTAGTTTTTTACCAACTAGCCAATGACTAAGGTCACGCCTTTACCGTATTTGTAACTTGATTTTAATCATTTGATCAAACTCTGTCAATTAAGACATTTTTCCTGCTAAAGTTAACATAAAGTCAAAAATATTAAATTTGAACACATTAAGAAAAGATTACGGAGGGTTTAAATGACAAAAATAGGTCAAAATCGTGACACGTCAAATTTCAACTTAAACTATCTCGAGTAATTTTCACTAATATTGTAATTTCATTTATTATAAATTTACTTCCAATTCTAAATATCAATTCCAACTTTTTCTTTTATGATATTATTCATAAAATTGGAAACACACTTTTTTTTTTTTTTGGTTAAGTCTTCCTCCAAAAATTTGAAGACGAGAGAAATTATAAGTTGGATATGCCAAAAGAAAAAAAAGGTTTAACAATCATGCACAGTACCATTGAATGGGACAGGCAAACTAAAACATGTAGAGTGGGGATGAGAAAATGTAGTGATAGACATGAGAAAGATGAAATAGATAACCATTATTTATGGAGAATGCGCCAATAATCCCACTAGCAACCTTTGATAAGTTACTGGTGCAGAATCCACCTATCAATTTTCTTATCTTTTTTTTATTGGTGACTTAGCTCTTTGTTGTTAGTCCTTTGGTTCTAGCTTTCTTAGGACAATGGTTTTAGTGGCCATTCAGATTCACACCCTTTCTGGAGACCCATCACTTTGAGTAACTGTCGTGTTCCTCCTTTGTCTGCTTTGATCAAGTCATACTTAGTTTTTATAGTAATCTTCATAATACGCATATATGACATCATGGTCTTGATCTTAATTTTTATAGGAATTTTCATAATACATATATATATGACATCATAGTCTTGATCCAAGCAGGATCGTCAAAGTTACATATATGTATATGTAAATGTAAATGTAAGACTCTAAATCTTAGTAACAAATTTACTTGCCATAGGCCTTGTAATATTTAAACGTTTATTTTTTAAAAGTTGGAAATATTTAGCACTTACTTATACCTTTTACCTTTGGTATAACTCCAGACAATCTTGAATGGAATTATGATAATGCTCTAGACATAATAAAAAGGTAAAACCACTATTAAATCTTCGGAGGAAATGATCAAAAGGAAAATTGAAAATTTCTTACATTACATTATAACAATAGGAAAAAAAGAGTGAAGAAAAAGAAGTAAAGACAAATAAGGGATGAGATGAGCTTAGAGATCCAACAATTGTTGCTCACTTTTTCTCTTGGAGTCTCATGATCCTAAGCCCCCGCTGTACATCAATACCTTCAAATGGGATGCTCTAAATCCCACAAACTATTTGTCATTGTCTTGTTAAAGGGAAGCATCCACTTTGATCATGCATTCTAAAGATTTCTTAGATTCAAGGTACTAGCTAGTTTTATAGTGCATATTGGCAAAGAGCCTTTTCCACCCACTTTCAAGCTCCAAAGAACTCCACAATCATTCCATCGACTTATGATACATCGAACCATAAACCACAAAACTTGTCATTAAGGAAACTCTCCAAAGATTAAATGTATCCTAAAAGAGAGAAAGAGGAACTAAGAAGCTAAACCGAACCAACACAAGTTTATCTCAATCTTGTCAAAGGATAAATTCCCTAGTCAAGGAAATTTTATTTGATCAAACATATGGATTCCAATAGTGTCTTAAGGTTCCTGCAATTCCAACACATGTGTCATATTTCCCACTAGCCCGCTAACAAATGCTTAGCTAATTCCATGTTTCTAATCAAATATTTCTCTTTTTTTTTTTTACGTAATCTATTTTTAAAAAATTAATTTAAAATATTAAAAGCTCGAGTTATATATAATTCACTTTAATCTTAATAAGAATAATTAATTAAAAGAGAAACATATTATATCATATGAGTGTCACTTAGGTCGAACATATTACTTGAGTTTAAATCGTTTAAGGGGTTTAAAGTTTGGTTATGATAAAAAAGAATATGATTTATTTCAACTTTGATAAGAATGACCGGTTGAGAACGAAGAAATATTATGACATATAAATATCATTTAAATCGAACACATCATTTGAATCTAAATTGCTAATTCGTCAAGTGATTTGTCTAAAATACATTATTTAAGATATTGGTTAAGGGTTCCACTCTTATGAAAGAAAAGAAAAAGCAAAAGAAAACATTCCTCTTCTTTTGCATAATTGGATGCTTGGTCACGACAACAATGTGACGACGATAACTTGTTTATTGGGACTTCTGTCACGAACACAAGAAGTACTTTCCAGTTTTCACTTTATGTTCTCTCATCCGAGGTCCTTGCTAGATTGGTGGAAAAGGTTAGGAGAATTGAAACTTTTCCCCTTCTTTGAATTATTTATGTGCTACTATGCTAGCCTGCTAGGGCTAGATGATATAATACCCTCTCCACATAAATATGGCTCAAATTTGAACCCTAATAAAATTAAAAATGGTCGTCTTGGACCCTTATGATTTCTTTACATTAAACAATACTAAAAGTTTTATTAAGATTTTAAAATTGAGAAATATATTGTTTAAATTTTTTACAATATATCATTGGATAAAAAAACATATCTCCTCTATAATTTAAGAAAATTTTAAAAATCCTTTTTTTAATTTAAAAAATCTTATTTTTAAATTTTTTAGAAAAATATCTTCTCTTAAATTTGGGTTCAAATTAATGATAATTAATCAAATGTCACTGATATGACAATCAAACTTAGCTCTTAAACCTAATATGAATGAATTAAAGTTGAAATTAAATTATTAATTTAATATAGTTATAATAAATTATTAGTTTATATCAAATTTAGTTAGTTCAATTCGAAATTAAAAATGTTATATAAGCATTATTTGATTTATCCAAGTGCGATATTCATGATATATATGTTTCAACGTTATTTTTTAATTAAAGTTAAAGAAAATAAGTTTTTTGGAAAAATTAAAAATTATAAAGAATTTTTTGAGAATTTTAAAAATTAAGAATTTTTTAAATTAAAGGGTACTTCTATATCTTTTTTTCTTATATTATCATTAGACTTATTATCACACATTGACCCAAAAAAAATCTTCCTATTTCTCTGGTTTTGAATTCTAGTATAGAATAAGGGTTTTAATTAATGTGCAATTATCTAAATTTTAGAATGTAAAGATGTAGAGTGACATGAGTGATAGAAGCAATAGAATTTATTTTACAAAAGTAACTTTAATTATACTCATATTAAATATAGATATACATTAAAAAAAAGTGTTCAAACATGTAATATACTATGATCTTTTCATGTCAGTCTTCCCTAATAATTGTACTTGTCAATGTCATTTTTCAATTATAACTCTTGTATTTTAGTAACCAAAAGACATTTTAAAATTCCTGTTCATGAAAATTTGACTTATACTATTTTTTTCCTTCATAAATAACTAGTAAGATAATAAAGAATTATAAATTTGTGTTCCTACATCAAAAACAGTTTACTTTTTAGGTACAATGGTGGCAATTAGACAAGTAAATAATGGAGAAATTTCTTTTATTTCATAAAAAAGTCATGATCTTATTTTTGGAGCGTGTTTAATAAATTTTGAAATATACATAATAATTCATAAATTACGTATTTTAATTGAATTATTTAACGAGTTAATAATTTAAAATCAAACAACAAGTTAATTTAAAGATTCAATATTTTAACATACGACAAATTTAAACACTTAATTCTTATAAAGTCTATTTGAATTTGACTCAAATCTAAGACCTAATGCTTAGAGATTTTTAGGGAGTGTCATCCAACAACTTACACCACTTTAGGGGACCAAATGAAGGATATTTAATTGTTAAAGTATCCACTTTTTGACTTTGGTTTGTGTCCTTCACCATTTAGAAATTAATTAAAGTGTATGTCCATTAATTTGTTATGCATCACATTAACTTATTAGCTTCTTAGGTCACGTTTTCTTAAAGCTTTACTTCCAACTCAAGGTGGAGTAGGAACTTCACGTGTAAATGGATATGAAGGACGTAAGAACTACTTTATCCCATTTTTGCAAAAAGAATTAGTATAATAATATATTAAATAACTAAAATATTGGGGTTTGGCTTTTTTTTTAATGAGTTTTAATTTATGAGACTTCTTATTCTCATTTTTTTCTGATCATTTTTATTTTTTTCTGATCATTTTTAGAAAATGAAAACATTTTCTAGATCTTAATTTTGGCAATATTGTGCCTATTTCACATGTTTTAATCACTGATTTCAAAACTGAACGAGAAATTAAACTGGTAAAAAAAAATATGGTTTAAAAGGTTCCACCAGTAGTAGATCATCGTAAAATCGGTTAAAGATTAAATAAATTTGAAAATTTTAAAAAATAACTTTAAAAAATTGTTCTTATTTATCGAAATTTTAAATTTTAACTAAAAAAGGAGATTGTTAAATAAAAATTAATTGGTTTATAAAATTGATTAGTTTACGAAAAACAACTGATTAATTAATAAATTAATCAATTTTTAACAACAAAAATTATTAAAATAAATCAAACCAAAAATTTTAAAATTGAACTAAAAACTTGATTTTTTCAAGATTTTTACTATTAAAATGTTCCAAACAGTTTGGTTTTTAAAATATTGGTTTTAATATAAGGAGATAGACCAACAATCAAACCTTAATTAAAAAGAGTGCCGCAATTGTTATTATACAAATAACTTTTATTCAATAAAAATTAATACTAGACAAGTTCTCACCATTAAATAAAAAAGTTAAAAAGTATTTAATTTTTCAAGTTCGATGCGTTAACAATATTGGGCCATGTTTTGTTTTATACCCTCTAGCTTTTAATAAATCTCAAAATGTAGGAATATTCCAAATCTGAAAAATAAAATTATAAATTAAATAAGAATAGAATATATTACACATTATATATTTACAAAAAAATTCTTCTAGCTGTTGTATTTTTAGTATTTATACACAATGATTACAAAACTCAACCGATTTAGCCGATTCAACTGTAAAAATCTTAAATTGTCTAACATTTCGATTCGATTTACTATAATAACTCTTATTGTTAAAAACCGATCAATTTATTAATTAATTAATCAATTTTTATTAATTAATATATTCTTATGAACCTAAATAAATCGGTTAATTTTTATTTAATATTTTTTTAAATTAAACTCCAAATTTTTAAGTAGGTAAGGATAATCTCTTTTAATCATATTTTAAAATTTTAATTTTATTAAATTTTTAGCTAATTTATAATGGTTTAATATTTATTGAATCTTTTAAATATTAAACTTTTTTTTCGGTGTAATTTTTATGTTTTTAAAACATTGCATTTATACTTATGTATTGTCATTTACGTGTTTATCAAGGTTTGCATGTTTTGCATATTTCTTTTTTCCTACTTGTGCCAATATCGAGCTAATATTTTCCAGGAAACCTACGTGTTTTCCAATTTGTTTCGTGTTCTATTAAAAACCCATTTCAAGGTATCCTAAGAACATGAACTTGGACTCTTTGATGCGTGTACTCCTGACATCCTGTAATGTGCTTACTGACTTTCTTCCATAAGCTGTAATGGCGTGAAATGATGGAAGTTCGAAGTGGAGAGAATAATGATCTGGTCAAAAACTTTCAAGCACAAGCAACCATTCCATTTAAGAAACTCCATTATTCAGAATTTGTTTCACCTCAGACGTTTCATTATTGAGAATTGATTTAGAGTTAGCAGTCCTCCTGATAATAATTTGACTTATTTTAATAATTTTTATTAATAAAAATTAACTGATTTATTAATTAATCAATTAATTTTTATGAGTCAATCCGTTTTCAAAAATTAGAATAAATCAATTAATTTACATTTTATAGTTTCTTTCTTTAATTAAACTTCAAATAGTATTCATTCTTTCATCAAATTACTCTCATCTCGTTGCTTTTGAGGATTGATATCCATATGAAATCATAATTATCTTAATAATCTTGATACAAGAAATACATAAATGACTGAAAGAGAATTATTATTCAATTTTTGAAAAACTGTAATTTGGGTGAAAAGAAAAAAAAGTTATTTTTCTCTCCGCTCATTATTGAATGATGAAGTGCTAATATTTATAGTCACTTGTGTATAGAGATAGCTGGGAGGAAAACAAAACTGGAACAAACTTCGACAAAAATAGAAAGGGAAAACAAAAAAGAAGAGAGAAACTAGGAGAAATAGAAGGGCTTCATCAATAGGTCGGGTCCTATTTGCATTAGGTTCAATGAGCAAAGAAGACAGCATCTGGTGGTCCGGTAGATGACTGGGCCTGAGTCATAAGACTGAATCAAAACCCGGCCTGATCAAGGCTCGGATTCGAAAGGCCACACAAACCCAAAAAAACCTAATCGTGTCTCCAGAACTATCTAAGCTCAAATCTCACAACATCATCGTTTTCTCCATCTTTTTCTCTATCATCGACGGCGATGGCTATGTTGCCTGGTGCATCACCTCCTCGTAAGCTGGAACATATACATCATGGATGCCCAATTTAGATTTGAGAGAAGCAAAAGATGGTGCGGGTTGCGGGCAACGGCTTGGTAATAACGTCAGCGAGATAGGCTTGAGAAGAAACGGGGAGGAGATGGACAACTCCATAAACGATCTTTTCATATATGAGCTGACAATCTATCTCAATATGCTCCGTTCGCTCATGAAAGATCAGATTTTGAGCGAGGTGGATGGCAGAGCGATTGTCGCAGTAGATGGAGGCGACGCAGGAGTGGGGGAAGCCAAAATCGCCAACAAGATAAAGCAACCATTGTACTTCATAGGTCGTGGAAGCTAAAACGTGATATTCCGCCTCCGAGGAGCTTCTAGATATGGTGGGTTGCTTCTTGGACTTCCATGATATCAAAGAGGAGCTAAGGAATATACAAAAGGAATTTTCTAAAATCTAGTCAAGTGACCCAATTGGAGTCGGAGAAGGCCCTTATCTAAAAAGAGGAGTTAAGAGGGTAGAGGAGCCCTTGACCCGGAGCACTCTTCAGATATCGAAGTATGCAGTGGCTAGCCTGGACATGGTCAGTGGTTGGCTTGTTAAGGAATTGGAAGAGCTGCTAAATCGTAAAGAAGATGTCTGGCCTCGTGATGATGAGATACAGAAGCTTACCTACCAGTCGCCGATACCCAGTTACGTCAAGGTGAGGCAAGGTTGTCAATCGAGTATGAGGTGCCATAAGGGTGGACAAAGCTTACAGTCGAGAAAGTCGACGTCTTTCAAGATATCTAGGGTGTATTTGTGCTGGGAAATGTTGATACCGACAGAGGATCTTGCAAGTTCCAATCCAAGGAATTATTTTGTTAAGCCAAGGTCCTTAATGTGAAAGGTATGATCTAAAAAGGTCTTTGTACAATTGATTAGGTTGAGATTGCCACCTACTAACAGTAAGTCATCGACTTAGATGAGGAAAACAAGGAAGTCGCTGTCATGGCACTTAGTTTAAATGACATGGTCGGAAGAAGATTGGATGAAGCCAGTGGAAGTCAAGGTCGAGATGAGCTTAGCATGCCACTTACGACTGCCTTGTTTAAGGCCATATATGCTCTTTTTTTAATTTACAAACCATATCTTTTGCAGGTAGTTCAATGTTGGGTCCGGCCCGGAGGCCGATGGGCTTAGATCCCCAGGCCCGGCGGGCTTAGATCCCCTACCGGTCAACAAACAACAAAACCTTGAGGTCATGGGTTCGAGGCGTGGCCTCACCCTTGGCCAAAGAAGACAATACCGATTAAGGTTGGGGGGACCGGTAGGGGATCTAAGCTCATCGGCCTCCGGGGCCGGACCCAACATTAAAAGACGCGGCTCAATGGTGAGAGACGTGTTGCTAGATAACAACAAAATCTTGAGGTCTTGGGTTCGAGGCGTGGCCTCACCCTT
>JANKYE010000001.1:642660-656526 GCA_032467995.1 Erythroxylum dillonii | reverse complement strand
TATATATGGAAAAGAAAAAATAACTATAAGACTTCTATGGATAGACTTTAAGTTGCTATTATCATATAGGTTAACCCAAAGTTTATGGTAAAATTAAATTCCAAAAAAAGGAGTTTATGGTGAAACTTTTCCTTATGTTTTCTTATGATCACAAGCTTAAGCAACATAAATTTAGGGATGAGTTAGCCCATGACCTAAATTAAGATGTTTTTAATGGGATGATCAAAAAGTTAAACTCAGGCCTAAATTGACCTGAAATCCAATTCTTCTAAATAAAATAACATCATTTTATTTAAAGAAGTTGAGTTGAGTCTCGAACAAGTCTAAGCCTGAGCCTAAGCAAACTAAGGTCGAACTCATTTAAAAAATATATGTTTTACACTTTTAATTTTAAAAAAAAATTGGGAGGCTCCCATGGACATCACTACATAAATTTGGTAAAGTTGTTTTTCTTTTGGAAAATATATATACAAACTTATTTTGTTATTTTACTCATTTTAAAAATACTTTATTATCCAAATTTATTTATTAAAAAACAATTTGTAATATCAAAAATACTAAAAAATAATTTGATTAAAAGGTTATCAATAGTAACCATCATCATATAGCATCATGTAGTCCTTCCTAAACACGTCAAATTCTATACCTAACCTTAATGGGATCAAACAGGAGGAAAAATGAGCTAGTTTGAATGTTCATGCAATATTCACCTGGAAAATGCATTTCTACAAGCTTGATTTGTCCTGGTAAGCAGTTCAGCAGAAGAACAAATCCTGAATGCTCACTCAACAACATATAAGCAATCTAGAGAAATTCAAGAGTTCCAAAATTGAAGAACCAGAGAAGAAAGATCATACCAACATTGCAACTATGAAAATCCAACCAGTTCATTATCAACTTGCTTAATCCACAAAAGTTACGATCTCAAATGGGGCATATATAAGTATAAATTCACCATTCAGCTAGAAACTGTCAAAGAGAACAAGTTTCTCATATGTATATTGATTTAGATGCATCTCAACCTGTGTTCCTCATACCAGCGGCAATCCCGTTTATCGTAATAAGCAGGGCATCTCTGAGTTTATTGTTATCATCATCACTTCTCAATCTCTTCAGGATCTCCACCTGCAACATGTTCATAGGGTTCAGATATGGCAGCCTGCTCTCGATAAGCCTCCTCAAGCTCCGGTTGTTCTCAGATAGTTTCTCGTGTCCGCTAACTGCTAATACATATTTCTCGGTTGTTAATAGTTCGCTTCTTATTTGAGCACCAAGCTCTCTTCTACTCGGAGACACGAGCACTTCATCGTAGTGCTTCACTATTGGAATGTCTGCCTTACCCAAGACCATCTCTATAAGGTCTATTGTGGATTGGAAGAAAGGCCATTCTTTGTACATAGCTTTCAAGTCTTCTGTATGACCCTTCTCACAAACACCCTTCAAACCTGATCCAACTCCAAGCCATGCTGGAAGAACCAATCTTGTTTGTGTCCATGCAAACACCCATGGAATGGCACGAAGATGTCCAATTCCCGTCGAGCTCTTTCTTCTTGTAGGGCGACTTCCAATGTTAAGGAAGCCAAGCTCAGCCTGCGGGGTAGCTTCATTGAAGTAGGCAATAAATTCTGGATTTTCATAGACTGTGCTCCGATAGTTCTGACAGCTGATATTCGAAATGTCCTCCATGAGATTACGCCATTTTTGTTCTCGAGGTGAAAGCGGGGGACGTAAAGTTGCAAGCAGCACTGCAGTTGTGTATATCTCCAATTGTCTCACAGCTGTCTGGGGCAGCCCAAACTTGGCCTGCACCATTTCACCTTGTTCGGTGGATCTAAGAGTACCCTGTCAGCAGAATTTACATCAGATAACTTGTACAGATTTATAGCTCCTAAACAATAGAGCATCTTTTTCCCTTCTTCGAGGATAAACCAACTTGCAAACAATCACCATTGGAAGAACAAATTATACTAAATAGTTATAGGTCTCAGAACCTCAACATTGGCAGATTACCAAAATATATCAGTCTGAAGACTGAAAGTTGGCCAGACTGTGATCAGTAAGAGCAGAATGAAAGATCAGGCTGACAAAGAACTAAGCATACTCACCATCACCGAGCCTGGTGGTTGGGACTGAATGGCAAGATATGTGGGGCCACCTCCACGACCAATACTCCCTCCTCTTCCATGGAACAGAGTTACTTTAATACCAAACTCATTGCAGGCAGCAACAACATCTTCTTGGGCTTTGTAGAGTTCCCATGCAGCAGTGAAACGCCCCGCGTCTTTTCCAGAATCAGAATATCCAACCATGACCTATCGTCATAATGATATAAATTTCATAAGCTTCAAAATTTCCTCGGTGCAAACTGAAAGGAGTTTTGAGAAAAGATGCACAAGTACCTCCTGATGCCCATTATGGTTCTTGATAATGTGTTCACGGTACCAATCAATTGACAGTAATTTTCTGATCACTGAACCAGCTCCTCTCAGATCTTTTACAGTTTCAAACAACGGAACTACCCGCAACCTTTTACAGGATAAATACATATTTGGTCAGAATATTTCATTGATGGTGTTTTGAGACTAAAAACAAGCAAAAATGTTTTCTCAATTTCCAAAGGCATCAATGCAAAAAAGATTGTTAGTTAAGGGATTCTCCATTTGGCACTATCAACGTGCTTCTTGTTATTTTTCAACTGTAGAAGAAGAAAAGACAGATCCTATATTCTGCATTAAGTGGCCTACCTTCTGGTTTGACAACCTTCTGATGATAAATTCAATTGATTATGATTCTCCTGAGCTACCATGCAAAAATATTCACAAAAACCTGAACATAGAATTGATATACTCACGATCCACCAGGACATGGTCTCCCTAACTCCCCACTAACAGCAAGTCTGGAATCTTTCTGCAAAAGCTCCACTGCAAGGACATCACTTGCCTGCCAAAACACATGAATAGAGCCAATAATAACATTTACATACACGAGTTATAGCACTTCATGATATCATAAACTCCTCAAAACTCTCTTTAAGAAGAAAACTTAAAAAAGAAAACCCACATTTGATGCCATAGAAATCACATAAGCTCCAAGTGAGTCGCTCCCTAGCTCAGCAGCAACATGGAAAGTATCTAAGACTTCCTTGACATCCAGTGGTACCTGCAAAGACCCAGTAAGGAACAGCATCATCCTTAGAGAAGCGGAAAGAAAGATAATATCAAAAACCAAGGGTTTATTACACATTATGTCAACAGCTGCGGTGACGTCTCCTAGCTAGGAAGGAAAAAATTAAAATCCAAAGAATATTGCAGAGGTTATGAAATTGGCATCAAAGAGAAAGTTTTCCTCATTTTCCTTCTCTTTCATCTTTCCTACATATTTAAACAAAGAACTTCCATTTTTTAAAGCATAATGATAAATGTATCATGCTCATATTGCCACCACTTGTTCACAGACGCTGTTTAAATAAATACCTCAATGGAAACAGGAATCAATGGTCTCTTTCCTTTCAGTTCTTTTGTCAGAAATTCCAGTTTCTTTTCTTCGTCCCACTCACTGTATGCTCCCATATCCAAATATTTGGTAATTGCGTCAAGTGCTTCAGAATGTCTAGAAGATTCCTGTTGCATCACAAAATATTAAATTAAAGCATGCACCTAAAGTACATGGATTTGGCTAACAGTCAGAAACAGGCTCACCTGACGCAAATCTAGCTTCATCAATACCATTCCAAATGTAGCAACTCTTCTTATCAGATCAACTAATCGACCATCAGCTAGGACTCCAGCTCCACATGATTGCTGTAAAATTCACCAATGAAAATAAATGAAAGTAAATCCTCCAATTATTCCACATTGTTAGTGTACAATGATCATTTTCGGAGGACACAATGGCATGAGAATGCTCTTACCAGGGATTCATAGCATAGAAGCAGGGGTTCCAGTAACTGATCGGTAGTTTCATAATAGTCCCAAGGATCATAGTCACAAGGAAGATCCTCAAGGAGAAGTTCCAACCGTCTTCTTGTCTTAATAAGCTGAAATATTTAGAATACCATGTACAAGCATTCATTATTGTTTGTCTAACAGAGGCAACGAGTTGATTGATCCAAGAAAACCCTTGACAGTGTCAACATAGGATTTATGATTATTGAAAGGAAGTTGATCACAAAACCCTACAACACTTGATGTGGAATTTATCTTCAATGAGTGGTATTAGTATCACCCTTTCAGGAATTATAGGATGATGTGATCCTTAAAGCATATTTAACAAGAGATTTTGATCAAAAGACAAAAAAAGAAAGATCACTTGTTCAGTAACTCTCTCACTTCCATTTTCGCTAATCAAGATTATCCTGAGGACATATCAACACAAAATAATTGGATTGTTATATAAAGAAATGCACCTTAATTGCATCTATATAGATCGCTAAGAAATTAATGAGTTTGTATTGAAATTCTAATAAATAAATTCAATTCATGGTAACACTGCAGTCTACACATCTATATTGCATCAAATCTATCCTATTGATAATTCATTGACTTTTAACCTCTTGTCGGCTAATAACATTATGCCGAAAGAAAAGTTTTCTTGTATTGTAAATCCACATCCATCTTGATGTGTACCTATCTTAATATTCATGGAAAACATCTATGCTTTCCGGTGGTAAACTCAGTTCCTATTATTAAAGGAATTTACCATTGTTGCCTTAGCACCACATTAATGAAATTGAAGTCCCTACATTCCAAAGGGGGAATACCGATGAGTCAGGAAAAGTGAGTGAAAGGTTTCAACTGACCAAAACTATGAAAAACATTTAAAATAAGAACTAGCATGATGCTTTACCAAGCCTGTGTAAATTATTATCAGCTCTACCATCTACTGGATTCTGCATTTACAACTTCATTGTAACTGTATACTGTTGACAACTCATAATGAGTTGTGAAGAGAAACAATACCTTATCTTTCACATTTCCAAGGAATACTCGGTAGGGAGCAATTCCAGGAAGTTGAGGCAAACTTGGCTCTAGAAGCTTCTGGAAGCTGTTACGCCCTATCTTGGATTCCGCAAAGAGTTTCCTCTGAGCAACAAGTTGACTGGAGTTGAACGAAGACGTACGTGGAGCCCCAGTAGATGGAGAATCATTAGGACTAGAAACATTTCCATTTGAAGGTGATTTATGTAAACCATGATCGCAATCCTTAGCCGAATTTTCTGAATTTGAAGAAACCTGAGGATCCAATAATATATACATACAGAAAAAGAAGGTAGGAAGTTAAGTACATCCTATATCAACAAGATTACTTAATTAGCTATAACACAACAATTTCAAGAACTTTATTCACCTGACGATTCAAATGCATGTAATTAGTCCGTGGAAGCTCCAGCTTGGGATACTGAGATGCTCCATCACCACATTCTATATGAAGAGATACATTAAAAGAAATCAATATAGTCAATATGGCCCGTAAAAATATCATTTGTTCAAAAGGAAATAACTGACTAAAGTTTATGATTATTAAGACTAGGATTAGGGTCTGTCTAGATGAATTCAGACTTGGACTAAATTTCCCTACTCAATGAATTGGACCAGGACTTCCACAGTTCAAATTTTTCATGATTTTTCTATACCAAAATGCAACATGCACTTAATATTATAATGTCTAGAATCCTTGTACAAAATTTTAATTAAAATAGTAGTTTCCCTCACCACTGCAGGCAGGGAGATCAGCTCTAGCGGGAAGCTGTGTAGGAAGGGATGAAACTGGTTGTCCATGAAACTTAATTTGATTTCTGCTAACAGGATGAGTCCAACCCTCGTGCCGATCATCCGAAGAATTCTCTGTAAAGTATTCGACTCAGAGTCAGATTATATAAGCATAAGAGAAGTCCTGAAAGTGTAGCAACATGAGCTTCAGCTGACACAAAATCAATTTACATGAAAAATAAGTTCCACGTTCATGAGACATGTGCATGGATCATCATATCAAGTTACATTTCTTAGTACAGAAAGTGAAGGTATAAATATAACAAATTTATTTTTCCATACTGGCTGAACTTAATAGACTCAGAACTTTATATAACTGTGCAGGCAGTTTCTTATTTGATTGTTCGAGAAGATTTTTCTAAAAATTGCTTTTTTTTAGAGCACCAGACATATTTAACCTGCTTCTAGAATATCACGAGCCGCTCTTAATAGCTTATCACTGCAGTGACTCATGGAAAGTTCGAATCTAAGGCTGTCAACTTCCCGTATGTAAAGATCAATAGCCATCCACCTAGACAAAAGTGACACATCTCTGGTAACCTGAAACAGAAAAAAAGAAACCACTTGCTGAAATATGTCCATGACAGTAGTAATACAGTGTGGAAGGAAAACAAGTTGTAGTGAATTACACTGCCTTCATATTTTTGAAAAGAACTACCTGAAAAGAATATAATATTTAAATAACAGATTCATTTGAGACATGAGGAAAGCAAATATGATTATTCACTTTCAGCGGTAAAAAAGACATCTATAGCTCAAAGTGCAACAAGTATACCATCACTACAACCTGTTCTAATTGTGGGACTTCTACATCGTACTTAGAGGCCTCAATATTAATTGTTAGACTTCTATAAGCAGGCAACTATCTCTGCTTGAAAGGGAAAGTATGGTGTTGAATTTAAAGCTTATCATTAGGCACTTGATTGTTCACCGTCTCTTCAATAAGGTGGTGAGGTCTTTGGTCTTCAAATGGAATAAAGGCATCAATTGAAGTGTGCTTTGAAGTGTGCTTAAAAATCATGCTATGTTCACCATTTAGCAGGACTTCCATACTCGTGGGATTCACTCACCATAAGTTAGTTAAGAAACTGACTCACATCACGGGTGTCTTCAAACATGAAATATTTTCTGATGATAACATACCGATTCTTGATGAAATTAACCTTGAAGTAATCAGGAGGACAATTCAACTCAAAAGAAACATTGTGTATGGAATCCTCACCTTTGCTGTGACATTTGGATTTCCATCTCTATCACCTCCCATCCAAGATCCAAACTTTATTGGAGTGCAAGTTAATGGGAGAGCCTTTCCAGTATGCTAAGGTTAGAAAGCACAAATGCTTTAGTCAAAATCATCAATGAGAGTAAGCCAACAATTCCGTTACATGCCTTCTAAGTTCTACAGATAAGAAAGAAGAAATGATTGGTAAACCTTCTTTAGGGTGTTGCTAAGACGGCGTAAATAATGAGGTACAGCTTTCCATAGGGACTGCTCCACAATGTTCAAGCCTGAATGGAGCATTAAATACCGTCAGCTATCTACAGTCAAGCTGCAATTCTCATAAATAACCTCTCTGCTGCAATGAAGTTATAACTCTCAAAAAGTACCAAACATGTGGATGAAAACATTAGAATTTTGAAGAAAACCTGCCCTAGCTTCGTCTACTGGCGTTGGTTTTTGCCGCCTCAGCTCGTCAGTCTGCCATATTGAAGTAATCTCTCTTACCTATAAAAACAAGAAAAAACAATATAAACTTCAAGGGAGCATTGCTTTTTACTGAACATACATCCAAATTTCCAGGTCTGTTAGAAAGGATCGTGGATTTGTTGCTGTTCCAAACATACCAAATCTTCAATCAACAACTCTCGATCTTCATGAGTAAGATCAGGTCGGTCATTGTATTCTAGAAGATGCTGCACATTGCATAAAATTTGACCTTCAGATTTATCATACACCCACGTAACTTAGGTGATCAATTTCAAAACATCAATAGAACTCACAGCAGCTGGCAAAAACTTACAGCAATCCTAATGTGCTTATATTGCAAAGTACGACGATTAATTTGAGTAGGATGAGCAGTAAGAACAATTTCAACCTCCTGCAATAACAAAGATTTGATAAGTAGAAGAACAGACAAGGCCTTGAAAAAAGTCACATTCACAACTTGCTCCTAGATCAATATTCTTCCAAGACTTTAGGGCAAAAGATTTGAGTAATAAAAAACTTGTTTTGTTATTTTGGACAATTTAAGGTATTATTTTAGCTCATTGAGTTTAGGAATATAAGATGAATTATAGAAATTGTTAGTTGCTTTGCACAATTTCTACACAGCTAACCAACCAATCCCTGAGAAGAGTACAATAGAGAACAGACCTGCTTGCAGACAGTGTTATAAAGCTCCTCAGCAGATACACCACTTTGCACCAGCTGATTAAATATGTCATCACAAGACTTCGATATATGTGCCCCACTTCGTGTTTTACGAACCCTGCCAAAAACAGTATCGACAAAATACGACCAAAATCCCACCTTCATCAGTAATTATCATCAACCAACTTCTTAACCTTTTATTACATGTATAAGAAGAAAACCAACAAATGCAAACTTTCTGCATGATTTTAGTTATCCTGCCTTATAACACTATATAGAAACCAAAAGATTCTTTATTAAAAATAATGCATTAATATATTTCCTAGCTAAAATACTTAATTTGAGACTTTATGAAAGTAGTCAATGCTTTATGCAATAGAACTAATAACCTAATCATGCTAACTAGTAAGAAGAGGGGCTCATAAACAAGAACCTATGATAAGTTTCAGCAATTCCCATCAAATTGAGATAATGGCCAAATGCTCGAGCAATAGTGAAGGCTTCCTCTAGTGTCATAGTCGATATCTCCAATGCCAGTTTCTTCTCCAGGATTTCAGCTGCATCCTCGATCCCCGCCAATCTCATATTGCAAGCACTCTATAATACAATGGAAAAGCATTTACCATGTTTATTGTGCAGATATCGTCATAATGTTCAAGATCATTTTGAATTACATAATAAATACAGAACGCTTGAAAAGCACACTAAGCAAGACTCACTATCATCAATCATTTACTAGAATTCCTATTATCTAGTTGGCCATACTGATTCTTCTTTTTCTACAATCAACATAAAAGACATCAACAAGGTAAAAACTAGAGATTTCAAAGAAAAGGTGCTGCGATCTTCACAGGAGGAGGAATGACCTAAGAAAAAAAAAACAGAGAACTTTGTTAAGATGTTTTAGTTTCATATTTTACATAAAAGCGTCACAAAACTTAAGAAATGCCTCATATTTTCGATTTTCTCTGTTTCCTGAGCAACCAAACAAAACCATGCAAAGAGCAATATCACAAAACACAAAACTTGTAAAAAAAAAGAACCATTTTCAGAAGAAAAAAAACGCTCATAAACATCTAACAATCTCAAACGACCGCCACAGCACTGACTAAAAACTAGAAGTCCAACACGAAAATTGAAGTGGGAAAGGGAAAAAGGAGCAAACTTGAGCGAGGATTCTGTTCCTTTCAAGCTTCTCCATGAATCGGCCACCCACTTCTCTCTGCAACACATCGTTTAACAGATTCCCAAGCAGTTTACAATCATCATCAAAGCTCTGGAAAGAGATCTCCTCCGCTATATCGTCAGTCGTGTCCGTCATTGTATGAACCACAAACAAAACAGAGCAAAACCCACTAAATAGCAACAATCACACCACCTATTCACACACACACAATACTCCAACTACATGCACAGAGATGGTGAAATGATGAAGCAAGAAGATGAAGGGAGGAGTGTCTCTTTTATTTTGTTTTGTACGGCCATTTGTATGTTAACATGGGACCCAGTACACTGATTTTTTTCCTTTTTTTACAATTTATAAAACCAGCAACAGAAAGACACGTGGCGAAAGGAGAGTGAGTCACGGTCAGGTCCTTTGTTGGCCGTAGTACTGACTCAAAATCCTTTTGTGATTCTCGGATCTCGTCGAGAATTGTTTCAATTTTCTCGGGAAAATTTTGCCTTTGCTATTTCTATTTTTGGGATTGTTTAAATTATTTTAAAGTCTATTAATTATAATGTTTTACAAACTAAATAGATTCTATCGATTTAATTGTAAAAAATTTAAATCAACTAATTTTTCAATTCAATTTTAATTTTTTAATTTAATTTAATAATTTTTAGTATTAAAAATTATTTATTTTATAAATTAATTGGCTAATTTTTGTAACATGATTAGTTTTTATAAAAATTAATTAATCTTTATTTAATAATATTTTTATTAAAATTTAAAATTTTCAATAATTTTAACCTTTTTCAATCATTTTTAAAATTCTTAAACTGCATTTAATCTTTAATTGATTTTATGATGATTTAATTCCGATAAAACTTATGATATGATTTTAAAAATATTGATTAATTGTACAATTTTTATTGTGGTCTTGATTTATCATTATCATATAGTTAGGAATGACAATTTTGACTCGGTTCAACATGTGGCTTGACCGAAAAGACAAAAATGACATCGTGTTTTTTGTATAAACAAGAATGAACCTAATCACAGGCTAATCAACTCGTGATCGGGTTGAGGCAGGCTAGGAGCAGCCCGTGCCCTACCTGACCCATTAACATCCCTACATATGGTTAATACTAATGGCCTGTTTGGTTGAGAGTAACAGATACTCCATTCTTCGTCTATTCCTAATAAACAAGTTGTTAATTTGGTTGAAAAATTTATACGGAATAGATTATCCTAACTTAAGCTATTTCTGGAATGGTAGTGGTGAATAACAACATCAACAACAACAACAACAATAACAATAATAATAATAATAATAATAATAATAACACAAATTATTATTATTATTATAAGAAGAAGAAAAAATTTAATAATAATAAGACTAAGAATGTAGTTAGTAGGGACTACAATAGATATTTTGATTTTTTTTAGTCATTCTTTTGTCATTCTAAATTTATGTTTTGAAACCGAGGCATACATCATTATTAGAAATTCTTAGGAATAAATCAAACTAATTTATGTACTAATTTATTAATTATACGTTCGTATAAATTAAGTAAAGTGATGCAAAACTTTGGAATTCTCTAATGTGCAAAATCTTAAAAAGTCTAAATGTCTTTCAATTTGAATTCATAATACTTCTACATTTGTGAAGAATTACTATAAAACTAAAGGAAGGAGTCATAAGTAAATCTTTTATAATATTATTTATAATATTGTAATAATATAATTCACTAATGTTATTCTTTTAATTTATATTAAATAAAATTTTAAATGTAAATAATAATTATAGATTATGTGTTTTCGATAAATTATTTGATGAATTAATGATTTGAATTTAAATAATAATGTTAGTCTAATTGGTATTTATGAATTTTAATGTATCTTCAAACAATGTTTTAAAAACTGACCAGAAAGTTTTATTGACGAGATAAGAGAATTAAGGTTTAAAAGATTCAATTGATATTAGACCGTCATAAAACTGGTTTAAGATTGAATAAAATTAAATTTTTTTAAATATGATTGAAAAAGACCGTTCTTACTCATCAAATAATTTAAAACTTAATTGAAAAAAGAAATTGTTAAATAAAATTTAATTTATTTATTTTGATTTACAAAAATTAGCCAATTACTTAATAAATCGACTGGTCATTAACAATAAAAATTATTAAAGTAAACTGAACCGACCAACTATTAAAAATCAATCAATTTATATGGTTCAATTTACTTTAATGATCTGTATTTTTAAAAACTAATCAATTTATTAATTTAATATTTTAATTATTAAATTGATCAAATCAGTTTAATTTTTTAATCATTATCGTCAATAGTGAATTATACTATTTTTCAATTTTGAAAAATAATATCCTTTCTCTATGTAACATATGATATGATATGTAAGAATATACATAGATATGTAAGAATATACATGTCACATGTGTGTGTGCGCGGGCGCGTCCCTATCGAATTGCAAATTATTGAAGTAACCAACTTGGCAATATGGTCCCATGATTTTACGAGCTTAAGGAATTTTGTATGAGACAGCCTTAGCAAACCCAAAATATAAAAATGCATGTCACAACAACAATGGCCATCACATTAAATCCTATAAAGAAGCAACTACACCGTCTTCCACTCACTTTGTCTCCTACTTGTATAGATATTACATAATTGCTAGTGTCGTGCCATGCATTTAACTACTTTACTAGGCCCACTTACTCCATAGGATATACCTATTGGTTTGGTAGGACCTTAGGGCTAAAAAGATTATTCATATTATTGTATGTTAGAGGTTAATTTATGGTTTAAATTTAAATTTTATAAGATCTTTTTTATAAATTATATCATACCCTTTTATAATTTAATATTTTTTACTTTAATTTGTATGTTTAAGAATTATTATTTATCTTAAAATGTACTTCTGTCATCAATTTTTGTTAGAAAATATTGAAGGACATTGCATTATTTGGATTATGTAGCATAATAGATAAGTATTGTATAAATATTGTTTCACATAATAATTACTTACAGGGACGGAGCCAGAAATTAAAGATAGAAGGGTCCAAATGTTTAATTTTTTAAAATTTTGGAATGGTCAATATACCACTGACTCCTAAATAACTTCATCCTTATATATATATACATATCTATATATAATTTAAAAAAAAAATTGGAGGAGTCCAGTGCATTACTGGGCCTCACCTAGTTACGTCTATGATTACATACGACATTATTTCACTATTTATTATCGAGTTTTTTCATGAAAAATAATATTAGAAAAAAGAGCAATAAAAATACATAACTTTAAAGAGATAAACAATAATTTTTAAAATATAAAATTAAAGCGAAAAAGTTACTAATAACATTAGTTAAAAACACTAAAAAGAAAAATTACAATATTTTAAAAACCGAACTAAAAGTTAAATTAGTAAGACGAGAGGTTTAATATTTAAAAGGTTCAATCGGCATTAGACTGTCATAAAATCGATTAAAAATTAAATAAAATTAAAGAATTTAAAAAATGATTGAAAAACATTGCATATGAGATAAAAATTAATTAATTAATTAATTTTAATGTATAATAATTTATTAATTTATAAAATTGACTAATTAAATAATAAACTAATTAGTTTTTAACAACAAGGATTATTAAAGTAAATTGAACTAGAAAGTTTAAATTGAACTAAAAAATTAGATAATTTAAAATTTTTATGGTTGAATCAGTTGAACCAATTAAGAAATTAGAAGCCTAACAACTAGTTGTATCGAGTATGTTTTTTAATTTATTAAATAATAAGGAGTTGAAGTGTAACAATTATTTAAATTGAGTATGTTATTTAATTTATTAAATAATTATTTTAATTTTTCGTTAAAGAATAATTGATTGTGAAATGGGATTGGATGGGATATGCTTGGTCTTGAATTGCGGGCCTCTAGGCTGCACGGTAGAGCCAACTCCTCCTTCGAGTGACCCGCAAACTACTTGTCGTTTCTCTGAATTGCAAGCTTGCTCACGACTCTTTAATAAGGGAATATTCTTTTCAAAGATGAGACAAAGATGGGTATATCCACTCTAGAATCTAGACACTGATAGATTTGTTTAATTTAAAGTATAAGGTTTTTGTTACATACTTATTCGCTTACATTAAAATATAAGATTTTAAACAAAATTAAGTATCTGTTTGGATGAACTTTTGAGAGGACGATAAATACTTTTCTCCATTACAAAAGCCTTTTTAAAAAAAATAAGTGTTTGATTATAAAATAAAAAAGTACTTATTTAAAATATATAACTTTTTTTCAACTAAAATACAACTTTTTAAGAAGTTCAAATTTAGAGTTTTTCAAACAATCACTTTTTTAAGTATATTTTTCAGATAATTTAATGAGCTTATTTTTTAGTCCCTTACTCTTATGTTTTACACATAATTTTCACAATATTCACAAACTCATCTTTCTGTTTATTATGTATTTAACTATTTACTAAACTTGGATATTTATTTTGAGATTTATATAATATTATTTTACTTTTTATATGTTTTAATATT
>JANKYE010000001.1:595691-611046 GCA_032467995.1 Erythroxylum dillonii | reverse complement strand
AATTTAAAAAATTTATTTTTTTAAAAAAATAATTATAAAATTAAATTATATTAATAACAAGACTTTTATATAATTTTCATAAATTATAAAATAGGAAAAAAATCAAAATTAGAAACTCAAACGAATAATTTTTATTAAATTAAAAAAAAAAACTAAAAACTAAACAAACATTTAAGATATTTTGACTTGAGTCTTGCATACCAAAGCATTGTTTTGAACTCGTCAAGTTTCTGGATTGACGATCACATTAATGAACATTTTACATTCGAGGAATTCAAACAACTTCTGAATTGAACGTTGAAGGTCGATGGCATTTAATATCTTTTGTCTAAGTCAAGTGAAGATGTTGAGATCAACGTTGGTGTTCCAAGGACATAATGTGTAGTGTATGAGTAAGAAATGTTAAAAAGCATCCAAATGCATGCATTTATGATTTGATTTTTTTTATAATTTTAATACTATCTTAAAATTTTTTATTCAATTTATTATATAATTTTTCAGTTATTACATAATTTTTTCGTATGGGTTAATTGTAAAAAAAAGAGCGTAAATTTTACTTATATCCGAGGAACTACTGGGAGCTCATGTAGTCAATGCTGAATTAATCATAATCTGGATAGGAACAATAAACCTATTTAAAGTGGCTCGCTTCGTAACGGAGAAGCTAATGTATGAATACAAAATTGAGCCTTAAAAAGTTCTACTAAGATATTCTAATTTTTAATTTTTAGCAAAAATAAATATACACTCTTTTATGTAATACATGTCGTTAATATGATATAACTTGTCACGTCATCTATATTAATAATGAAGTTAAGACTATTTTTTACTAAAAACTAAAAATTGGAATATTTTAACGTTAATTTTTAAAGTTTGAGTTATTATTGTGAAATTAATTAAAGTTTGAGTTTTTTTATAATTAACTATTTGCTTATTTTTTATATTTAAAATAACATTATCTTAAATTTATAATGTCTAATTAATAAAATATGATAAAGTAAATTAAATAATATATAAACAGTACTATGAAGAGGATAATTTTTAAAATATAAAATTAAAATTAAAAAGTTTTAGTGTAATTAACTTTTGTAAAATAAAAATCCGTTGGTGCACCTCTAGAATTTCCAACATGGAAATTTCTATGGCTGAACTTCAACCATCATCTTGACTTAGGGTTTAGCCTACTTCCACTTTTCTTAGCAAATAAGGAAAACAAAAATTCTCATAAGCTCTATAAAATATTTAATTAGAATTAATTATAGACGACACCCATTTGGATCAAGCCGATAGTCTAACTTAGTTGGGCTCGAGCCAAATAGTCTAACTTAGTTAAGCTCGAGTCAAATATTTCGAGTCTTATCCAATCGGGTTTAGACACTTCAAACATTTTTGATTTATTATTTTGATAAATTATTAAAAACGAAGAAATTTATCTAAATTGTTTTGATCGGGTCAATATTTCAAAATTTAAATTTGATCGAAAACTTAAATCAATCCGAATTTAACCCTTAAGTTTCAGCAATTTGGGTCAATTGCTATCTAAACCAAAGACTAAGAAGCAAAAATTCGTGTTATGTTGCTTTCCAAGGTCAAAACTTGTCATCTAAGTTTTCAAGGTCAATAGCTATCAACCAAATCTCTTGCAAACAAACCGGCATTAGACCAGGAATATAAACATGGACCTTGTTGACTTTTCCGTTTCTTGCGTTGACTCATCCATGGCTACCCAAAGATGAAAGAATCCAAGGTAAGACCTTATTGCTCCAATTCTCAACTTCCACTTGGCATGAAGAAAGCGAATGCTTGTTACTTGCCCTAAAAGAGTTCACACTGGATAAAAAATGACAAGTCAACTAAAAATACAAATGATTGAAAAATCAAACAAGTTCGATTAAAATATTTTAATCATCCTCGTTAAAAATTGATAAATTTATTTATTAATTAATCAATATTCGTAAACTAATCAATTTTATAAATTAAAATAAACTAATTAATTTTTATTCAACAACCATTTTTTAAATTAAACTTCAAATTATTTAATGAATAAAGACAATCTTCTTCAATCATATTTAAAATTATTTAATTTTGTTCATTTTATCTGATTTTATGACAATTTAATACCGATTGAACCTTTTAAATTTTAAATCTTTTGTCTTATAGGTTTAACTTCGGGTCTAATTTTTAAAATATTAAAAATACCAAATAAAAAGAAAAAAAAAACCTAATTCAATTAAACTTATGAGTCAAAATTTATAATCTAGATATTCTACTGAGTCATTATCAAAAAATTAAGGTATATGACTAGTTCAAGAGCAAGTGCTAATTCCAAGTGTTTGTGGGGTTGGTAGATTTAGACAGTGATGTTAGAAAATAGAGTCATGTTACACGACACATACGAGTTTCATGAACCACAAATGTCCAATTACGATTTGTTACTTATCACAAGAGCTGTCTAAAGAGAACTTTCCGTGGGTTTGAGCCCATTACAGTCAGCAGGGTTATCATTACTTGGACTTGTTAAGCATCCACTAAAAACCGGGCTTACCGGCCCGAAGCCCAGTTGTATTTACTCGGATTGCCATCGTTTTAGTCTTAAGTTTTTTAAACGAACAGACCAAAATGGGTCATTTAGATCCGAAAGTGAATAAAAAGTTAGGTTTTACACCTACTCTTAAGCTGGAGTCTGGCACAAAATTTACTTCATTTTACTTGACTCGCTAAATTTAGGTCAAATTAGATTGAATTCACAAGAGAAACAGAACCTTGTTGTTTTAGTGTTATTGGCAAAATGACGTTTTGGTATTAAGGTTTTTAAATTCACAATTCACAAATCAAAATAGCGTCATTTTGTTGCTAAAATGGTGTTGTTTTAAGGATAATCAAGCTTAAGATATGATCTAGCCAAAATGGTGTTGTTTTGGCTAGATCATATCTTAAGCTTGATTATGATCTAGCCAAGCCCAAATTTTCTTTTTTATTGCAAAATTTAAAATTTAAAATTGTTTTTATTTAATTTAAAAATGACAAAATAACTTCATTTTATTTATGACTATTCGAGCTCTACACCGGCCTTCGTTTTATATATGGTTATTCGAGCTTTACACTGACCTTTACCAAAAGGTTCGAGCCTAAACTTAGATCGAAGGCCTTTTTTTTTTTTTTGAAAGACCATCCCTAACCGAGAACTCCGGTCAAGTTAACTTGAATCCATTGACTTTGGGACGGGTTGGACCAAACAAAAATGCCAACCCTAAGTTATGATTAAGGGGAACGAGAATAGGTTAAGAAGAAAAGAAAAAGAAAAAGAGATCAGAACAGCTACCAAATAGTTCTGATTTTTTTTCCCCTCTTATCAATCAACTTTATACCTGACGTGAGGTTCTTTCTATGGATAAAGACTTGTCTGTTCACACTACACCTCCACATTGCATTTCACTATCAAAGCTTTTATTGGCTCAACTGCCATGCCTTTATATCTCTTCTGTGATACCAAAAACAATCCAACATCTCCATTTCAAGCCATCAAGCTCATGACTACCCAACTAGTGAAAATTCTCCAGCATTTATGGTTTACTTGCAGGGGCCTTCACTATATATGCACTAGGCAGTAACTGGCTAAATCTTGTCAGAACATTGCTTAAACTTTTATGTGTAGCAAAGAGTTAAAAACAAGAACTTGAACAAGAAGTAAAAGATTCATCCCTCAAGATTCAAACTTTCTTGTATTATACGTAGTTCCAGACTACTTGGAGAACTACCAACATTAGCATATAGTCTCTCTACTACATCAGCTAACTGATTTCTGTTGCAGAACAATACATGTTAGATCCAAGGTTTAAGTTATTAAGCAAGTGTATTTCAGTTGCTTCTAACCTTCTTCAACTTCCAGGGTTGGCATATGCTAATTCAATAGCAGAACCATTGTTAAGATCTGTTGCAGAAAAACTAAACGAACTGTTCTGATTCCATGGGTTGAGAATCCAAAAGAGCCCGCAAATTCGGAATTCGGATTGGAACTGGCACCAACCAACTTGGAGTTTCCGTTGAGTTCAAGCAATGTGACCTTCTCCTGGTTTTGACATGGCTTGACCCCAGATGGAGCATGGTTAGCTGACATTATCTCAAGAGGGTAACACAGATTTGGATTATTCCAAGCCTCAAATCGCCTGCCTAGTTTCCCATAAAACATTTCAGAGAATTTAAGTTCTCCTGTCAGATTGTTTCCACTAAGGTATAGAGCATTAAGACTAGGTAAATTTGCTAGCTTGGTCGGGATATTGCCTGAGAGATAGTTGTCACTGAGACCCAAAAATCTCAGATTGTTCAACTCTGCAATAGACTCAGGAATCTCACCAACTAAGCCAATATTAGAGAGATCCAAAATGACCAAATTCTGTAAGTTCTGCCACTTTATGCTCATCATGCTTCCACCTATTGGATTTTTTGACAAGGCCATCTCTTCCAAGGAATACAAATCCTGAAGGGATTCTGTTAATCCACCAGAAAATTTGTTGTTTCTTAGGTCCAAAAGTGTCAGATTCCTGAGATAACCAATCACCATTGGCAGGTTTCCCTCTAGCTGATTGTTGCTCAAGTCAAGTTTCAAGAGTGAGGTTAGACCTCCAAAAGTAAGAGGAAAAGACCCTGACAATGAATTCCTACTCAAATCCAGGATTAACAGTTCAGTTAACCCACCATAAGTGTCTGGAATGCTGCCTCTGAACAAGTTTCCAGCAAGAACTAACCTCTTCAAGTGGACCAAGTTACCAAAACTTATTGGCAGCTCACCTGTTAATCCATTTTCAAGTATCACTAAAGATTGAAGTTTGATTAGGCTACCTAAGCTGGAGGGCAATTCTCCAACAAGGCTGGGGTTCGCTCGAAACTCGAGAGTTTCCAAGTTTTCTGCAAGGTTTTCCCAGCTTGTGTTAGGAATGGTCATTAGATGTTTTTTAGGTGACGTAAAGCAACTGAAGAAGGATAGAGCCTTTAGGTGCTTGAGTTGAAATAACTGTGGCCTAAACTTCACATTTTCAGCACAACCAAGAGAGTTGTCATGAACAGGTCCAATGCTTAATGCGGTGACATACCATATACCATCAAAGAGATCACAGGACACTCCCTGCAGAACGAAATTAAAGCTTCAATATCACAACTTATGAGACTTCTGAGCATAAGATAGAGAAGTTCCAATTTTGTAAAGTTACTTTTCTGCAATATCTTAAATAATGACTATTCATTATTCATATCAAATGTTCTCAGTTACAACAATACCATCCTCTTAAGACATTTAGATTATCAGATGGGATTATGGGAATGGGATTATAGTTAAGGGCCTAACAGTTAGTGAAGTTAGATTAGAAAATATTGCAAGAAGCTCTCCAAGTTCTAATGTGAATTCAGAACCAGATGCAGAAAGAAAGTCCAAAAGGTTCTTGAAACAAAAACGTTTAAGCTTAACACTCCACTGTTGTCTTTCAAGAAAGGAAATATAAGAGAGAACAGTGTCTAAAGGACAACACATGATAATCTTGGTTCAGTATTGCAATGTAACAGTGAAAACAGATGAAGTAAAGAAACTTAAAAGGTACCTGAATAGGAGTCCAGCCACAAGGATCGGGATAAAGGTCTGAGCCATTCCACCAGTTACCCACAAAGCCTTGTATTGCAGAGTAAAGTGCTTGTTGCTCTGCTTTCTCCATTGGAGCTACATCGTTATCTGCTTCATCAGAGCACCAAGCATTCAACCACAACAGGCACAGCACCAAAACAACTCTACTGATTGAGACAAAACCCTTCATGGCCATTGCGGTGTAGCTTAAACAGAGTTCTTGAAGATTTATGGGGATATTTCTAAGCTTATCTGCTGAAAACTGAACTGAAAAAACTAGCGTAGATATGCTTGGATTGAGCCATGGTGGACATCTGAGTCGTAAGAAAAAAGACGGGAGCTTTAAACTCGTTAGAAAATGAAGGTTTCTGTATACAGAACTAAACCAAAATTGGAAGCAACAAAGGACTCAAAACACCACCAAAACTTATGCAAAGATCTTTAGAAACATATCATAGGATGGGACCCTCTCCCTTTGGGAAGAACCAGATATCACCAACTTTGGGAGGAGAAATAAAGCATAGAATGGTAAGTAAGAAGAAGGAAAGTGGAAGTGAAAACAGAAGCTAAGCCTAGAAAGCAAAAAAATGAACACCCGTTTACTTATGTTTATAGAAAACAGCTAAGGAAACAAGGAAAGGGCAAAGAATACAAGATATAAGCACAGTTCTCAAGGCTGTGAAAGTAATAACAGTAATGACAATAATATAGGATCTCTGCACGGTAGTAACTGAAGGGCATTGAGTAGTGTTTACTTGAAAGCGAAATCCAAAGATACAGCCTTTACACAGTTTTTGGTTTGCACCCATTGAGATAATTCTTCTTAAGGCTTGGAAAAAGGTCTTACCTTTAACAAACAACCTGTGGGTTATTATGATAGTTACATCCATTGAATTGTCACAGATGGTTAACAACTTAAAAGGTAGTTGGAAGATGTTATGGATTTAAGAGGTTAGACAAAGACATGGGATTAGTTAGCTTTGGGTTATTATGTTTCTTTTTCCATTTTTTGGTGAGAAGGGGACCATTTCCCATGCAAAAGAACAGAGTGCATGCAAGACAAACTCCGGTTTTATCTCTTGCTCTTCTGTTCTTTCTTTTTGGGCTGCTGTATATCTGAGTTCTTAACAGACTCCCAGAGAGTCACAGTAAAGGAGAAAGTAAGCATTAAGGTGATTCAAAAGTTGGGATACTCAGACTCTGCAAACGGACCTTAAAACAGTTTGGTTTGGCTTGGAAATTAATGTTTGTCCTTAAAATGTAATCCATAACCCCTGCTTTTGCAATTGCTGACTAGAAAGATAAGTTCTTTCCATTATCATTTTCTCATGTTTGGGCTGCGGACTAACTATTTTACTTGCAGTATCTAGCTGCTGCTTATAGAAAGAACACATCTGGTGTCATCCCTGTAATGGACCAAGAAAGATTTTCTCTTGTCCACTTGAATCCTGAAGATAAATATATTTGTCGCTATCAGAACGAACCTTGAGATTAATGGCAGCACCAGAAGTAATGGTAGGAGATACTAAAGAACATAACAATGAGTGTCTAGTTAGGCCAATGATTCCTTCTTTTTTTTAATAACTTGCATATTATATGGAATGGCTTGCAAGGCTAATCTATGTGACATGTGATTTTGGAGCTGAAGAGCATCAAAATAAATGTTAGGAATTAGGATGTGTCAGAAGCTGGTCCATGGTGCAACCCAACCAAGTCCAAAAGATGAACGAGGTTTCCAAGAAAAACTCATATGCACAATGGAGGAGTTAGAAGAACAGGGAGGCTCAGAACAGACAGAACAGAACGGCCAAGCATTCAGTAATTGACTTTTGGAGCCTCTAGTAGTGGGGATATGGACCACTTTGCTCTGTTGGGATTGAGGGTTAAAGAGACTAATACAGAGCATAGGCATAGCCCACAACTATACTTAAATTTCTTGCAGGCCTATCACAGTTTGTCATGTCCTTTTCTACATTTGCCTTTTGTGATGTGCCTTGCATTGCTTGTCCTTGGAGAGATTTAGCAGCTACGAGCTAAATCTACTGTAATAGTAGTAGTAGTTGTAGTGTCTCAACCTTTACATTTACACTAATCCATCTCTTTACATTCACTAGACGAGTAGAAGTCTACTCTGTTTTTGGACCTAAACTAGAACATTATCTAGGAATCACCCTGAGAGAGAGACTGTAAGAACACAAGAAGATAGAGCTTAAATCTGCTGTAATAGTAGTAGTAGTTGTAGTGTCTCAGCCTTTACATTTACACTAATCCATCTCTTTATATTCACCAGATGAGCAGAAGTCTACTCTGTTTATGGATAGATTAGGATTCATTCATTATGAAACTGCAAAAGTGGCTTCCATAGTCTCTAGCTGTTCACTTTCTACTGCATATTACTTTAGATGTGGTCCTCTTCATTGTCACCCTTCATTTGTAATTTTCAAACTCACATTAGCTCAGAAAAACTAAAAAAAGACGACCCTTTAAAGAGTAAAATAGTGTTTAATATGAATATATAAAGAATGCTTAAAAATATGTGCTATCAATACTATTCATATAGAAATCATTTTGACATTTACTGAACTTGCAGAAGTCCTATCCTCAAAGTAATGAAACAAGAAATGAAGACAACTTTTCCAATTGAAGGCGGCAACCCTTTCGGTGGATTTGCCTAAAAACATCTTATTAAGTGTAATTTCTTGCCTACTGAAAAAAAAAATCCAGTATCAGTTTCAAATCAATTTCGAGGACAAAGAACAACTCAAATCAGGAACAAACTAATTCAATATATCCCTACAGGCTAGTTTATTGTCACAACAAAGAAAGGGTTTTTTACTTCACCCCACAATTCAGAATATGTGGGAAGTGGGTTGGTGGTGTTTCTAAAGAGAAAAGACTACTCCTATACAGACCAGTTTAGGGCAATGGATCAAAATATTGCTACAATCACATGCATGCCATATACTTCCAGTCCTTACTTTACAAGTTTCGTGAACCAAAAACAGAAGGGGAACCTAAACTAGAACATTATCTAGGAATCACCCTGAGAGAGAGAGACTGTAAGAACACAATAACATAGAGCTTAAAAAGGTAGGAAGTTATGTGGTAAAGAAGTTCCATATTTTCTTTCCTATTGAAACTTGACCAGGATGCTCTGGCTCATCATCATCATCATATTCATCTTCATCATCCTCATGCATTGTGCTGCCATTCTCATCTTCAACCCCATCTTCTGGTGCATCATTCACTTCCTCACTAAACACTCTAATCTCAACTGATTTTGTTGCATCGATTGGATCATCGACATCTGTTGTTTTGAGCTGTACGACAACAATAATAGAACTTGCTACAGATACAGAAAACAGAATGAAAACAATAGTGGAACTTGTTGAAAAAGACTATGACGCTACCTCAACCCTCTCCTGCGAGAACTCCTGTGTCTTTTGTAATGTGACCTGGACCAAATCTATAGATTTGCCAGGCTCATCAGCAAATCCAAAAGACAGTGCAGAAGTTGCTTCAGGGTTTGGCCCACGATCCATGTCAGAGGTGGCATCAGCTTTTTTCTCCGCTTTCTTCTTCAAGTCGGATGATGCTTGGGCCATAGATGATGAACCCGCTCTGAAAGAAACAGAATTTCAAAACCATCACAGATGCTATATTCCTGCATAAAACTTGTCCTTATCCATCACAATTTATAAATAGGATCAATGTAATCAAATATACAAGTAAAACCATCCACCATGAAAAAATCTAGAAAACAGTGTCCTAGCATGTCACGTTTTGAAGAATTACCCCTTCCCAATCAATCCAAAAACAAAATGGAAAACTGCACATAAACAGCTGATGAAATCATGATTAAACAGGCATCTAGAAAAAATGGAAATGGGATCTGACAGTTAGATCACTCAATCCAAAGAGACTGCTTAAGTGTATTAACATGGAACTGCCAAAAAAATATCAACGGAACAGCCAACATAAAAACTTAAGAGGCGTAAAAAAATTTTGAGGCACTTCATTATTCTCAACTTCAGAACTCCATTCACCATGTCACATGCAAATTACTAGTGGTTGCCCAACATCACTCCTCATAACAATGAAAATGGAAATCCAAACTTACATCTTGGCTCGCCTAAGATTGTATCTGCTCTGTCCTGGTGTATGCGCAACAGAAGCCACCTTTTGTTGCTTCTGCCTCCTCCCACCAGTTGCTACACTATCAGAACGCCCTTCACTGTCACCATTATCCTGTTCAATCCCAGCAGGTGGCCGTTGTCTTTTCTTTGCAGTGTTGCTAGCTGCTTTCTCGATAGCCTGCCCACTTGCCCTATGGTCTGGCCCTTGAGATTCATTTCCAAGAAACTTTTTTGCGTCCTCAACTACTGCTTTAACTGACTTTGTTCGATGTGGACCAGCCTTTTGTCTCCTACCAGGCTTATTAAGTTTACTCTTTCGTTCAGATGGCTCTGAATCATCTGGAGTTGATTGTCCCTTACTATCTATATAGCTATGATCATCAACAGAAATAGAATATGCACTATTTTCATCTTTTCTGATGCTTTCTGATTTAAGCAGTTGAGTGTCCTGGGAATCACCAGCAGTACCTAAGGGTAGACGTTGTTTATCTCCAGTAGCATTGGTGCATAAAATCTCTTTGGTAACAAGTAAACTCAAGTGTTCAGATTTTTCCTCAGCATTGACATGTGGTTGAGATGAATGCAACTCTCCATCCAAAGCTGGAACGGGAACCTGCTCAATTTTTTTGGTTGGCGATATGCTAAATATTTTTGAGGTGCATTTCTGGAGCCAAGACATTCGCCCTTGAGAATTTGAATGGTCAAGTTCACCTGCAGACTTTTTTACAGTAATATCTGGGCCACTTTTATTATTCTTCAGAGATTTGTCAGGTTGGTTTGCAAGAAGGATCTTACTATTTTCAATATTAGGTGGAAGAAGATCAGAAAGGACAAACTCCCTGGTTATGTCTCTGCAATTGTCGCAACTTTTGTGTTTGTCCACTAAAGCAAGAAAATGATTCCTTTCCCTCAAAGCTTGTTCTCGCTGGACACAAAGCTTCTTGCTGAGCATCTCAAGTTCATTAATGTCTTTCTGCATTCCTGTTCGATGTTCTTCAAGCCTATCTTTGTCCTTGGCAACCTCTTGTTTTTCTTTTTCTAGAGCACGCTTTTCAGATTGCATTTCCTCCTGTTCCCTCTGAACAACTTCTTTTAACTGATTAATGTTTGCAAATTCTCTTTCCTTCAGCTCCTCAAATGCACTCTCCCTTTCTTTTAAACATCTCTCCATTTCCTCCCGTCTATCAATCATACCACTCGAAAATTTGTTTTTCTGTGATTCAAATTCTTCTAACATGCGATCATGCTCAATCTTAGCTCTTTCAGATAACCTTAATTTCTCATTTCTCATTCTGGCTTCAAGCGACTCTTTCTCCATTCTGATAGTCTCCAACTCATGTTGAACATAGTCCTGCTTTGCACATTCCTCTCTTTTCAGCCTTTTTTCTTCAGCAAGCTGCAACTTCTTTAAGTTCTCTCTCTCCTCAACAATTTCCTCTAGGGCTTTACTAATTTGAGCTCTTTTCTCTTCTAGCATTTCCCATTCTTTCTCAAATTTATCCCTTTCCAGTTTCAAATCTTCACCTTCTTTTGAGAGGAACTCATGCTGAATCCTGCACTTCTCTAATTCTCGTTTCAGTTCTGCCTGCAAACGTACATGGACTAACCTCTCTTCATTGGTTATTTTCAAACTTTCATTCTTTTCACCAATCTGCATCTCTTGCTGAGCAATTTCAGCCCTTATTTTCTCACATTCATCTTTTAGAATCTGCAAGCTCTCATTATCAGCAAGTAACTGTTTCCTTTCAAGATCCATCTTTTTCTGCTCAGATTTCATAGATTTCTCCCTCTCCTTTATGCTTTTCAACCTAGCATCAATGTCCTTCTCCTTCTCCTTCACTCTCTCTGACTTCCTCTGAAATGCTTGCTCTAATTTACCTAATTTTTCTTCCCTGTGCAGGATTTCGACTTCCTGATGCTTCACTGCTTCTACCTTGCTTTTCAGTTCTTCATCAAGGTGCTTCTGTTTCTCTTCTAATTCCAACTCAAATTCCTTAGTTTTTGCCTCCAGACTGGCCCTATGCTCATCAAGGAGCTCTTGAGAATCCATCTGTAGATGGGGAATAACAGAATTTGTCAGAAAATTCATTCGGTAAGAACTAATTCAGTTCCAGTTCAAAACCAGCAAAGTCCCCTACCGATCTCTTCATGCATGGAACCGTTAGCTAAAATTTGATTCATCAAAGAACAACCATGCATTCAAACAGAAACTCATATGGATGTGACATAATTTCTAGTGTCAACTATAACCAGTATGCTTTTCACAAATAGAACACATCATGGTACTGTCCTGCATAGGTGCTTCACAGTTACAGTCTTGACCGCTTACAATGTCATAATTAAAGTGTTTAGGGAACAGGCAAGGACTACAGAGTATAAGTATGTACTTCAATTTGATTATTGGTCTTCTCCGTGTCTATTTGGTATACAACATAGTTAAATATATGCCAGTCACAACATAGAAATATCCAAGTTCACTGGCAAGACAGTAAAGACCTGCTCACCACACAAGGCCAGTATGCAAGTTTGGTCAAAGAACTAGGTTTTCTTTATCAAGTGTGATTTGTAAACTGGAAGTTAACTATTATAAACTTACTCTTTCTCTAGCAACCAACTTTTCTTCCATTTCAAGTAATTCCTTCTCTTTCATCTCGAGGGTGCTCCTTAAGGAATCCACTTTCTGGAGAAAAAAAGAAATAAGATGTAGGAAAGCAACTTAAATGAAATACTCAGTTAAATAGGAGTAAACCTTCTCTTCAGAGATCAAATCTGATAACCGATTATCTACATCATCTTCCCTCTCCTTCAACTTTTCAAGAGAAAGATCAATCCTCTTTTGGGCTTCCTCAATGTTCCTCTCCCTTAGTTCAAGAGACCTGTCACTTTCATTCATCTTTTCCTCCCTCTGATTGAGTGTTTTGCAAAGTTCACACAACCTATTTTCCTGTTTCTCTAGTTTCCTCTCCCATTCATTCAGATCTTCTTTTTGTTTATACAGGGCTGCCTTGTGTGCTTCTCGCCTAAAGAGTGTCAATCAGACACCATTGGATGAATTACCTATTATTTATGCGCATGTAGATATCATCATCATCACTGAAAGAAAGAGAACATACTCAGTATTTAAGGAGAGCCGTTCTCTTTGAAGAACAATTTCACGAGTTTCTAGCTCCTGCAGCTTCATATCCATTTCCGAGTTCTTTCTGTTAACATCAGCAAGCTTGGCCTCAGCAGCATGCACTTTTTCCTCCACTCCCGAAGATTTCTCTTCGATTCTATCGACCAGAGATTTTGCATCAGCCAGCTTTTTCTCAGAAACCTGCTTAATTTGCATATGCTCCTCTTGCAAGCTGCGTAAAGCCCTTTCGAGCTGTAGTATTGAGATGCAAGATGACCAATATCAACCAAAACACTTTACAATTATTAGCAAGAAAACCAAGCAAGTACCACTGGATATTTGCTTTTACAACAAAATAACATTCTCAATCCTTGAAAGTATCCAGCTTCTAAACATTAAAGATAAGCATGAGATATGCCCTGTAATAATGTGAAGAATATGTTCAGAGATGTAAGAGCATTCACATTTATGGTTATTTATTATACAAAAATATCTTGTCCAAACAAGCACATATCAGCACTTACGAGAAACAAATTACAGTGAAAATTACGATTGCAATTTCCTATTCTAATAAGAACAAAAAATTACATAAACCTATTCAAAAGGCTACTTAAATGTAGAATAGAAAGGAAGTTGATTTTTGATAACTTTTGAAGAATAACTTTTCAAAATGGTTATATCTTAATATAACTAAATCCCAAAGATATTTGACAAGCGAGTTAAAAATTTTCCACTTTTTTTATCAAATAAACATGAAAGAAAATATTTTCCATAGATATTACTTCTTGCCACTTTATTCAGTTCACTTAGATCAGATAAAATGGATCATATATAGCAAAGAGCTTAAACTAACTAGCAGGATGTCTCATACATCAGCCACACATTGTTTCTCACAAACCAAGGCTTCCCTCAAATTTCCCTCTCGCTTCTCGATTTCAGATAATGCAATTAAGTGTGCTGACTGTTCACGTTTTACTATCTCCTCAGCTTCTAGCAATGCTTGCCTCATCTCTTCATATGTTGAAGTCCATTCTTTTTTCTCAATAAGGAGGAGCCCCATGTTATACTGGTAATCAAAAAGCTGCAAAGAGGAAAATGATGAAATACTATCCAACACGATTTCTCAACATGGTATTCTGATATTTTGAAAATCTCAATACATCATAAGCTCAAATGAACGTATACACCACAAAACTAAAGACCAAGAAATTAAGACCTGGTGCTGTGGCACCCTAGATTTATGTACCATTTCAATCTAATTCTGCAATTTATGGAATAAACTGCCGATGGTATCACAACATTGATCCAGTTCAAACATTAGTCATCCACACTTTGTCACGTACTAACTAACCCTCCTACATGCCATGCAACGGTTTTCCTGTGTTCAATTTAGTAATTATTGCCGTCACAATGTGCAATCTCTCCAAGCCCATCAAACGGCTCTACACACCAGTCTAAAACGTAGAATGAGGGTTCCGAAGGTAAGGAATGCTACAACTTAAAAGGAAAATAAACACAACAGCAAGCAGAATATAATTATGTTTCCGCGCAATAACTCACTCAAGATCAATATTTACACATATAACTTTCAAGGCAGTATCAATCTGCCACTTTACAAGCCGTCAATAAAGAACTTGACACTACAGAACGAAAACAGAAAGTAAAAAGGATCACAAATTGCAATAAATATCAATCAAGAAGCAAAGGTTTACCCATTTCAATAAACTCCATAAAAACCAAAATGCACTAATAAAATCAAAGAACCTTCTTTTCAAGCATCGAGGCCTTCTCAAGAAGCGCTTCACGATCCTTCCTCTCCATTTCCGCCTCGTTCAACAAACCCGCCTCCCTAAACCGCTTCCAATCCTCCATATCCTCTGCCTCCGCCTCCGCCACCTCACCACCATCACTTATCAACCCAACCGGCGGCGGGGGCAGCGGCGGCGCGTCGACAAAAGCCACCGCTTTCCCTTTCCCGCCCCCAAATTTAGGGTTTGAAGCCCCAGCAAACGCATTTCCCATAACCGTTCTGCGACTGTCGGACCTGGGCGAGAAAGCCAGTGCCGGGGACGACTTCCTCTGCGGCGTGAACATTGTCCAATCAACGATTGAAATCGATGACCTCTACTGTTAGATTTTTGTTACTTTGCCTGCGTGCAGCACAGCCAACGGGGATATTCGGGGAATGTGGTCCAATTTTGTTCAGTGCTACGAATTGACGTTTTACTCCCCAACTTGTCAAGTTATGGAACCGACACCTTCGATATTAAACAAGGCGTTAGTGTCATTTCCTCTGAATCTAACCGTTTGGTTAGTGAAATCACGAAAATGCCCCCTAGCATTAAGATTACTTTAATAAATTTATAAATTAATTAATTTTTATTTAAAAATATATTTTTAATTAAATTTTAAATTCTTCAATAGATAAAAATATTTTTTCTTAATAATATTTTAAATTCTTTAATTTTATTCAATATTTAGTTAGCTTTATAA
>JANKYE010000001.1:506821-522090 GCA_032467995.1 Erythroxylum dillonii | reverse complement strand
GCAGAGCGGCCCTTTCCACCCATTTCTGGGATTCGAACCTAGGACCTTGTTCCAACTAACCCTGCTAGCAGACCAACTGAGCTACACCCGTGCGGGCATAATATTGCGTATTCTGATTACTGGCTATGTTGTTTGACGAGATCTGACATGCATAACACTAACTTGAATGAATCAAGTGGCTGCATTTCTTGATTGTCCTTTTTTTTGCATGCTTTGAATGATAGTGGAAACTTTCCTTTCTGTTTCTGAAGGATACTCTCATGGAGGAGGACTCTTTAGATATAATGAAAGATGATGACATAAAAAGCAATAATTTAAGCATAGGAATTTTCTTATTACATATTGCATTGTGATTTTGCAAAGATCAAAATAAAGACAACAAGACAAATTTAATTTATCTTAAAACTCCCACAAATGATCATGAAGCATACTTTAACGATGACCAGTTTCCTCTCCAATGGACGACTCAAAAGACAAATACAGCCTTCAGGTTAACTTTAAGCGCCTTGAGAACTCTTCATAAACCGAAATAATCGATCTTCAACGAGCTATGTACCAGGATTAGGAACAGCACAACATAAACTCCTTTATACTCTTACCAGCAGGAACATGGGATCACACAGTTTCAAGCACAGGTTGCTGTAATTGTCCGAAGTTCAACAACAGGTTTTGAAGGAGGATTTCCATTGCTATGGAGAGGTTTCTCATTCACTTGGTGAGCAAACTCACCGAAACACTCGTCCAACGTACGGAATGGCTCGTCAGGATATAGACTGCTTGCTTCCACATCATCAGGTCCACTCATAGAAAAGATCTGACAGCCTTTGATGAAGATATCATGTGTGAATGATGCAACAATGCTTTCTGGCAGCCGATTCTCTGCCCATGTACAAGAATGTTTGAAACGTTAAAGCTTGTCAGATAGATGGAACTAGACTCAACAAGTTTGTTCAAGAACAGACCTGCAGCTGCAGTTAGAAGATCATCCTCAGTGACTGTAACACGAGGAAGGGTCCTTCCAATCTTCTTCTCCCAGAGAGTTGCCAGCTCGTTCATGTTGTAGAAGTTACAGCTTGGTCGAAAATGCACCGACTTGTTAAGGGTTCGAAGATCATCCACAGTTTTCATGGTGAACTTTCCAATGTCAGAACCAGCAACAAAGTAAGCTGCATGAACAATGACAGGCAATTCCATAAACTTTGGATTCTCTTACCTTGTTATCATCATCAATCATGTTAAAAAAGACAATTTTGTTAATGATCATTTAAATGTAAACTAAAAATCAGAACAACTTCGCTGAAAATGTATACAAAGCGACCCATCATTTGTCTTTTAGCTATTACATTATTTTACTGAAAATGACTTCAAAACAACCATATATTATACACCACATTGTATAATGTAACTTTCTAATGCCTAATATATATAGGTTTAGAGTAACCTAAGACCTTTGATAGTGACTGAAACCAGCCCTCCTCCACTTAAAATGGAAATTCCAAGATAGATATATAGGTTTAGAGGAACCTAAGACGTTTGATGGTGACTGAAATCAGCCCTCCTCCACTTAAAATGGAAATTCCAAATATATATATATATATATATATATATGCTTGAGGTCAAAATTTATATTTAATAAATCACTCCCTTGAAAGCCTCAAAAATTATGTAAATGGGAAAATACTTAAAAAATTATAAAATGAACTATTTGTGAGTAAGGTTACGTACTACTAAACTTTTTTGTATTTCTATTTCAGCATAATTTTTATTAAGTTATTGTTAAAAATACTCGAAATATATGCTTAAATTTGAGTAAAAATAATTACTTTCTATTTCCTTACAATGATTATGTAACATTAGCTTCCATTTTTCTTTGGTAAGCTATTCTTACATTGATTATAGTAACACTTTTGATAATGATCTTCATAATGTGAATTAAAGAAAAGTTGTATAGAAAGCTACCTAGCCCACTAACATTTGGCATTTTGTCCTTTAGCAATTATTACATTGTACCCTACATGGTGACTTGTGACCAACACTACTCCACTCCAAAAGGAGACTTTGTTTTTAGAAAATAATTGAAAATATGTTAGCTAAATTGCCCTTTTTATATGTATTTTTACTCAATTATTCACACGAATAATCTCAATAATTACATTTTAAAATTACTTTTCAACTATATTTCATTACTAATTATTTTGGAAAATAGTGTACCTAAATATCAAGAAAAAACAATTATACATGTGAAAACTTTGAGGAAAAATATGTCGATCAAATTATAATTAGAAAAGATTTTTTTTGTGATATAATATAATAAATTTTTATAAATTTAAAATTAATTAAATAATTGATTTTTGTTATTGTGTGTTTTGCATAACATATTAGTGTACCTTTGACGTTGCCATCACCGTAGATTCCACACCGATCCAGTGGAGGTAAAACCTCAGAAGGGTGGCAGTTGTCGTGATAAGGCCAAGAAGCAATGGAGTTGCAGCAAATGTAGGTGTACGGTACTTTGCTGTCCTCAATCGAACGCCTGACTTGTCGCTTCTCATTATACATATTTAAGCCTGGTTGCACTGGATCAGCCCGGTCCACGTCGTGCCCAAACTCTGATGGCAAAAATCTCTGCAACCCCAATAGTATACACGTCGACCCTCAAGATTCGGTATATAATTTTGATTAATTACTTGAAATCTAAAAACCCTTTTGAGTAAAAAGAATTTCTAAACGAAATTAATATTCAGATCAAGACATTTGCTGATAAGCGAGCAGAATCCAGAATCTGAATGGGTTCAAGAGTATTCAGACTTATCCTATTAGCCGAGAGGTTGTTCCCAAACCGTGAAACTGTGAGGAGTATGTTACACATAATAAAGAAAGACTATGATAACTATATATGTCTGGAATAAGATATGGAGTTCAAGCTTTTTTTTTCCTTGTACCTTCACAGTACCAACAGCTTTAATGGCTTCAACAAGAACCAGTTGATCCAACAAATTCTCAGCTCCTACAGCTGATATTACTACATCAATTTCATACTTCTTCAGTAACTTCTCCATGTTCTCTTTGTCGTTAATCTTTCCCTGAACACAAACAACACTCTTATTCATAATCATCTTAGTGATGTGCATGCAAAAAAAGAGTTAGGTATAGTACAAGCAAGATGACGGCTCCTTTGTTCTGAAGAGACTTGAGAACTTTGGCTCTGGAAGGGCAAGTTGGTGTTGAACGGACAAGAACATAGGTGGTCCGACCAGAAGCTATGCTAGCTTCTGCCACGAACTGCCCTATAAAGCCGGTGGCTCCGACGATGAGGACTCGAGTCTTAGCTGGACGAACAGGAGTTGAGATGGTCATAGTAAGAGCTGTGAGAGAAATAGAATAATAAACGAATACAAGAAGGTGGAGGCTGAGATCAGTGTGTTGACGAAGCCTGAGAAACATAGAGAGTAAAGTCTATGTTATATATAGGACGCGTTCAGCACTTCAGCTACCCTTCAAGAGCATGTTTACAATTTTTTTGCTTTTGTTTTGGCTATGAGATGTCTAATGTATGTAGTTGTGACTTACCGAACACGTTCAGATACTAGCATGTCCAGTGTTGTTACTTCTATCTACCTCTGTGTCAATCCATCAGCTTGACTTATAGCTACCAACCCCAGTTTGAGAAACCGCTATACAACCTCTAAGTTCGAAAATTTTCAGCAGTTTCAAGCCTAACTAGTCTTTCCCCTCGTAATCCATCTCTGTCCTCTTTTGATTTGTTTATAGTTTACACTTTAGAACATATGTCAGAATCACAAAGGTATCTGAATTTTCAACTTTAATTAAATCATGCCTAAAGTTGTATTCTTTCCTTGAATTTAGGTTTGTGCTTGTGCTTGTGTTGTCCTTCTGCTTGTGCTTGTGCTTGTGCTTTTGCTATTGCTTTTGCTTTCCAATGTTCAGGGACGCATGTCCAATGACCAGCACTCAATCCGTGATTTTGGCTTTCACTATCATTGTCTTAACCAATTAACTTATATGTAATGCAAAAAGGATATGATTTGTTTCAGTTTGACAGTCGGGTATAGGGTTGGCAATGTTTATCCGACCCAACACAATTCGACTTAATTAATATATTCAATTGAAGCTAATTAAGTTTCGAGTTAGACTAGAGTTTTTATATATATATATATTTTTAAGCCAAGCTCGACTCAATTTGAAGTCTAAAATTTTTAAATAAACAATGTAGATTTTTTAATTAAAAAATAAACTTAATTAAGCTCAATCAAGTTCTAGCTCAGGCTTAGATCGAGAACATCAAACTCTAGCCTGACCGTAAAATCTTGAGCTTGAATCAGGCTGGAAGTCTTGAGCCCGAGCTTAACCTATTACCATAAGTGTAAGCAGATGGAAGAAAGAAAGTATAGGTTCATTTTTTTAACAACGATATTTAGTAGAAATTTTGTTGATACGTAAAATTTGAAGAGGTCTAGTAATAAAAGTAAGATTATGTATAAAGGAACTTATACGTAATTCTTATTCGGTTGAATTTAATTCTTCTGATTCCATTATAAAGGAACTTATAATTAAGATTTCACTTCTTACAGGAAGTATCCACGACAATGTCTATCCTTTCCTTTGTAGATTCTTATCCATTTAACAAAGCTCAGTGCACTAAATGCTCATCAAGCTTATCCACACATTTGGCATCAATGTCTCCGTCATCCATAAACTCTCTTCAACTTATTTCGATCACTCAAAAGTGTCTAGTGTGACTATTCTTCATCTACTAAATTATGGACGGAACCTCTTAAGCTTATTTGTTGTGACACTTGAGGACCTTTTCCCTCTCTTACTCTTTCTAGTTCACGTTACCTAAATTTTTCTTCTCACTCGTAAATCTCAAACTATAGGCACATTAAAAATTTTCAAGGTCTTTTGCATCATAATAAAAATATTGCATTGTAATGGAGCCTTTAAGGATTGTTTACTCACTTTCCTACCACTCATGCCGTTACTTTTTAAGTATCCTATCCTCGTAGCCCACATGTCAATCTCCTATACCTAAATTTCGAAGGAACTTGCCTAGACTAGGGGGCAAGTCTATGTTGATTCCATCTGCCCCCTACCCTGCCCTGCTCTGGCCCCTAACCATCAGGGCCATCCATTTGTGTGGGACCCATATGAGTGGATGCCCCTGGCCATCAGGACCATCCACTTGTGTGAGACCCATATGAGTGGATGACCCTGATGGCCAGGGGCCAGAGTAGAGCTAGGGTAGGGGGGACAGAGGATCCCCTGCCAGAAAAAAGACGTAGGCATATGATTATCAACCGTACATTTCTCTAGATCAGCTAATTGTGGTCCCATAGCTAAATATTATAATATTTTTGTTGTAATACGTAGTCCGTATCTAGAATTAACGTAAAAGGATTAAAAACGAAGGTAATATAGAATATCTGATTTCGGTTCCATCTCTGATTCCGATGTCAATTTTGAGCTCCAAACGATTATGAATTTCCCAGGACCTTTCTAGAAAGTGTTTCCCGACATCAGGTTTAGGTCTTTCTACAGTTTTCTCAATACGTAAACTCTCCTAACGGGTTAGAGATACCTTATGCTTACAATTGATATGACCAACTGCAAGAGACCTTAACTTTTATATAGCTTCTATATCGGGCTTCTCCATCACAAGGTCTAGTCCACACTAATTAGGATATATTTTTTACCTGGACTTCGACCCATTAATCTAGATCATTTATTAGGTCACTTTATTATTTTTATTTGGATCAAATTACGTAACTTAATTGATAATTTATTTAGAAACTAAAAAATGCAATTAATAATTGTCCAACTTTATGGGAAAGGACACAATTTTCCAACAATCTCCCATTTGGACAAGCATTAATTGTAGTTTTGACTCTAGTTTAAAAATAGTTTTAAAACTCGGTTAAGTCACACTATTGAATTAGTCGACTAAGTTTAAAAAACAAAACATTTGATCCAAAGATAATGAAAGTCCATCATTCTATCCTACAAGGCTTTCGATACCGGAAATTATCAGATACATGTGTCATGTGTGACCCAAATCCAATACAATCACATATATCTAATACCTCACTAACATGAATGGGAAAATAGAGCGTGGCAAACTAGGATGATACCTTTATGATCTAAATTATATCATCTTCATTTGTAGGTCTCGATTTCTCCAACTTTATGTTAAACTGCATTAGAAAATTCCTGTTTTTTCTCACCGAATGCTAAACAACATTAGAAAAAACTTGTTTCCTCTCACCAAATGCTAAACTATATTAGAGAAAACCTTTATGTTCTCCAACTGAATGCTAAACTGCATTAGAGAACCTTTATAGGATTAAAAACTTATATCCCCCTATGTCATGTCAAACCTCATAAATATCTATGCTAAAACTGTATGCGTTTAAATGTCATTGGCACAAGGTCAATCTGTATATATGCCCAATGACCTTTAAATGCTTAAGATCGACACAAATCTTAAGACTTTTATATGTATTATGACAATGTATGACAACACGTATTACTGAGAATAAACGATGATCATCTCTATCAATGAACCATCATATTGTCCTAATACATCAAAATATACAAATGTACATAGAGCAAACATAACGATCCCCTAACGAATAGTGTCTAAGGACGTCAAAACATTCATACTATATATTTGTGTCACAAACACAAGTGGGCAAAGTCCTTCAATTAAAGGATCGATTTACAGTTCCTCAATCTTTAAATGCTCTAAACCTTAATGTCACATTTTCATTTCAACACCTTGATGACCAAATAATTGACCTTTCAATGCTAAAACCCTGTGACATTCTTTGTTGTTATTAAACAACACGACAAGAAGATTACCACGGTACAACCAAATGGGTCTAGCCATTGAATCAACCACAGACAACTCAGAAATCAAGTTTCTGAGTTAAACCATCTATGAAACAGCCCCATAGCATGCCCTCTGCATACATAGTCGAGGAAGTTACCTATGTCTACTTGACACACTTCCAAGACATTGTACCATCTGAAAACTTAAAACTGTAACCTTAAGAGGACTTTCGATCATCTGGGCACATAGTTAAAATCTAAATATGAATTTCCTACGAGGTTTAATCTGTTGACTTTTCTATTTGTCAACATATAATCCTTAATTCCCTTAAGTATCTCAACACTCGCTAGACTATAATCCAATGGTCTACAACTGGATTAACCAAATATTGACCAAACAATCAAACAATGAATGCAATGTCCTACCTAGTACATAACCGACCATAACTCAGGCTATTAACCGTACTAGAATATGGAACATTTCTCATAACCTCTCTCTTTACTTTATTCTTTGGATACTGTACCAAATATTATCTCTCACTTTGAGAGACAGATGCTACGACATGTTTACTGTTAACCATATTAAACCTTTGCAACACATACTTAGTGTATGCATTTTATGAGAGGTTTGATGAATGTTGAGATATGTCATGGTAAATTTGAATACTTAGGACAGAAGATGCTACACCAAGGTCCTTCATGTCAAAGTTTTTGAACAAAGGTTGCTTAACCTCATATATCATGGTTAAGTAATTTGACGTGAGCAATATATCATCCACATGCAGTAATAGGAAGATAACTTTTCTCCCCTTAACCTCATAGTACAAGCGTCCTTTTTAACTTTATTTTTCATGAAGCCGAATGAGATCATAACCTCATCAATTGTAAGGTATCACTTTTAGGAGATTTGATATAAACCATATATTGGTCTGCATAACTCGCAAACCATGTCAATTCCATCTAGATCTTGGAATCCTTTGAGTTGTACCATATAGACCACGTTATAAGGGTCTTTATTCAGGAAAGTAGTTTTGACAGCCATCTGATGTAACTCTATATCATCATGAGCTACAATTGCCTTAATCACTCAAAATGTATCTTACAAAGATATGAAGGAAAAGGTAACATAAAGTCAACATTTCTCTTTGAGTGAACCATTAGGCAACTGACTGAGCCCATAAACCACTGAACTTTATCCTAAAATCCTTTAGGTCTTTAAATTTTAATTACAACTGATGAGTTTATAGTTCTACTGCAATCAACTAAATCTCAAACCTTACAATGCTTCATGGCTTGCATCTCGTCATTCATCGCATCCCACCAAGTATCTGCATTGGGTTTAGAAACAACTTCTGTAAAAGTAATTGGATCCGTAACATGTCTAATATCATAGTCTTGTACACCTGATAGACTATGTAATTAGATGAGATAATAGGTCGTCTCACTCTAGTGGATTTACTTAATTGTATTAGATCTTGTACCCCCAGGAACCTCTGTATCTACAATATGGGTTCTTGTACAGGCACGGTACAGAGATCTAGATCCACCGGATCTAACCGTATGGGTAGCGGGTATATAATAACTGTAGTATTCGTCATGCTATCATCCGAATAGTCAAAGGGCTCACCATCATCATAGACTTCATATTCCAGAAATATAGCTGTTTGTGATTCTACTATTCCAGTTCCTCCTTCTTTACAGTAAAAGTTGTAGCCTTAAAATGGTTGAGATATCTTACTAAATAGCAATGAACAGAATGAGCATGCAATCTTTCTTTATAAGGATTATATTCCTTTTGGCAACACATCATTTTTCTCAGAACTACTCAGCATAGTGAATTAAGTCACTATTTCAATTGATTCCAAATATCTGGCAAACGGACCTTTTAGAGTCCTGAAACACCATGTTTTCCATGATATTCTCCTCTACGGTCAAATCTGACTATCTTGATGAATTTTTCCAATAGGTTCTCAACCTTCAGTCTTTAAGCAAGAACACATAACTATGATGAGAATAATCATCATCAAATGTCATATTACATTTATAATTGTACAATGCAACTGTATAAGGTCTACCGATATTTATAGGTGTCATACTTAACAAGTCAGAAGCATGAGTTGATCTCAATATCCTTATTAGACAACTTACCCCTGTAATAGTCAGTACATGTTCCCAAATCATCATAATCTATAATTAAGAAATGTTTTCCTTGATCAATCTCTCAACCTTGGCTCTGGAAATGTGGCTTAAACTTTTATGTCACCCCATGTATGACTTCTCATTCATCAGGGTCTTTGATAACTTGTTTAGCAAGATACGAAGAAGCATTTATCTAATTCACATTCTGTACAAACCATATGACAAGAAAGTTATACCGTTATGTTTTGCATTAAACAACAAATGTACAATAGAAGCATTAAATGCAAAATGTCAACCTTCTTTGTCCAAAATTGATCAAAGGATCACATATAAAATGTGTCGTGTAAAACTCAAATGAACCTTACAATAAAGTTCAGTACATACATCCTTTACAGATATTACTTCTACTTCTTTATTGCTATGAACGATCTATTTCTCCTTCCCTTTATTTGGTTTTATCCTGGATATAAACCTTTGCAATGTGGAAGTACCTTAACCAGATGCTCCACTAATAGCCACTATGTACTTAATGCGACTATCTCAAATTAGAGTCATAAATTGATAAGCCAAAGAGTAACCTGATGGTATTAGTCTTTCCTTTTAAACCTCATACTACTGGTTTCTTTATGTCCCTAGGACCTTTATCAGTACTGGTTTGACCAATGTCAGCATGTGGAGAAGATTTGAACTTTCTACCTTTGAACTTAGCGGGCTTCATCTTTGTCTTCCATTTAGTTGCTTCGAGAGCTGTAGGAGTAGCAAGCTTGAGTTTCTCCTCCTCAGCAACGCAATGGCCTATCAAAGCATTGAAGTCCCAACATCTTCAATCTACTGTGAAGATGAATTATTCTCGATATGTACTCCATTAATCCCCTTTTTCTCTTGTATACCTTATGGAGAATAATTCTTTCATTAAAGGACTTGTCTCAACATTAGATGAGACCGTGTACCTCTGGGAGATATTATCAAAAAACTTCTTTGCTATGTCTATGTCTGGAAGTCCACTTAGCAAATGGCTATGAATGGATCTCCTAATGGTCATCAGACTTAATCTGTTAGACCGATCCCAGGTTTCATAGGCTACTTTATGAATTTTCGAGTTCATGGATGCAGGTGGAGATGGTCTATCCGTCCGTATAGTCATATCAACCTCAGCTATATCCATAGCATTCAATACATCCTCAGTCTACTTCTTTGAATTGAAACTGGACAAGGTCTCAATGGTGATACTGATTTTGTTGACAGAAAAGGTGACTTAAACATAATAATCTTTAAATCAGCACAAATGTAGGATAATAGCGATACTCAAAGCTATTAAATAGTATCTTTACTGAAAATCCGATCACACATATTATGAAACACCTTTGAGCTAAATACATAATCTATGCAATTAGACCTTCACATAAAAGCGATCAGAGTACAAACTATTAACTTTTATGACACTACCACCTTTGGGCGAATAGATCACTCGAGCAACAACTTTCCTCCATCTAATGCCTTTGTGAACATCTCAAAATGTTATGTAAGGCCAACACCTTTGGACAGAATAACCAAATATAAAATCAGAGACATCCCCCCAATATGCAAGCAGAACAATTCAAAATACTGACTTGAAAGGCTACTTTGGTGACTACATTTTCATTAAGACCCAAAAAGTTCACAAACACAAGGGATACATCTTTACGTTATCCTCACATTCTTTACGAGCATAGAGTATGTGATGATGTAATATCAAAAAATGCAAAAGTCTAAATGCACAATCTCATTGTCACATATTTGTGCCAAAGACATTCTTTGAAAACTTCATTTGAGAATTTCTGAAAAGAAAAATCTTAGTAGAGTGAATATCGTTCATCACTGAACATTGAACCGACCATCCGAGACATGAAAACCTCATGTATATCCCTTATAGCGAGTTCGTTACACGAAAATTTACTCGAAAATGGCTTCAGAATAACTCAATTCCTTTTCCGATCGACTATCATGCAATCTTGAACATTGAACATGAGACTCGAGACATAAAAACTTGAAGTATCTCCCTTATGTGATGCTTGAAGCATGAAAATTCACTTGAAATCGGATTCAGAATACCTTAATTTCTTTTTATGGACTTAAACTTTAATTTATTACTAATGTAATAAATCTAAAAAAATGGAAAAACTTACTTTATAAATTTTCCGAACTTGAAAACTGACCCAAAACACCCCAGGCTACCCTTATGGGAAATCTAAAATTTGTGTTTGTGTGTGTTTTAAAATCACTGTAGCAGAGTCTGTATGGTTGACGTCGTGCGCACCACGTTAGTGTGCATGGCGGGGGAGCGCCGAAGCATGTCAGATGGATCTGGCACGTGTGTGTCACGCGTAGACGCTCATCTACTGTACGGCGTGTGCACCATACAAGCCGCTACATGTCCTCCATCCGACGTGCCATGTGTAGGGATGGATGCGACACGTGCATTGCACATGCTCATGGAAGCGCGGATCGCTGGTCACGAGTGTCGTCGCTCGCTGTAGCGATGTGTCGGTGCTCGATTGGCACGTGCGTTGCACGCGCCAACCGTATGCTAACTCTTGCGTGCATTGTAGCACGCGCCCAACGTCTCCACCTTCTCCAAAGCCGGAGGCAATTTTTGACATTCCTAGATGCCGTTTTTCACCCTGTTCAACCTACTTTTCATAGATAGCCTTATGTATATCACTTTTATGTAATTATATACGTAAAAGAAAAAACTGAAAAACGAATTAAAAATTGAGGAAAACCATATGAGATGAAAAATAAAAAACCTTCGTTTCCAACAATCCGATCACATAAGTGCTCTGATACCACATGTAATACGTAGTACTGACCTTATTACGTACCCAAGATCAACATGAAATGATTAAAAACGAAAGTAATGCGAAATATCTTATTTCGGCTTCATCACTGATTCCAATGTCAATTCTGAGCTCCAAACGATCACGAATCTCCCGGGACCTTTATGGAAAGTGTTTCCTGACACTAGGTTTAGGATTTTCTACAGTTTTCTCAAAACGTAAGCTCTCCTAACGGGTTAGAGATTCCTTATGCTTACAATTGATACGAGTAACAGCAGGAGACCTTAATCTTTATATAGCTTTTATATCGGGCTTCTATCACAAGGCTGATATGAGTCCGGCCACACTAATTAAGATTCATTTTTCACCCGAACTTTGACTCATAATTTAGATCATTTATTGGGTCACTTTATTATCTTTATCTAGATTAAATTACGTAACTTAACCGATAATTTATTTAAAAACCAAAAAATGCAATTAATAGTTGCTTAAGTTTATGGGAAAGGGAAAATTGTCTAACATTTATATGTAAGTTTTACATGGTTATCAAGATCTTTCCCTTTTCTTTTCGTATGCATCTTTTTTTAGTGGAAGAAATGTTTTATACTATAATTACAATTATATAGACTTATAGCTCATTAAAATAATTTAAATTTTTGAAACAGGATGAGTTTACAACCAATGTTTTAAAAACTATACCAGGAGTTAAATCGATAAGATAAAAGATTTAAAATTTAAAAAGTTCAACTGAATTGGTTAAAGATTGAATAAAATTAAAAATTTTGAAATAAAATTGAAAGAGATTGTCCTTATTTATTAAAAATTTTGAAGTTTAATTGAAAAAAGATATTATTAAATAAAAATTAATTTACGAAACTTACCGATTAATTAGTAAAATATCCAGTTTTTAACAATAAGGATTATTAAAGTAAATCAAATTGAAAGATAAAAAAATGAACCAAAAAGTCATTCGATTTAACATTTTCATAGTTAAACCGGCCAATAAGGTTAAATTTTATAATCATTGATTACTACTTCTTTTAACATGATTACAAAATCTTATTGCTTTGGTATTCCACTCAATGATAGATAAACCTACTAACGTAACAACAAAACTAACGTTATGCCAACTATCATCACTCCAAACTTATGTCCTTCCCTAACTTCTTCTTGGTGGGTGGCCGCACAAGTTCTGTTACTAAAAAAAAGGGGAGAAAGATTTTGAGTTGGTGAGACTCTTCAAGGAAATGGATTGATTGGTTGGTGAGGTAGCTATTCAATCCCGTTGATTCAACGTCTAGATTGTCTTTCTTCATCTTTTTCATCTTTCACTTCTGTCAAACTAGGTAAGTACCGACGATCACCGGACTTTCTTGCCATACTTACCTCAAGAGTAACAACGTACGAATCACTCCAGCTTGAAGACCCCTTTTGACCATAATCTTAATTTCTCCTCGATCTATGTTGATGAGCTCAGAGCATGTTCGTAAGTCTACAACTAATCCTCGTGCCTTTATACATTGGATCCGATGCTTGCGAATCCTACCATTAATGGAGTTCTTTGATTTCTTAAATTAAGAAGATAACTTAGTTGTTACGTAAATCTGTGTATTTTATGCATTTTATGTTCTTTAGAATTAAAATAATGTCAATATAATTAAGGTTATACGTGAAATGGTCCCTTAATTCTTTTTTCATTTGGTAATATAAAGAACAAGAATATACTTTCAATCATATAAAGAACAAGAATATTCTTTTTTCTCATGCTAGAATCCAAAAAAAAGGGGATGTAATACGGTTTTATAAAGAGTACAGAATAATTCAAGGCAAACATTCAATCTTTCTTTTTGTTAAATTTCTTTAATCGATGTCTTTAATTGCTAAATAAGGTCTAATTAAATAATAATTAATTCTTAGTGGTCCTCAAGAAAGAACCAAAAACGTCTTGATAACCAATGAAGTGTCCTATTCATGACACTCATTCGTGACCTTTTTTTTTTATAACAGAAAAATCCGTAGTTGTTATTCTTTAGATATGTATTAGGTAAATTTTCATATTAATGCAATAGTCTATAAATTTAGCCAACTGGATATTCCATATTAGATAAACTCTGTATGACAGGTTCGATCAAGAGAGTGTCAGTAGGAGATTAGAACACATGACCTTTTGACTACATACTCCCCCACTCCACCAACTCGATCACTCCCTAAGGGGCCTCATTCAAAACTTCTTTGGAGCAAAGAGGGAAAAATGTTATAAATAGCAAACCAAAAATAACAGTAAGATAAGAGGTTTAAAATTTAAAAGGTTCAACAAATATTAAACTCTTATAAAATTGGCTAAAAATTAAACAAAATTTAAAATATATTATTTTTACCAATATAAAAAATTAAGGTTTAATTGAAAATTTGTTAAATATAAACTAATTTTTTATTATCGTTTGTATTCTTATTATTATTTTTTAATATATCAACATGACCAAGACTGCAAGGTACATAGAAAATGACACAAACATTCACTTTTTCTTGTACAGAGAACATAAGCACATACGATAATGTTTACTCTGTTTTGGTCTTCATGACGGCCAATGTCACAACTTCAGACAACCATTACTATTTCAAGGAAGACAAGAAATTATTTGCTTGCATGATTTCACATTGTGTTTGTGGTTAATTACTAACGTTGAATTTCTGGTGCACGAGTTGTTGAAATAACCAAAGAAGAACAATCACGATAACAACAACCTGCTTATCGTAAGGTTCGTAGAATTTCCGTACAACTTTATTCTTAATTAATAGAAAGACTGTTTTTGATATTTTTAATTAAAAACTTTATACTTATAATCGTATAAATGTATCTTTTGGAACATAATATTCAAGTGTGATAATATAAAGAAGAATAATTATCTAATAAATTTTTTTGCTAAACGTGCGTAATCATATTTTTAATTAATAAAAATGTTATTTTGGAAAAAAAGTGATAATATTTATTATGAATTTTTGAAAATTAATCCTCGAAAACAATTAAATACACGACGATAAAATTTTTAAATTCATTGGGTCCCCTACTTTTAACTTCAGATACACATAATTTATTGTTTCTTAAAAGTTCTCGGCACTTTGGTATATCTAACAGAAGAGATCCTGTCGAATGGCAATTGGCAAAAGTTGAGGATTTTTAATGTACAAGAATATTTACCATTCCATTAAGTGCAAGTATTTAATTATATTTATTATTCTCTCCCCCAATTATTTCAAGCAAAAGTACAAAAAATAAAAAAAAATTTCCCCGTCCTATTTAAAATAAGTGTCGTTTTAGAGGAATGCACACTTATTAAGAAAGTTAATGAAATATCTGATATACCCTTATTAATTACATATTAAAGTACCTTAAAAATATAATTTGTGTAATCTATGTAATTAAGATGTGAGAGAAATTAAAGGGTAATTTTGGAAGTAAAATTA
>JANKYE010000001.1:492707-502789 GCA_032467995.1 Erythroxylum dillonii | reverse complement strand
GTTGGGTTGGGTGCTGGAGATGGTAAAGGAATCCGATCAGTGTTAACTAGGTGAAGAAAGGAACTGGCTTGAGGTATTGATTTTCGTATGAGACTTGTATTTGGAAAAGAGATGCAATTCTTTACAAATGGCAGATAAAAGTTGTTTCTTTAGTTAATTTAGTGCTATCTAAGGCACTATGTTGTGATGTTTATTTGAAAAATGACATGGGGAAGACTGGAAGTAATAGTAGAAGGCTTGACTTTCGTGTATATATGTTTGACGTTCATTTAAAACCCTAATTGTAAGCTTTGTAGAAAATTTGTTAGGAATTTATGGCTGATTGGCTGTAGATTCTTTCATCTTTTTCTGTTTTGCCCTTGTCTTTATCGGGGATAACCAGCTGCTAAGTTTTAGATGCTGACTGCTCAAGTAATATATTTCGACAAAATCTGATTTTCTGTGAATGCTTGAAAGGGAAAATCAAATTGGTCTCTCTGAATTATGCAGCTTTGTTTTGATCCATAGTGTGGGAAGTAAGAACTACCCAATAGGTACTGAAACTAAAGTTTATTAAAAGTTGAGAAATGATGTCAGCGTATGGGTTGTTGAGATGAAACAGATAATTCAAGTATGAGATGTAATTTCGATTACATTTCTCCCTATGTACGATTACATTTCTTCATCACAATAACTTTGTCTTGACTACTATTATGTTTTGTAATTGATGCAGTCCATCATGGCTGGTGGATGGCAACAGGATTGCAACAAAAATCAAGAGTGCGTGTGATCCTGGAAAAGTTACATGGAGGAGCAATCCTACAAAGGCTTGTCCAAATTGCCAGCATGTTATTGACAATAGTGATGTATGCTCAAATGTGTTCCATTCATTTGTTTGATCTGCACTTCTGCATTCATGTGCACATGGGTTTTGGGTTATAGAGGCCATTTGTTATGCGTGTGGTCCAAAATGAGTTTGATAGATGGACTATTATTTGATAATAGGCTGGAACTTCAATGTTTTTCACATTTTAGCTCTTTTCAAGTACTGAATCAGCATCCTTGTGTAAAGGTGAAGTTGGACCAGGCTTTTTACTAGTGAGCATTAGAATTGGAAGCATAAGTAAAATCTTGTTAGTTGTGTAGAGGTAAAGTTGAACTTGGTACAAAATGTGTTTACATAAATGTGAACCTTGTTAATAGGGCTTTCCATCCCATTTCTTCATCCTTTGAATTGTTTCACACTGTAGCTGTTACAGACTTACAGTCACTTGAAGAAAATGGGTTTGGTGGATGGACTATTATTTGATGATAGGTTGGATCTAAAATGTTTTTCACATTATAGCTGTTTTCAACTAGTTTATCATGATCATTGTGCTTGTAGACCAGGGCTTTTACGATTGAGCATTAGAATTGGACGCATAAGTAGAATCTTGTTCGTTGCGTAGAGTTGAAAGTTGAACTTGATAAAAAGTATATTTACATAAATGTGCACCTTGTTAATATGATTTTTCAACACATTTTCTTCATTCTTTTGAATTGATTCACACTCTAGCTTTGACAATCACTTAAAAAATAAAAAGATTAGATAATCAGTTTTCTGTGTGATTTGCATCAGATTAGTGCGGGTTCTGCTTTGCACTTTGTTGTAGTGCGTGGTTGCTTTGACCATAGTTGCTTTCGATTTAGTTGAGGAATAATGACTTTGTTTTTGGAATTTCTAGACGTGTAATGTATATGGAGGCATGTCTATCATGAGTTGATTTTAATATTTTCACTTCTGGAATTTGAGTAATGGTTACTGTTATGCTCATAGATCATATATTAGCATCTCTCACATGTCAAATATGGAGATTGTACTTACTCTTCTTCTCAATGAAACTTTTCTTTTCATCTTTTACCTGAATGAATTTTGGAATAGCAAGAGTGATATAGAGTTGGAGTCTTGAACTCTACGTGTTCCAGGTTACTCAAGATTGGCCTGGATTACCAAAAGGTGTGAAATTCGATCCAACTGATCAAGAAATTATATGGCATTTACTAGCAAAAGTTGGTGAAGGGGTTCAAAACTCCCATCCTTTCATTACTGAGTTCATCCCTACTGTCGAAAAGGATGACGGGATCTGTTACACCCATCCTAGGAATTTACCAGGTTGGCTATCAAGAGGTCAAGTTAGTATGGTTCTTTGGTCATATCTTTAGTTTGTTATAGTTCTAACACTTGCATTTTGTAGGCGTTAAGCAGGATGGAAGCATGTCTCACTTCTTTCATAGGGCAATCAAGGCTTACAACACCGGTACTCGAAAGCGTAGAAAGATTCAAGGTGATGATTTTGGTGATGTCCGCTGGCACAAGACTGGAAGAACAAAGCCAGTGATCTTGGACGGAGTCCAGAAAGGATGCAAGAAGATTATGGTTCTGTATATGAGCCCAGCCAGAGGAGGTAAAGCTGAGAAAACGAATTGGGTGATGCATCAGTATCACCTTGGTACGGAAGAGGATGAGAGGGACGGAGAATATGTGATATCTAAGATATTTTATCAGCAGCTACAGGTCAACAAGGGTGACAAAAATGAAGATGAAATATCTGAAAACAGTGATGCTATGATTGCAAAAGTGGACCCTGTCACTCCCAATTCTGTGACTCCTGATCCTCCTCGAAGTGATAGACGATGCCCAGATCCTAACCTGGTTAAAGAGCCTGCAACTACCAATATCTACAAAGATCCTTTCCTTCAGGTAATCATTTTTTGCCTCTTCAATTCGTTGCTGCCTGCAGAACTAAAGGTGTTTCTATGCTTTAATTTTCATTTAGACTATGACAAGCAAATGCAGATTTTCATAGCCAAGACTTATGTGGATACATTTTCTGTCACATGTCCAATAGTATTTAACTGCAAGTTGATCATGTTTTGGTTTTGTTAAGCTAATATTAACGACAAGATCATTTGTTATATGTGGAATATTTTTTTGATATATTACTAAGTGGAATCTATATTATGCTAGTTGTTGCAACAAGTTCTCTTTCCGTTTTAAAAGATTGTTTGCAGAAAGAGATACTCACGTCTAAGGTTGGTGCTTCTTCAGATTGTTGATATAGAAGATGAGTTTCTACCTGAGGTTGAGATTCCGAACAACAATGACCAACCCAAGACGGAAAATCATTGTGATCTACCTGAATGTGAGATTCCGGACAACAGTGACCTGCCCAAGACAGATACTCATTGCAATCAAGTGGCTGAAACTAATGAAAATTCTCAGGAATTTCCAAAGTGGTGGGACAGTCAAAACTTGATGGATTCACAGCAACTAGTGGAAGGGCTATCCTTATGTGATGATATCCTTCAGAGTCAATCTCCAAACCGGGATGGAAATGACAATGAAAGAACTGACGGTAAACCCCGTCTTTCCGATTATGCCAAGTTAGGACCAGAGAACCTGAAGAAAGATCTCGAGGAATGCCAAAACCTAGTCCTTGATCCGGCAAACATAGATCTTGATACGCCTCCAGAGTTCAGACTAAGCCAGCTAGTATGTATTTTCTTCATTTTGTTTTACGTTCGCATATGAAATAATTCTTCATTCTGATAATTTCACGGTTTACTAACTGCAATATTCCTTATCTACTTACAGGACTTTGGATCGCAGGATAGCTACATTTCTTGGGGTGTAAAGATGCCTGACTGATGTTTATTACAGTACAGTGTTAACAGTTTTGTACTTTTGCACTCATCGCCGCGAAAAGTATGCCCAGTGGTGATGGTTCTGGATCATGATTTTGTAAAGTTCCAATGTCGATACTCTTTTATGTTTGGTAACCACACTTGTGTGGAAAGGATCCAACTTTATGGTCCAATGTGCCTCTTTGGTTTCAGGAAAGTATTGTGTTCCCTTTGTAACTAACAACTCGCATCCAAGATCAATCGACATGAATTGCAAATGTGGTTTCCTTTTTCATTTTCAGAAAATGTTACTTAGATTGTGATTAATGATCCAATTGCGGCATTGTTAATGTTCATGAGGAGCAGCTTGATCAGGCGGTACTTGGACAACATAAGATTAACACAGGATTCAAACTCGTATCTGTTCAGATATTCAGGCAGTACTAGGACAACATAAGAGTAGCACAGGATTCAAACTCGTATCTGTTCAGATATTCCTGATTCCTTGAACCTGTCAAAAAGAAGAAAAAGAGAGATACATTATCCTAAGATGTAGATTATCGTGTACAAACAAGAACAGGTGACAGGAATGGATCAGGCAATTATCTGGCAAGCTAGCCTAGGAAGTTTCTTTTGTTTTGAGTTCATACTCAGTATGGACCATCTCATTATTAGCAGAACTCGTGTCATGTCTTCAGATCAACATCAATTCGAGAGTCCCCAATGTTGGAACTTGAAATCGAAACGTTTCATGAGCTAGTGGAAACATTACAGATTGTTCAAAGTGGATTGAGACAAACATATGGACCAATAACCTGCAATGTTTTAGCAGGTTCCAGGCTATAGTTGCCTTGTTGCTGGCAAGCATAATTGCATGTATTGATCCTAGAAACTCATTGGATGGCAGATTGAAACCAAGAGATCTTCCTGTCTGAAAAGGTTGGTGAAACAGGACAGCAACTATTGGTAAAAGAGTTATTACACTTAAGGTTGGAGTTCTGTTGAGCGGGAAGGCACTTCCTGAATAAACAACCTGGCTCAGTTTTGGGACTTCCCATTCTATTCTAACCAGAAAGAGAGTGAAAATTTCAACTGAGATTCAGCTTAAAGATCTTCAATGTTCATGCACTTAGCTTGATGTTATTACTTAGACTCGGATGAAACTTTTTTCAACTATATTGAAGATTAAAAAAAAAGAGAGAGATTTTCATGAATTTTCATATAATTTAAGTAATTTTAGAATTTTTAAAAGTATTAATTTTTAAAAAAGATCTCATCTTTTAGGAATATTACAAAATCAATAATTAATTGCTTGGCAAGGTTAATGAAGAACGCGCCCATCAAGAAGGTGGTCCAGACACTGTATAGATGATTGAGGAACAGAAAAAGGAAGTTCTCATCGGCCATGTACGGTGGTGGTGGGGTTTTGGATTAGGAGTTGCACGTGGGCTTCGTTAAAGCTGCTGTCTTGACCAGTTTCTTTCACTCTTTTATCTCTCTGGTTCAGACCAGACATTGTGAGTGGTGAGTGACGGCACCTACGACAACAACAGAGCATACATTATGTTGGAAATTACAGCCATTGTGTCCTTACATCTGTCTAGTCACTCTCTGTCATGTTCATCGTCATCTAATTTACATATTTAGTCGTAAAAAGTAATGTTTTATAAATTATATGAAAAGTTAAAATAATAACTTAAATTTTTTAAGATTTAAAAAGTTCAGAGGATTTGAAATATGATTGAAAATTTTACTCATAAATATTTTAAAATATCCTCACATATATAATGAAGGCTAATCCACAATTTTTAATTTTAGTTTTAACATATTTATTAAGTATAAATCCTAAAATTTTAGTTTTAACATAATAATTTAATTATAAATCCTAAAATTACCTGTTTCAACAAATAATAATCAACAAAAATATAAATAATTAATATAATTTAGTTTAATTCATAACAACAACAACTCCCATAACAATTCCATTAACACGGGAGTTCTATAGTGGTCTAATAGTACAAAGCCGTATTTCTAATTAATAGAGAGACTATTTTCAAATAAATCACCTAAAGAAATTTAATTCATAATTCATAATTTGAATTTTTAGTTTTAAGCTTTAACATATCTATTTAGTTAAATTTATAATAAAACATATGTTAGTTTAATTCAACTCAAGTTATCAATAAAATATATATATATACCTAAAATTACAAAATCCTATTACAACCCATGAGTGATGCTTCTTACTGATGATTGCCTAATAAAAAAAGAAAGGTTTTTCCTTTGGGTGCAAGATTCAATACCCAATATCTGGCAGTGACTGCCTTGTTCCATCTCTTCACAGGCAAAGGAAAAATCTTAGTGCTTGATTGCTAAACTAAACTTGGGATCATCATATGATAAGTTTGGTCTTGTTCATATCCATTTTCAAGCTCCTGAAGAAGTACATATATAAATCCAGTGCAAGAAGATGCTAAACACTCAAGCTTATAACACATCTCAGAAGAATAAAATAGAATGAATGAAAAGAACCATGATTGGAAATTTCGATTCATCACTAATCCGATCAATGTTTACATCTAAACCCCAAAAGGGAAATTTAGAAAAAAAAAAGAGTAAAATCTCTCCAACAGCCATATCTCGAAGAAGCTATGTACACTCCACCAAGAACTGAAACAAAAATGGTTTTTACTCGTGCCAACAAAGAAGCATGACCACACATCTTCTTATTATATAGAGCCTAGCTCTTTGCTCCCTAAGAACAGCTCCTAGTCCTCTACTTGATAGCCTTCTCTTTGAGCTTCCATTGCTCATCTTCATATTTACTCTTTGAATGGAAAACAAGGAGAAGAAGAAGAAGAACAGAGTTTTCTTAGGTTTTGCTTTTGAGTTATTATAAACTTGAGGTTGATGATGATGAAGTGAGTAGAGAAGAGAGTGTGTTTATATAGTAAGAAGAGTGTGATCCTGTTCTCACAGTGGTCTTGGAAACAGCCAACGATCGAGCATGAGGAGCGTGAAGTGTCTCTTAAACCACCAGACAATGTCACCTTGACCACACAACCCCACTTGGCTTCCATAACCCTAATCTTAAGGAATCTATATATATATATATATATATATGTTTATTTATATTAAGTGATGATAAGAAGAAGAAGAATGCATATGTATCATTTCTCTTTCTTTGTCACAATCTATATCCTAACTCGTGTAGGCATCAACCACCAGCAAGATGGGTCGGCCATTACTTCAATAAGAGTAACAAGTTTCTATACTTTATTCGATGCCTTTCGACTCTTAGTATGAAGATGATGATGATGTGATTATTAGTGAAAAATACCCATAAATGAAAAAGTTTTTGACCAACTTTTGATTATTGTTAATGATTATTATTATTATAAATAATAAAATTATTATTTTGATGAAATAAATTTTTTTAATTAATAATAATAACCACTAATGGCCTTTAAAAATTAGCTATGTAATACAGGAGTCCCTTTACCACTGGGCTTTATTTTTCCTTTTTCTAAGGCAAGGACAAGATATTTTAGATGATATATGTAGGCCTTTGGCTTAGTATTTAACACGACACTTAAGATATTTAGATGCTATATGTAGTGCTTGACCTGAAAATAACACATCAACTTAGTTGTTTGAATCTATCATTTGGGTAAACCTATCATATACTTCATATGTTTTGATCCTTAAAATCCACTAAAACATGGGATAGTGTCTCACAAAATTGGTATATTCCACCAAATCTCGTGGAAGAATAGATATGAAAATCAAAAAGTTGTAATGATTCTACAATAATAACAATATTCGGTAAGAGTTTCGTTGAAACGTGAGGTCTGGAAAAGTCTAATAATACATAGTCTTACTCCTAACCAATATATCATTGTGGCAAACTACAATAATTGATGTGATAAGTTTGAGGTTTTAAATTACATAAAATATACTAAAAATTATAACATCAAATATTGTGATTAGGGTTTGTAATTAAATTTTCTAATTTCCTATTAAATATAAAAAATGTTCATCAAACCCTATTTATGAAAGAAACTAAAAATATGTTCATCAAACCTTATTTTATGAAAAGAATTAAAATATATGAATTCTCTATAATCACAAATTAAAAAAAGGCACACATTCAAGACCTAGCTAGCCATTTTCTTCTTTATTAACCCTATTAAGTACAAAATTCAATGCCCTCAATGTCTAGTGTTAGACTCCTAAAGCTTCTGGGAATTCAGCTGAACATTAGAAATAGATATAATTATTATAATAATCTCTGAAATATAATCATATAAATGCAATACAATAATCAAAGTGTCCCAGTCGAGGTCCTTGTTCAAAGAGTCTGATGTCATGTCGTAGTGAACAAGAAGGTCAGAATTGCACGTGAAGTTCTCGTGATTTACAACCCAATTTGCTTAGTTTGAAGTTCAACTCCCAAGAATAAGGAGAAGAAAATTTTCATGAAGTGCTTGAGTGGGACAGGATCTGAAAAGCTGAGTTATACCCGTTTAACTAGTGATAATTCAGCCTAGTAATGGATCTGCAACAAAGCAAGAAGAACAGAAAGCAACAGGAAGTAATGTATTGTTTTCTGAGGCACAAATGGTTAATCTTGTTCCAGCTAAATGTTGTACGAACTGAACTGAAACTGTGATCTGTAGTTGAAATGTATAGCTGGTTTGATGACCATCAAGTGTGGAACCTCCATGTTTCTGAATTCTGGTGTTCATCGAGGAAAGTGCAAGACCAACCTAACATATAATATACAATGCCTAGCAACAGTTTCACTTCATTTAATTCTCTCGTATGTACAATCACAGTAGTACACCACCAATATCATAAGTAATGAACAACCTTACACGTGAGGTCAAACGATTCCAGGTATGTTTCTGAAGAAATTCCAGCTGTTCTCTTCCATTTTTAATGTATCTTTCTATTCCTCCATTATAGTCAGCTTATACACAAAAACAATATGTACATACAGTTCTCATTCCTCTCTTGGAATCCACCTACTCCACCACAGGCTCTTCCTCCGTCTAGTTAGCTCGTCCATGCTCTCGTTCAATGTTCTTATGATCTTCCTTTGAAGCCGAAGAACTGATGCAAGAACATTTCTTTGAGCACTTGGTTTTTTCCTAGGTTCTTGTTTTTCCTGAACAGTAAGAACAGACATGGGGTCACGAGGTAATGTAGGTTAATGACAGTTAATAGCAATGGATAGATGTAACGTGATTAAAGGACATACTCTAAGTTCTTGAAGCTGAGCTTCTGTAAAGCCACCCTCTTTCTCGGTTCCGGACTTTGCCATTAGCTGAATGATCCACTTTGCAGCTTCTCCATAATCCTGTTGTGTTGTTCGAAAGAGTTGCAACCTCAGTTTCTGCATGAACGACAAAGCTAATAGTCCTTCCCTGTCAAAGTATGGGTGAGCCAATGCAGCTTTTGCACTTATTCTTTGACGTGCTTTGTATCGAACCATTGATGTTAAAAGCTCCCATCCTATCCCATCATCCAAATCCAGTAACTCAAAACCCCTTCTTTGATCAGGGGTGGCTCGTGGCTCTATACTTCTTCTCCATGCAGCTAAGTCATAATCACACCTCTTAAGCTGACGATTGAATTGTATTAGGCTATTGTCCGTTCGCAACCCCGGAAATGCCTGTGACATGGTAGCTATTACGATGTGAATAAAGCCAACTTGGTAAGACCAATCATGAACACAATGGTAGATAATAAACAGCAAAGAAGATATCTCCTAAAATTGAGACCAGTTACTGCAAAACAGAATAGGACCTAATTGCATAAGCCACAAGCATGCTGCATTCTAAAAGCAAATGAACAAGAAAAGGGTGTCTTAGACTCATGGCAATTTCCATATCATCATGAACTTTTGAAAGCTGTTCTTTGATCAACGTTAAAATTCTGCAATTAACAATGTAAGTCTACAAGATGGAATAAATGGTAAAATTACATAATTAAGTTTGAACTAAGAGGATCAAAAGTAAAACTTGGATGTGATACTTCTTCCAAATATCTCAAATTCAGTTTTTGCCAAGTCCCGTAGGCATTCAATGTCGGAAAAATAATAGGCTCGCAAATACTTGCATCCTAACACAAACAGAAAAAGATGAAGTCTTTGTATTAGAAATTTTATTCTTACCTTTTGCATGAGAAAAAAACATTACATAACTATTTATAGAGAAAATGAATAATTCTAAACTCACCAATATAAAGTCACTTAATATTAGAATAAAAAGAGAAAAATACTTTTAATGGCACAAAAAACTTGTTTGACAGAAAAAACTGATCACTTTGTGATACGCTACATGAGGTTGAGGTCGCTATTCCGAGAAGATCATGTCGAACTACCTCACGGCCGACTAGATTCAAGGACTATATTTAAGTTGTTTTTAATTATTCAT
>JANKYE010000001.1:468014-487848 GCA_032467995.1 Erythroxylum dillonii | reverse complement strand
AATTAAAAGTGTTTTTATTTTTATATTGTCAAATAGTTTATTGTATGAAGATTTTTTTAAAAAACCTATTTTTAAATGATAGTCAAACAGGCAACCGACTTCCTAGAAAAGATCTAAAAAAAACTCAACTGATAAAAACTCAACTAATATAAATCCAACCAAATAAAGACTTAAGTTTATGTCTAAAAGCTCATTTGAACTATTCAAAATGACATCATTTTAAGAAAATTTTCAAAATTTACATCGCTTTAATTTCTTAAATTTAAAACTAAAATAATATTGTTTTACATTTGAGAGCCAATCAAACTCGATCTTTACTCAGATTTTGATTTAACCAAACTTATCTCGTTGATTTAGGATCAAATTAGACTCAATTCCAAACTCATTGCTATCTCAATTAAGTCCTAATCAAACCCGACCCAATATGACCAATCCTGACCTTGGAAAGGGGCAAATAGGGCAGTGCCCCACCTCATTAGGGACTCACTATCACTGACACGGTCAAAAGACTCAAAACACAAACTCGTTAGGACCCACTTTCGCTTTCATTTTAACATCAGTCCAAGGTTCATTCTTTAATAGTTGGAGGCTATTAAATGCCATTAATAATTTGAAAAGGAGGGTACCTACTCTGTCCCCTTTAATTTTAAAGGGAACAAAGTAGGTACAGAAGAGATGGGCATATAAATAGAGGGTTGAAATTAGAAAGGATAGAGTAGGTAGAGGTGAGCATTCGGGTAATTCGGGCTAGATTTTTACTGTTCGGGCCCAGCCCGAATTACTTGAAATTTTTTTTGCCTTATCCAGCCCGAACCTAAACTTTTAATTACCCGAGCTTACCCGATCTAATTTACCCGAATTACTTATTTACCTAACCCGATTTATCCGAATTATCTCGGCCCGAATTATCCTAATTACCCTATTTCACAATTTTTTTAACCTAATTATGGTAATTGAGCCTGTTCGAATTTTTTTTTCCCTTACCCGTCCCGACCCGAAAATAATTCGGGTAACACTCGGGCCGGCCCGAATTACCTGAATTTTAGAATTTTCTTACCCGAATTAATTCGAGCCGGGCCGAATAATTGAGCCGACCCGAATAATGCTCACCCCTAAGAATAGATACAAAAGAGACGAGACAGAAGATTTGAAAGGCATTTTGGGTTTATGTAATTCCCGTATTACTACATAATCTTTTATCATTTCACCTTCCAAAGATTAATGTTTTAGCTTCTGCATCCATATCATCGCCCCATTAAGTTTAAATTCTTGCAATAAAACATAATTTAAAGAAATCTATAATACATAACTAAAAAATAATAAGTTTAGATTACTTATTATTTATAAAAATATAACTAAACATTAACAAATAATTTAATTTTTGTAATTGTAATTTTCGTTATATTTTACCTTAATATCGTAATAATTGTTGAATTTGTGTTTTCGTAGAGGATCACGTAAGTTTAGTAATAACATGATTAAAGTCAAATTTAAGGATTTGATAAGTTAGGGTATAAATAACTGATAATATAGTAATTAAAAAATTAAATAATACTCTTAATCATTAAAACAAGGATATGACAGAGGAAGGAAGAAGGTTGGAATGCATGGAAAACCGAAAACTATGCAATGCATAAAGCTAACTCCGTACGAAACTCCATTGACGTAAGTTTAAAGTCGAGCAGCTTTCGTTGGAGGAGGAGCCATCGGCCACTGTGTTTTCAATTAGTATTCTTTTGTCTTGGATCCAAAAAAGATATTTGTTTATGCAATGTGATTTAATAAATTTAAACCTTTTTAATTTGTATTATTTGTAATTGAATTATATATTTATCAATATATAAAAAGCACATACAAAAAATGTCATTTTATACATGAAAAATGTTTTAACTTAGATTAAATTCTGGTAATGAAATCTAAATCCGAATTAAATGTAAAATTTTTAAAAATAAAAATCGAGTCTAAACTTAAATTTAACTTAAAATTTAAAAAATGAATCGAAACGTAACTTAAAATCTTTTTTTTAACACGAACTCGGTGTGAAATTTAATCATTTGAATTGTGAACTTCAAATCAAATTTCAGCCGAACGAGCAACTTTAGTGCTTTTAAAAAATTCTTCGACCGTTTCTTAAAAGGGATCAATACTATTACATGATCTTCAAGCCTTCTTGTTTATTTTACTAGTTAGTCATGGCATTGGAGCTGAAGTTGGTCCAATTCAACTTAGATCGAATCGAAGTCAATGAGATTAATTCTAATTGATAGAGTTTTAAATAGGCTTCAAACTTAAAAAATAATGTTATTTTTAAAATTTTGAATTAAAAATTAAATTAAACTTTTATCATATTTTGGGTTATTCAAGTCCAATTAATCTCCAACTATGATCCTTGGGCTTGATCAAGTTTTAGACTGAGTTTCGACCCGAGCATTAGTTTTTTTTACGCCAAAACCTAACCCGACCTAATACCATCTCAACAACTATTTCTAGAAATTGCACGGTCCATTTTCCCTACCCAAAGAACATCAATAAAAACCATGAGTTGTTGAAATAATGTGTCCGTTTCTAATTATCTTAAAATAATCCATTTTAACTGAAAACGACACAACAGCAGTATACATCTGTCTATATATTAAACATAATACGGTAACAAACGACAGAGGTATTAGTTGAGACTTGAGACACACTAATTGTTTTGGTTCTTAATATTTTATAATTTTGTGGGTTTCAATTCTTTAAACTTTGAGTTTAATTTCAAATAAGTCAAATTATAATTTTATGAGTTGTTAGTATTTTTTGTATTGAAAGCCCTGTAAAATCAAATATCACAAAATTTTAATTATTTTATTAAAATTAATAATAAAAATAATATCAGTTTTAAAATATTAATGTTTTTTGTAAAAGATTTGAGAGTATATGAAGTAAAAGTTTTTCTAAAATTAAAATAATAATATTTATTTTTTCTATTTAAAATTTTAAAGTTTTTTTATCAAAGAATTTGTATACAGTTGTAATTAAGAATATGTTCACTTAATCATAAAAATCATAAGAGTTTGTGAAAATTATAGATTGAAATTAATGAATTATGTTGGAATTTTCTAATTTTAAATTTAATTTAAGTAATTTATTTATTTGAAAATAATTTTGTTTTAAATTGAGTGAAATTTAAATTTAAACTAAATGCGTAAAGAATCGAATTCAACTCAAAAACAACAACAACATCCTAGTAGAAATTTTGATGAACGTAGAGTTTAGAGAAGTCCAAAAGTACACAATCTTACCCTAAATTAGCAGAGAGACTACTTTTGATATAAAACAAGGTAGCGTATAAAACTATAAAAAAAATAAGTAAATGAATATACAAATAAGAAATAATACAAATAAATAAATAAACAAACAAGTTATTATAAGAAAATGTTTATACTAAGTAAATAAATAATTTGGCTAAATAGTTAAGGCAGGATTACTATATATATGTTTAAGCTAAATATAAAACATAAAACTCGAAAGAAAACACTTAAAAAACTATGAAAAAGAGACTAGCATTTTTATGTAAGATCATTTACTCGTATCCTAATATGTCAAAGTTTTATATTGAAGGTCCGTTTCCGGTAAGTTCCAACATAATTATATTATTTTTAATCACTTTCTCCCAATTTTTCTTAAGCCTTCATTTTTTCTTTTTATAGTTCTCAAATACAATCTTCTCACATTCACTAAAACGTCATAGTCTCTCATTTTAACATGTCTAAATTACTTAAACTTTATCTTTTTATTTTTTATTAATATTAATCACTTTTGATTTGTCTCATACTATTATATTTATTATAATTTTTAATATGAGTATAATGTATAACACATTAACAATAATTGAGTTTGGTCAACCATTGCCAAAATAACTAGAACTAGTCATTTGGATAGTTGACTCTTATCACTATTAAACTCTTTAACATTTTTATGTTTAGACAATATAAGATACTCTAACACTCTCCCTCAAATAAACTGAGACTAGATATCCAGTTATGAAATAAATGCGATGGTAACCAGACTAAGCCGCTGAGACTGAATATCCAGACGGACAATCAGAAAATTAATAATCTAGACCAAACCTGCTCTGATACTATATTAAAATTTTTAATATGAGTAGAGAGAGTGTAGAACCCATTAATAAGAATTAAACTTGAGTCAACTATTGTCAAAATAACTAGAGCTAATCATTTGAATTGTTGAGTCTTATCACTTATAAACCTTTAATACTTTCATGTTTAGTCAATATAAGATACTCTAAAAATATTTATTATCTTATCTTTTTTAGTAAAATTACATATCTAACAGAATATTTTCATTTCTACGACCATTAACTTATGGTCGTGCATCTATTTGATGAGTTACTACTCCGTCTCATACGTGTAAATATTATCATCTCTAAATATATAAATAGCAATAATAATTTAGTAAAAGTCTCCCTAAATTATAAGATTTAAAAAAATTAATAATATACAATCTCACTTTAATTAAATTAATCTCAAAGTGTAATATTAAATATTACTTGTCTTCACGAAGTTATGTAACCAAGTGACAAGAGGCTTGATATATGCTCTGTTGCATGGATGCCACGGCACGTCGGGAGAGGAATCCAATAACAGTGTACAAATAAAGATGGTGTTAACAAATGACGTCAGCCTGAGCTGTGAACCATTTGCACTTTTTATAATTTTCAGTGGAACGCGTTATAAAGGGGAATATCAAAATTAAAGCCTCAATTACATATCAAATCACCGCCCAATGTCTGCAACTTTGTCAAAAGTAGCTCACATGAGTCTTTCAGATGACAAGAGATTGGAGTGGGACTCAGTCGGGACAAGATACTCAGGCATCTATAATTTTGTGCCAATTTTATTTTAGAAGATCTCATCCATGTATATATATATTTTTTGTCTCACGTATTTGTACGGGTAAAATTTATGTTTTAAAAATTAGATCGAACCGATCAATTTAATTAGTGATCGGTTGATTATCTGGTCTGGTTCACTCTTAAAATTGATTCTTAATTGAATCAATAAGAACCGGTCAATTGACCGATCAAACCAGTCCGGTCCAATCCAACCACTGGTTTAATAAATCTTTTTTTTATTTTTTATATTATTTGGTATATTTTTGTGTTTTTAATATTATTAATATTATATATAATTAAATATAATTATTGCATAATTATAACGTCACACCGATTCGACTGGTGATTGAATCAATCAAACAGGTCAAATCAGTAAAAATTTCGATTCGATGTCTGGCCCGGGTTTCAAAACACTGGATAAAATCATCTAGAACATAATTGACATATAGTTATGAGCACAAAAAATTAATTAACAAAATTGACATATAGAACAAAATTGACATCTAGAACAGAATTAATTATAGTCTGGAGCTATAATTAATTGAATTAATTAATTAAAATAATATCATATTAAAACGAGATTATTTTATTTTAATTGACATATTGAATATTTAAAATGTAAAGTTTAAATTATATCATATCAAATTAAATAAAATAAATTACAATAAACTAATTTTTATCATTTTTAAAAATTAATAAAACTCACGATAAGAAAAATAATAACTCGTATCAATATAAAATAATGAACTATAAATTTTATAATGACGATGATTATCTTTATGGTTTAAGAAACTTTTGGAAAAATATATAAATTTTAAAATTTTAAAATTCTTCATTTTTAATTTTAAAAAAAATCACCTTCCCTTAGACATTAACAAAAAGAAGCAAAATGCAGGTGACATGAATATCATATTTGTACCAATCAATTGTTATTTACGTTACGATTTAACCAAAATTTTAAATCTGGATCGATCTAATTAAATTCATCATAAATTAATAATTTATTATAATTATCTTAAATTATTAATTTAAATCAAATTTAATTAATTCTAATTTGAGTTAGATTTAAAACTAAGCTGAATTATCATTTTAGTGACAGTTGAATACTCAAAATTTTTTTGTCATTTTTAATAAAAATTTTAAAAAGCTTTTCTATAAAATCAATTTCTTAAAAAATAAAAAATTAAAATTTCTTAAATTATAAAATTTATATATTTTTTCATTTTAATCAAATTTATTATTTCCTTTAATTGAATTTATAATCTTTAATTTTCACCTACTCAGTTGACCAACTTCCTAATTTGGACTTGCCATGTTCATAGCTTAGAGTATCTTAGTCAAAACGTGAACATCACACCGTTAATCTCGCCTACTCTGCGCAGCAACTCCCTCTCTTTTCACTAGTCAAACAAACAAACTACTCTCGACCAAACAATAAAGAGTTTAAGATCACTCGCGACGTTACTAACTACACACTCTCTCTCCCGCTCTAGCTAAGGGGTCAGGACTCAGGACCAACATGTCGTCCCACGTTGTCTTCTCTCTGTTACTTCTTCTTCTCCTACTGTTCTCCTCTGTTCACTCCTTCCCTTACGGTGAGCTTATATTGTACTGTTTTTTCTTTAGTTGTTCTTAACGAACTTTTTAACTGTCTGTGAACTCACTGTCGGGTGTTGCTTTTTTTTTTTTTTTTCACAGACATTTCTTATTATATCGATTCGGGCTGGTCAACTAACATAACCGACCCGTTTAACACCACGTGGCTCGCCGACCGGTTCTTCTCCGGCGGTTCCACCTCCCTCGTGTCGGAGCCACTCCACTTCCGGTACCCTCAAGAGAAGACACTCCGCTACTTCCCTGCCTCCTCCTCCGGGAAAAAGAACTGCTACACTGTCCCTCTCCCTAATGGCCGCTACTACGTCCGTACGTTCACCGTGTACGACAACTACGACGGCAAGTCGCATTCTCCTAGCTTCGACGCCTCCATCGAAGGAACTGTCGTCTTCTCTTGGCGGTCCCCGTGGCAAGAGAACCTCGCGCGCGACGGCGCTTACTCCGATCTCTTCGCTTTTGTCAAAGACGGCGAGGCTGACGTCTGTTTTTACAGCATTGCTACTGATCCGCCGGTGATCGGGTCACTGGAAATCCGCCAAATCGATCCGCTCTCGTATGACTCCGTCACCGTTGGCGACAGCTTCATTCTCGTGAATTACGGCAGATTATCGTGCGGCTCCGTTCAGTGGGGCCCTGGGTTTAGCAATGACTCCGATGATTTTGGCCGTTCTTGGCAGTCCGACGCGGAGCTCCGGTCGGAGAATACCTCGAAGATAGTCCATTCAGTTTCGACCCGAGAAACAATCTCCGGCACCAATCAGCCGCCTAATTACTTCCCAATGAAGCTGTACCAGACGGCGGTGATGGGTAATGGAGTGTTGGGTTTCGAATTACCGGTGGACGCAAAATTGGATTACTTGTTGTGGTTTCATTTTGCTGAGATTGATTCGAGCGTGACCAAAACAGGGCAGAGAGTATTTGACGTTTGGGTGAATGAGAAGAATGTGAGTAGAGTTGATATATACTCGCAAGTCGGGAGCTTTGCGGCTTATAGTTTCCACTACACGGCTCATAATCTGAGCAACACGGTGTTAAATGTGAAGCTTTTGCCGGTCGTCGGTGCTCCGCTGATTAGCGGAATTGAGAATTATGCTTTGGTTCCGAACGACATCTCAACTGCTCCTGAGCAAGGTAATTGAGAATTATGGAATTGTGTGTATATGTGCATGAAGTTTGTGCCTTTTTTGGTTGGTGTGGAGTCTTTGTTTGCAATGTTTCAAGAAACTTTAAAAGGCTTGGTTGGTAGGATAAGTTTTGGGAGCTTTTTCTCGGATAACTCATTCTGGGAACGGAAATCTGATTGCAATGCTTGTAAATGGTGTGTTGAAAGTTAAAAGTTGATATTTGTGTATCAACTGATGAATCATCTGGCTATCATGACGATAAGGATGTCATATTAGACGATATTCTTCTGTTAGTTTCAATCCTTACTTAGACCTGCTACTTATTTGTCTTGCCATATGTCCAAGAAATATAACTTTGAAATCTTGCTGATTAGGCTCTTTCGTTTTCAATCTGATGTGTACTAATTGGGGGGTTTTTTTTTTTTATAGTTGTTGCAATGAGAGCGTTGAAGGAGTCGCTTCACATTCCTGGTAGAATGGGATGGAATGGTGATCCTTGTGCACCTACTAACTGGGATGCTTGGGAAGGAGTTATATGCCATCCCAATAAAGGAGAGACTGCCCTTGTTATTTCTCAAATGTAAGTGTTGCTACACATGATTTCAGTACATGATATTCATACTCATTTAGATATGGTCAAGGCATGAGGAATGTTCTGTGTTGAATTAGACCATTTTACTACTTTCAGAAAAACAGTACACCAAAATTATTGACTACAAAAACATTTTATTACGGCAGCCTCTTTTAAGGCCTACTTCTGTGCTGGGAATCCTAATATCTTTCTCTCTGGCACTCACAGACACACACACTATATTTGAGGTAATGTCACTTACTCATTTACTGTTGTTCAGAGATCTTGGACGCCAAGGATTGAAAGGATTTATAAGCGATCAAATTAGTCTTCTGACGGATTTGGTACGCCTGTAAGTATCAACTAATTTGCTGTCTTATGCATTATGGACTTTGTAAGATAATACCATTCAAAATATAATAAAAGTTCGGTTGGTTGCTGTTGGATATGAGTCCTTTCCAACTGTCCAACTATATCTGGTGATTGATATAATCTCCAGTTAATTGATTTAGGCATTATCCTTTTTGTTCCCAACTAAAACCACAATGCTTAAGTTATTCCAGTATCTTAAAAACCTGTTTATCAATGTTTTATAACATATATATAGATAGAGAGATGTATAGGCACACACATACATACATACCTCTACGGGCTCGATTGAATGTTGATAAATCTCAAATAGCTAATACCTAAAGAGATTACAGTTCATTGATATGTAACATCAGTCAAAATGGTATATTAGTGTCTCTTGATAAATCTGCCATTTTTCTGCTGGCCTTGTAGAATATATTCTACGTGTTTAGTACTTAGATGATCTCAATAACTATCCTAAGATCAATCAAATCTACTAGTACTTTCTCCAGTTCAACGCATTTGCTAGGTTTTTGAATATTTACTTCTGGATTTTAGGACACTCTACTCCTTCCTTTCCTTCCCCTACTGACTTCAACCATTAACACCTTGTTTTGTTCAAACATGCAGGAATTTGAGTTCTAATTTTTTGGAAGGAACTCTACCTCCGGGTCTGGGTCAGAAGTCTCTTGTACGGCTGTAAGTAGTACATAATTTGTTACCGTTCGCCTATTATTGTGATTTTAGTTTCTGTTTTATATGGCAAGTTATCATTTTAAAATATTCTTTTTATTTTGCTTCCCGTATAGATCGCTGCTTGATTGGATAGACATTTTTCTTCACCAATCATTTTCATGTATAAAATAGAAACCAGTCTGAGGTGAAACTCTAGCATACTGAACCTGTGCATGAGAAGCACTCATTTGAAGTCTCGATTAATGACCTTTTTCTACTTTAACTTCAAAGAGCTGGATATTTCCAGTCATTAAACCCTCAGAACTCAAATTGATTTGTGTTGCAAGTTAACTTAACCAGTGATTTTCTCATCAATTAGACCTGTATTCCATATTCCTCGCCTCAAAAAAGTGTATGATTAATCAGTTTAGATGGTTAACTTCATTCATTCCGTTAGATTTGACATTTACCTTGAGATATCATCAAGAAACTCATTGTGGATCTGTGTCTGACTTCTATAATTTGTCATCTTTTTGTTCTCAAAGTTCAAATGTGAATTACTGCACTTGTCTAGCTTCTATTTGACAACTATTAGCGAAACATGCAGACATGTCTCAATTTTTGTCTTACTACTTTTAATTCATATTTTGTAGGGATTTGTCAAGCAATCAGTTTTCAGGCCCTATACCAGAAAGTTTAACTTCTTCAAGTCTGCAGCTTGTGTAAGCATTTTGCATCTATGATTAATCATCCAGTGAATAACATATTTTTTTTCAGATTTTGAATAACATTTTTTTTTTGAGATTTTGAATAACATATTTTACTCTTTGATAAACATAGATCACGTTTCAAATTCAATGTTTTTGCGCTAAATGCAATCATGGAAAGCTAGAATTCTTAAATTATTGGAGCCTTCTTATGACATAGATAATCCCGAGTGAATTTGAATAGACCGAATTGCTGCATTGTCAACAATATTCCTTTCAATCTTCATCTTCAAACTGATGCTGATTGAAATGACTTAAATTACAAAATACCAGCTGAAAAAAAAACTTTGGTTAGCTGCACGGCACTCGAACAATAGACTGCCAAAGTTTCTAACCTTTTTGTAGAAGTTTTTGATCGAATCACATATTAAGAAGAAAATATTTATAGCTGAATCTTTGATTTAATATGCAATAGTGCTTGACCAATTGAGGCTTGTTATTATTGACATAAAATGGAAGCATTGGAGTACTTCGGTGTTTCACTTCAGGGAAATGGACATTAGCTTTCTGTGATTTGCGTATTTTACTACCTCATTATTCTTCAGTCCTTTGGTCAAGTTCCTGTTCAGTTTCATGCAATTTTGTTTTGTTTAGTAGAAAGTACAAAGATCATTATCATCCACCCCAGGTCTTGTGTTGCCTCAAGATAGTATGCTGGATGCATTTTTAACCTTAATATGGCCTTTGTCCATCCTTTACTTGCCTTCATAACTTACTCTGTTAGAAATTTTATGGTATTCCTTGTCCACCGGTCTTTTATTGGCTCAGTAATTCAATGGACAGACCACCTACTAGAACCGGTTTAATCAGCAACACCAACATAAGTTTTAGTAGGGATGGCAAAAACACCCAGTCTGAAATCTGCCCAAGTTGACCAGACTTCAGGCCTGGTTTGGGCTTTTTTTTTAATATCTTGAGCTTGGTCAGACCCTAAAACTGGAACATGATTGTTGAATATGGACTACCAAATTACTGTCTTGACTTCCTTTGACTAATTTCAGGCTATTGAATGATAACTTGCTAGAAGGGCAAGTACCTGAGGAGCTTTATTCAGTTGGTGTGCATGGTGGAGCTATTGAGTATGTCTCATGTTCTAGCTATCAGAACTCTTTGCCCTTTATTGGCTATTCTCTTTCATGTTTCAAATCAGTCTATTTTTACATGCTTTTCAACTGTTTTATTTTCTCTTCCAACAATACAATTACGACTTTTGAAAAGATCAATCTTTTTGTTCCATTACCAAATCAAGTTTGTAATCACTCTTTTCGTTCCATTACCTAATCAAGTTTGTATTCCTTGTACAGTCTTTCAGGAAACAAAGGTTTGTGTGGCGTACCTTCTTTGCCACAATGCTCTCTGTTCTGGGAAAGTGGCCATTTATCCAAAGGCGGGAAAGTAGCCGTCGGTCTTTCATGCTTTGTAATTCTATGTGTGGTTCTGGCAGTAGCATACATTTGTTACATTAGGAGAGGCAGATATGATTATGACTTTGCTCCAACTCACGATTTAAAGTGTAAGTACAATTTCACAGAAATGCAATTTTTTTTTTTCTTCTGGTCTTACAATTGTACATGTATAATCATTTCCCCGACATAAGGTTTTCTATCCTATCTAATTCTGATTTCACCTTAAGAAATACATCATCAGATACCGATCAGTTACCACATAGACTACTTGAAACTCAAGAGACACTCGGTCCGTTGACTTCAGTTATCACACTGACCTATCAGTTATCATATGTCAGCATTGCTTTGAAACTCTGTTGCAAATCCAAGTTAATAGATTCTTGAAAATACGGCAGCAAACCTACAACTTAGTTTAGGATACTTGAGATGTTACTTCAGAGTTTGAAAATGCATTAGAACAAGCTAACCATGATTGGTAGGATTAGTAGGAGAACACAAAATTTCATTAGTTATGTGTGCATCCCATTAATTTCTGTGCTTACGAGTCGTTCAATACTTGCAATTTTCTGATATTTGCTGTTAAATTACACTATGTCATATGACTTCTGATAATGTCTTTTGAGTTAAATCATCGCTCTGCCTCAGCCTACAATATCATCCCATAGACGTCGGTATATGCTCTTCAAATCTCACCTTTCCTCCTTAACCTTACACAGATAGACTCACTACTACTAGACTGATTGTATGTATGGCGTTAAGCCGGGCATTCTTCCTGAACATTCAATTTCATCCTTTTCCCGGACTAGACAAAGAAAACCTTTATCCTGTCTATGTTTTATCCTCCTATCATGAAACGACTCCAAATTCCTCTTTGTGCCCTTGTAGCTACCCTTTACAACTAGCAAGAAGTTAACAGTCCTTTCGTGAAACTCTTTTAGTATGGTAGAATTATGATATCTGAAACACAGCTGATCAAAACCTTTCCCATTTTCTTTAACCCCTCAAAAGGTTCAAATATTATTGTTATTCCTACCTCTTTTAAGAAATGATAATTTAAAAACATCTGTAGTTTTCTCAACCCTATCACGGAAAAAGTTAAAACCGATGGAGTTCTTAATCCAGTGTTCTTATGTTTAAGTTCATCATTGAATTCTTAATGATTTGATTCTACTTGATCATTTTTTTTTTCAGCAATAGCTGCAAAGAGAAACAGATACCAGAGGCAGAAGTCATTGATGGTTCTTGAAATGGAGAGCCAACATGCCAAAGGATTGCCATCACCGTATGGTCCCCATTGACAGTCACTTGAAAATGACAGTATCTCCATCTTCATACTCTTCTAGCTTCAGTTAATAGAGAGGGAAAAAGAGAGAAAGACCATATACAAAGGGGACCCTGATATGACAATTCCAGATACTCAAAAAACAGGATAGGAGCTTCATGGCTGTTTCACAACGATGACCATTATTGCTGGTTTTTGGAATTTTTCCAACAACTGAAACAGAATGGTCTCTCAGAAAAAGTCACAGACTGTCCATAAAATGCAATGAATCTCATCTTATTGTTCTTACTGACACAAAAGCAAGATAAGCCTCTCCATTTCTGTATCATATTCATACCCCTTTTCCTGTATTTTGTTCCTCTGAAAAGAAAGGATAAAGCATTACCAGATCCTATTTCTTTTGCTAACTGTTGTCCCCAACAATATTGGACTATGACACTTGTCTTTTATGGCTTCTTGTACTGTAAAGAACTGTGATTTTAACTTGTTTGCGTTCACAGTTTTGTAGTGTTGATGTTGACAGTAATCTTTATCTTGGAGTAATTGCACCATCCTCCCTCTATATTGATATGATTTAAGGTCCTTTAGCAAAAGCAAAAGAGGAGTCCAGATTTTCTGTCCAGTTTTACTGTCTTATTCTGTCTCATAAAATTTCAGTCATTTATTTTGTGGGTCTCATGCGGGTCTCATATGAATGGATGACTGAGATTTGTTGGACACAATAAGACACCATAATATTGAACAGGAGATCTGGACTCGCAAAAGAGGCTTGTAGCTTAAAAGGTACACTTCAACCAAAAGTCTGCATAATTCTCGTGATTTCTGATATTTACACAATAAATTGAATTATTTGATATTATATGTATATATATATATATATATATATAGTAAAATGTAAGGTTTGACTAAGACCTTTCCAATGTGGGACTATGAGTACTTTCTGGCACAAACAACAGCTCCAACGCGGCTTTGTAACAAATCTGTGTGCTAGGGCACGGCATGATTGAAGCAGAAGAAGCAGTACAATTTGTACTCAACTCCTGTGATGTTTATCATTTCACAGCGGAGTTGTACCAAAAAGTTCTTACGATTTTGAACATTACTTTGTCCAGGATTGGGACAGCATTTGGGCCCGGGCCCGACCACCAGTCCAACCTGAGATCAACGGGTCAAACTCGAGTTGATAAGGTCTCGAGTCGATTTTAAAAAAAATTGGGTCTCAAGATTAATTTTTTAAAAATTGTACCACGGACTCGGGTTGTCCATGTCGATTCGAGGCTTGACAATTATAAGAAAAATAAAATCAGTAGCTGCCTCAGGTCCGGGTAGAAGTTGTCAGCCCGGGTTGGGCCTGGGCCATCCCTAGTTTGGGACTGTAAGTAACGAAAATCAATTTTTAAAATCCAAATCAAAGCTTAAACCGATAGGACAAAAAATTTAAGCTTAAAAGATTTAACCAATATTAGACCCTCATAAAATTAATTAAAAATTAAAAATTTTAAAATAAAATTAAAAGAAATTATCCTTATTTATTGAAAATTTGAAATTAATTAAAAATTAATAAATTTATTTTAATTATAAAATTCTGATTAGTTAACAAAAATTGATTAATCTTTAACAATAAGAATTGTTAAAATAATATAGACTGAAAAGTTAAAAACCGAATTAAAAAATTATCCAATTCAAACTAAAATTGGGGATTTTATTTCTAATACTTAAGAGTCAAAACATGTATCTTCAATTTTCTGCATTTCACGAGTTTAAGTCTTTAAGAGACCAATTAGCAACTAATTTATTCTTCCAAGTCACAACATAGGTAACACTTAAACTACAATTTGACTTCATTAAACACCTCTTAAACCCATTGATTAAGTAACTAAAAGACTAATTTGACCCTTCAAGCATTTTAAATAATACCACTAGTGTGAATCTTTTTTTTAATTATTAAATTTGTCTAACCCTTGAATCTTACTTCATTAATTTCCACAAACACTAAACTTGACTAAACTTTATTAAATTCAAATAAAAAGGCTTCCTATGCTTAATTAACACATAATAGATTATGTTGAATCTTCAAAACGCTAATTCGTGATTAATTTTATTAAATATCGTATTTAGTAAATGTAAAATTGTTTCGAGATTCGATTTTATCAGAATTTAAAATATTATTATTTTCTTAATTTTAATTTACTAATAGAATTAAAATACTATTGTTTTAAATTAATAAATATGAGGATCCAAATCATCAAATAATGTTTCTCTTTTTCTTTTGCAAGATTAGTCAATTTGACTATCCCATTTTTGACTTTTAAGTATAGTTTAATGTAGATTTACAAGGTTAATATCTTACCACCTCATATGCTTGACTTGCACATCATACATTAAGTTAAACTATGCCTAATCAAAGTCAACCATTTGAGGATTAACTATGCGGTTTAAGTAAGGCCACGAAGCCTCTCAAGGCACCACCAAATCAAGATACGAAGAAGTATTATTTAATTTTTGATTATGACTCATTAATCTCAGTTTTTTATGCTAATATAAGATTTAATTACATCGTAGTCAAATACCATCGAACTCCCAAATAAGTTCTAACTACAACATTGAGAAGTACTTTTGACATCATTTTCAGCAATCAAACCCTAACTTAACGCTGATATAATCAATATTTTAAAAATTAGACCGAAAATCAAATATATAAGACAAGAGATTTAAGGTTTAAATTATTCAATTATTGTTAGACTGTCAAAAAACTGTTTAAAGATTAAATAAAATTAAAGAATCTGAAATATGATTAAAAGAGATTGTTGAAGAATTTGAAGTTTAATTAAAAAAGAGATTGTTAAATGAAAATCAATTTATTTATTTTAGTTTATAAGAAATTTAATTAATAAAAATTAACCGATAAATTGATAAATTGATTGATTTTTAATAACAAGAATTATTAAAATAAATCGAACAGAAAAGTTAAATAGTTAAAGATTTTTACGATTGAACCGGCATAATAAATTAAAATTTTTAAATCATTATTGTTTTGGTGTATTTTCGAAGATGTTAATTTAGATAAGTGGCCATAAATATGTAGTTTAATTATCAAATAATTAAAATTGTAGTCACAAAGGTTATATAATCCAACAAATTATTTCTTAATAAGACTGATCATAAATAAAAATTAAATTTATTATTAACATAAAATTCATATTAAATTCTCTTTAATTTTTTTCACCCGAATCTTTAAATAAAGTAATCATTATCACTATCATCGTCAATACTCAATTGAAGTCTTGCTAAAGTATAAAATTTAAAAAGACCTAATAATACGTAACCTTACCTTCAACTAATCAAAATTCCGTTTGGGGCTTTAAATAAAGTAACTAATGTAGAATTCTTCAAAGCTTACCAGAAAAAGGTGCAAACAGATTCTCGAAAGCAGCCCACAAAAAGGATTTTTGACACTTAATTTTGGAGAAAAACAAAAACCATTGACTTCGCTGACCTCGAAGTTTGCACCAAAGTCTTTCTTTTTCTAGTATGATTTCATATATTTCTCCAGGTTCTGAGCAAGCACCTACACCTGCTCGTGAATAGGAGAAGATAGAGATGAGCATGGTTTTAAAAATCAAACCGGCCGGTTTGACCGGTTTTATCGGTGATTGATTAACTATTTGGTTTGATTCACCTAAAAATTGATTCTTAGTTGAATTAGTGAGAATCGGTCAAAATTGAACAATTGATCGGTCGGATCGGTCCGATTTGACCACTGGTTTAATAAATATTTTTTTGTATTTTTTAATATTATATATAATTAAATATAATTATTGCATAATTATGAAATCATACCGGTTCGACCGGTGGTTGAATCGGTAGAACTGATCAAACCGATGGTTAGTAAAACTTCCGATTCGATGACCGATCCAGGTTTCAAAGCACTGGAGATGAGAATTGACTATTGAAAGAGGATAAAATCCTTTAACGAATTCTTACTTTGTTTCGTTAAATCTCACCGATATATTTATATAGAGTTTATATAAATGTGTGAATCAGATTAACAGGTATACCTTAATAAAAACAAGGTATTCCAACCCAATAAAAGATAAAATTCCAAAAACAGAAGAAAACAGAATTAATAACTATGCCAATTTGCTGTTGCTATTGCTATTGCTATTGCTATTGCTAGCCAACCACACATCCCAAGTGGACATTTTTTATTTGACTTTGTAATATTATTTATTTATTTATTCTTCTTTTATGCGTGCCATGTCGGCAACATATTGCCAACTTGTCGGCTGAGTGTTTTTATTATAGAAAATGTCACATTTCTTGCCAAGTTGGCTCTAATTTTACATGTGATTTAGTGGATTCCTTTAATTTATCTATCTGTGACAATCAAGCAAAGATCTAGACCTAATCAATCAACAAATATCAAGTTTTGGGACCAATGTAACATAAGGACAAAGAGTGTCATTATTTTCTTTTTTGTCTTCGGAGATTCTATTATCTTTAAGTACGTGTATATTATAAACGATCTTTTTATTAGATAAGAGTAAGGCTGCAAGTTACTAGTATTCGGAGAAATTCTTGTTGAATGCTGTCGATGTTGTTTGTATGTCTTTTTAAGTGTCGTTATTGTCTATACTTTCGCTTCAAATATAATGTATATTATGACAATTTAAACCCTAAAAGATAAATAGAAATTATTTTTTCAAGATATCTCTAATTTTATTTAATTCTTTTTATTTTCATTTTAAGGTTTATTAGATTTGAAATCTTAGATGTTAACACATAATTGGCAATTGCTTAAAGGAATAATAGTAATTATGTTTAATAATTTTTTTATATGAGATTTTAGACACTAAAATAGAAAATATTAGTGATCTATCCGATAAATTTAATTCCGTCTTTCCTAATAATGGTGATTACATATGGAACGAGCAAGTTGACCGATTCAAAGTAATTAAGATAAACACTTATTAAATATTTAATCATTAGAATGACATATTGCGAATAAATATAAATTAAATAGATTTATTACTTAATTTTAAGCTATTAATTTGTTAAATATTTTTTAAAAAGTTATATAATTTTCAGATTTTTACATATCTATAAATTATATCTATATAAATAAATATTTAGCTTGACATGTTATGATAATCTAGATCAAATTCCAATCTCAATCAATAATGGGAATTTCCAGAAGCTGACTGTACATTTAAGTGTGAACCACCCTGAGATTAAGCATTTCTCTATCTGACATAGCCCCACATCTGAACCAATGGGAAGAGTTCTGTGGCATGCAGGAGCCAGTTGGTCGTTGCACTATGGCCAATAGGAACGACTTGTGTGTGAGTGTGTAAGGTATGGTCAACAAAAGCAGCTTGTAGGTTATCGCAGAAAGCGGCCTTCCTGTCCTTTACAGCTTGGTTTTGTTGGTTTTAGTTTACTTCAAGCAATCCACAGTTGCACACTTGTGCTATTTTTCTTTGATTTCTAGAATATAAGTGCCTACTTGTTGTTTGGTCTTTTAGTTAACTAGTAAGACTTTTTATGCACAAACTAGAGAAGCATTTTCAAATACAATCTATCTCTAGAATTATACTGTTTTTGACCAAGATTCTTCTTTCCTTGGACATTTCCTTCTATCCATTAATGAAAATTAGGCATGTGTTTTGATTTTTTTTGCATAGTTTGTATTCCATTATCACTATTAATGTGTATACTGCTTGATCGGTTTAATAATAAAAACGTTAAATAGGGCAATTTTTTATTCGGCTTTTAATTTTTTTGTTTCATTTAGTTTAGTAATTTTGTCGTTAAAAATCTATAAGTTTGTTAATTAATTATCCAATTTTTGTAAAACAAACTGATTAATTTTCATTTAACAGTTTCTTTCTTCAGTTACAACTTAAGATTTTCAACAGCCATTTTTAAAATTCTTCAAATTTAATCAATCTTTAAACGATCGTATAACTGTCTAATACCGGTTGAATCTTTTAAGCCTTAAATCTCTTATTTTATCGGTTTAACTTTCGGTCCAGTTTTGAGAACGTTAAATATAAGAGTTTAATAAGATACCTTTTTTCTCAAATCATGATATTATGCATAATCACTTCCCATTAATAGTTGGTTAATGGTTTTATTACATAGAAATAGTTAGGATACCATGCTCTAGTTTATCTAACCCTAGAGAATAGCTACAGTCACGTGGATTGACCCGAAAAGAAGGGTCGCCGCCGTCCTCGTCGGTAGAGGATAAGGCAACGGTCAAAGATTTACTACTAATTGTCTGTTTAATTTTAATTAACCATTTACTTTACTCCCATATAATTATTTAACATTAAATAATTAAGTAATTAATTATAAGCACACCGTCACCGAGTGTGATTGCTTGTGAACGCGTTGTACGTCAGGAGGACCCAAGTTGGAAGATGAAGAAAGAAACAAAGACATGTAAGCAGAATGATGTACTATAGGGTATCAGCGTGTGGTTGACGTTTGTGGAAAGTTTCAAAAACCTCCAAATGGTCCATTTCTTAGTTGTTGCCCCATCAAGACAAGATAAGGTTTTTGTTTTTCTTTCTATTTTTCTATTTATTTTTTTATTATTTATTTTTTTACCGACCCTTTTCCAGTTAAAGTAATATAAATAAAGGAATATTAAAATATCATTTAGTTTTACTTTTATTTTTCTGTTTTTAGTTTCTGTTTCTTGTTTTTAGTTTCTGTTTTTTTCTTCTAAAAAACAAAAACCTATTTAGTTGATATTTGCAATATAAAAACTGAAAACAAAAATCTATTTAGTTAAAATTTTTAATAAAAAATTGAAAACGAAAATATGTTTGGTTTTTTTTATTGTTACTATTAATTTTTAATAAGTTGTTCTTATTATTATTAATTTTTAATAAGTTATTATTATGATTATTAATTTATTATTATTAATTTTTAATAATTTTATTATTATTATTATTATTATTATTCAAGATAAAAAATAGGAATATGTTGTTTTTCTGTCGAAAAAATATGTTGTCAAAATTCAGAGAAACGATGTTTTTTAGTTTTTGTAAATTGCTATGATTTTTTATTTTCAGAAACAAAAAATCACAACAGAGTAAACCAAACAAGTTTTACTTACCTATCTTTCTTTTTACAAAAA
>JANKYE010000001.1:354423-366609 GCA_032467995.1 Erythroxylum dillonii | reverse complement strand
GTAATGGAACCAAGTGTTGTCAGTTCTTCCAGTTCTAGTCACGAGTCATACTTTTGTTCCATACCAATATACAAATAATAAAAATTATTTTATATAATAAATTTTTTTCTAAGACCGACAAGATTTTTACAATTTGGTATAAAGGTATATTTACCTCCTTTTCAATCTTCAGTCATATTTCATTAACTTTTTTATTCATTAATAATTATAAAATGATATATTTTTAAAATTTTAATATTATATCATTTTGAGAAAAAATAAATAATTAATATGATATTATATAATGACTAAACAATATGATAATTTTCAAAATATAAAAATTGAAATTAAAAAAAGCCACACCAAAGCAGGAGATGAGAAGAAACCTCTTTCCCAGGGCATTAGCTAATAGCTCCGTCCATTCCTAAACAGGCAAATTCTCCAGAGGAAAGAAAATGGCAATAACCAGAGGCACTGATTAAAATTTGTAATTTACCAATAACTGGAAAATATTAAGCTTCACATATCTTTTCTGGATTATGGTACGAAGAAGAAAAGTAGGAAATAAATTCATAAGAAAGTGTAAGAAATGCTAATGAACATATTAGAGTTAATTACTTCGTAAAAAAGAGAAAACATTATGGCAATCACAACAAAATGAGACAAACTCAAGACTACAATTAAAGATGTCAGCGATGAAGGGACTCATCTGAGGAAACAAAACTACAGCACTTTCTGGCCAGGATATCTTCAACACATGCATTTGAGTTCCAAGTTTTTTAAGGTATGGAACAGATCACATCTAACTAGACATCATCACATTATCGATCGACTGGAGGGCTTGGTTAGCAAAGAAGCGAACGTCAACATCCGGATCCTCACTTAGCTCCACCAATGCAGGACGGATTGTTTTCTCGACAACCTGTTGAGGGAACATGAAGGACAGGGGATTAACAACAAGAACGACACAAAAAGGGCATAAGGTTTGGGAAAAAGAAAGACAGAGAAAGGTATAGAAAAATTCATTATTGGCACTCACGGAGTTATCAACTATTGGAATGAGGGCCTGCAGCACCTTTGCTACATTAAATTTGATGTTGGGTACCCTGTATACAGAAACAGATTCAGCAATCAGAAACGCCAACGCCCAGTTTTATATGCGGCAGTTCTGTTCTTACCCAGTTAACAAGGATCACTATCTTTACCTGTCTTTTCCTGAATTGATAACTACTGGAAGCAGCTTGGAGCACGTAATTTCTGAGCCCATAACTGGAGCCAGGAGTGAGATAGAGCGTAGTATGGTCATCCGATATAAATAATGCGGATTGTTGACCATGTCCAAAACCTGCACAGGATAATAAAACTCTCATTTTGTTGGAAGGAAGCTGGAAGAAAGTTTCTATCAATTTAAAATGGCACACAGAATAAGGCCAGAGCAAAGAACAAGTATATTCCAGTGAAACCATTTCAAGAAGCCAGCCTTAATGAAATCCGTATGCATTGCTAATCCAAAAGTTTCTGGTCAAGCACTTTTTACTACTATTGCGCATCAAACATCCTCTTTTTATTCTTTTTAGTTTCTTTGGCATACATTATATTCACTAAGAATGCACTCTTCAGAGAGAGGAAAACCGATAGAAACAAAATTATCGCAAACAATAGATAAAACAATGGAATGCAGAATCTGATGTCAAGAACAGGATGAAGGAAAAAAAAATACCTGTGGAATAATGTGCTGCATTGCCCACTCAGGACCAAATTCTTCAGCAAGCCGCTTTAGATTGTTTGCAGCAGCATCACGAATGGAATAAACCTACATCACATTTCCAGTGAGGATAATCATCAAAATTAGATGTACACCTACATCACAAAGTATGATTTTACTTTCTGAATATCCATCCTAATACCACAAGAACTCTAATATGTAAACCTACCAGAGAACAAAAGTTAAACACTGCAGAGAACTACAAAACAAAAGGGATGTGACTATTATACACCGCCTTTTCTACATAAAACATGAAAAAACAAACCTTATCCTGTAGCCACTGCATGCAAAGAGCACCAAGTTTATCATCAAAGAATCCTACTCCCAGCTGACTTGCTAGTAAAGGTATGTACTCTATAATTGCAAGCCGAACCCTCCAATGCCTATCTTCTGCAAGCTCCACAATGGCAGGCAATAAAGATTGGGATAGTAGATCAATGCCAATAACCTGCAAGTGCAGCATATTTTTCTTTCATATGTGAATGTTGTGGTATAGTGCAATAGTGCAAAAGAATCCTTTTCAAGAGGACATGAAATTTTTATAAAAGAAACTACATCTGAGTTACAATAAATGGTAATATGTAATAGAAGCATGTTTCATTTTGTCACAGACATGCAACTCCGTGACCTTCAAAGGATTAAATAGCAAAAGATAAAGCTCCAAAAGAAAAAAACAAACTATAGGAAGGTCACAGTGCCTAAAGATAATCAGCAAGGTCTTTTCCATGAAAAGACTATGCTCAATTTATAAGATTAAGTTACCACATCAAACCTAGTAAGTTGTCTTCAGTTGTTACAAACCTGATTCACTTGATCAAGCTTGCTAATTATGTTCAGACGAACATCCGGAAATTCATCCTTCAACAGGGAAAGAAATATAGGAAGAAGCTGCTCAATTGTGGCATCCTGCATTCAAAACCAAATGAAGTTTGAATCCATTGCATGTACATGACCATGGTAAAGGTAACTGAAAGAATGTAGGTTCATATAAATAGCAAACAGCTCAACAAATTTCAAGCAGACAAAAAAATTGCACAAACAAAAAGCCCAGTAGTTATCAAGTCATAAAAACTTCCAAAAATTATCAAATTCCAAGAAGACAATATGCTTTGAGCTTGGCCAAACTGGGTGATAGAAGGTAAAAGAATAGGATACAGTTAAAGAGCCAGATAAGCAACCAAGGGATAAGAAAGAAGAGGAACCAAGTAGAAAATTGACATCAATTCACTACCACACAACAGCTGTAAGCAAAATATAACACGAAACATACTCCACAAGAAGATCACTAATTCGATCATACCTAGCAGCCAGACGATATCAAATTTTCTATGATATTAAAACATACATTCAATCTCTCTTAGAACTTCCTAAGAAAAATCAGAAAACATAGCCAAGGCCAAAAAGCGCCCAGCCACCATGGACCAAACAAAGAAAGGAAATAACAGTCATGACTTATACGAAGCAGATTATCTTTACCTTCCCTAGAACAGGAGCCATTCCCATTATCACTGAAGCCAAAGCAGAACGGACATGCTGGGACGAATCTGATGATAGTTCCTACAAAGAGAGCAAGGACGGAAATTGGCATGAAACAAATGGGCAATTTTATCAAAATTGTTTGGATCCAAAGTGCAGCAGGCACCAAATTCTAGATATTCACCTTCACACAGGGAAGAATATGTTGAATTGCAAGTTCTGGATTTAAAATGCGGGAGAACTTAGTTACTTTTCCAGCAGCTGCTATTCGTACTTCAGCCTCATTATCGCGAAGCAATCGCACATATGCTGGAACCAAATCCATCCTTAAGGTAGAAGCAATAGTTCCAAATTTTGGAATTAGATACCGTTGACACTAATCAATTGTCTAACATCACATTAAAGGATGGATATTTAGAAAGTAAAATCATCAACACAAAAAAAACGTAGGTTCAAATTTTAGGTATATACCTCGTGGGCTCAGGCCCCACAGCCTCACAAAGTTCATATAATTGATTGGCAACCATGTAGCGCACACGCCAAGACTTGTCCTAAATGTAAATTAGCAATAAAGTAAAAGAACTATGTAAAATAAGGGTGATTACTGCTTCCATTAGCTAGCAAGAGAAAAAAGATCAAAGTTGTTTCCAGTAACATTTAATATATTGGCCCACTAAACCAATTATGTGCACAAACTGGCAGTATGTCAGCAACTAAGTCCCAGAATAATTATTCACACGCTTTCTGAAGTACCAAAAATACATTATTAACTTAAAGACTGAACACTTTTGAAGCACTCAACTTTTTCAGGTGGAATTTCTCCTTTCACTTATCAAACACAACCGCATAAATCCAATTAAATCTGAATTGATTTTCAACTCTTAACAATGTTCAAATGCTTCTAAGTTCTAACAAGATCCAACACAACTTGCATAATATATAAAAAGAAGAATATTAAGAAGCATTTAGAGACAAATGATAGAAAGGGTACATCTATAATACTGAAATTATTGGCCAAGCAACATAGCTGATGATAATGCAGAGCAAGTATAAATGTTGGCATGGCATGCAAGATGCCAAGGGACTTTATACTAATTTTTAAAGATATCTGAACTATGAAATACCTGAGAGAAATTGACAATAACAGGAAGAATGTGAGCTACACAATCCTGTGGCTGCAACAATTTGCCAAGAGCGGCACAACCCTCAACAGCCAATAGCCGAACAGAATCTTGATCTGGGATGAAAAATAATTAAGAACTTCAGTCCCATTCTCAATGAGATAACAACTATAAAAAGCAAGGAATTCTAAGTCCACGCTTCCACCACAACATTCAAGACATCGAAACATCAATTTGGAAGATTTATTAATTGCTATTTCATGTTTTTCATATCTTTCAACATTTTTCTATTTGCAAACAGTAAAGATGTCCTACACTGTGGAGCTCTGCTCCATATTCTACAACTAAAAATCAGAGGTCAATTTCCACAAAGAAATTAGTAGTTCAATTACCATCCTGGGTAAGCTCCTCAAATATTGACATAATGTCCGTCTTCAAATAAGTAGCCTCAACAGTAGCAGCAAATTTTCCCAGATTTGTTGCAGCTGATCTCCTGACCATGGGCATATCATCTTGACAAAGTTGGCTGTATATAGTTCGTAATTCTGTTTTTAACATGTCAGGGGCACTAGGATAGGCAATATGAAATAGACCACATGAAGAAACACGAGCCGTAAACCACTCTCCGGCTGCCAATCTCTGATGATAAGCAGTTCAGCATAAATGAGCTATAGTCATGATACTGGCAAATAGAAAGCATCGAACATACATAATCATCCTCAAAAAGACCAAAACCAAACAGCGGTTACATATTTTTTTCATTAAAAAAGAATATGAAGAAAAGATTAATGTCTGATTAAATTTCAAATTGTAGGCATCCTTGATTCAACCAGAGAAAAGGAGAATAAACCTCTATACTTGACAATGACAAAAATTTTGGCTGAGAATTTGCAGCATATATATGGATGTCTAGTCCCTAACAAATCCAACATTATTAGGAGAAAAAGTGGAACACTAATATCTAAATGAACTTGAAAAGAAAACTTCACAGATATTACCCGAACTGATTACAACTCTGTGAAAATAAAATTTCCTATAAAAGAAAGTGAATATCAATTAGAGAGATTAGGAACAAAACTTGATATGAGCTATAAAGGGGCCACAATCTTTGCAAAGTAAAAGTTGCAACAAATCAATGAGTAGTTTTTTGGCTTCCAATAATTATCAAGTACAAGACTAATATCTATGATATCTCACTTTGACTAAAGGGATGAACCAATCAACCAAGTCACTCTCCTTCATCTGAGATCCAATTCGACACAAAGACTCAACAGCTTTTTCTCTCACACATGTCTCCTCAACTGTGCAAAGGGTCTCCAAAGGCGGGAGCAAAACATGGGCATGATCCACTCCTCCTACATAAGGAATAAACACCCCCAACTCTTCCGCCATTGCCAAAAGCACCTCATCGTCATCATCATTATTTTCACTTAGAAAAGGAATTAGCTCCTTCCTCGTTCGCTCCTCACCAAGAGCACGTGCAATAGTAGATAATCTACGAATTGAATTCAGCCGTAACTGAATATCATCATTCTTTAACTCGTCTATTAGAACAGCTATAGGATACAGCGGTTCATCAACCATAGACATGGTCGCTCACAGCCTCTTAAATAGAAACTGAAAGAAAAACAACTGCAGGAAAGCGAAAGTATTCATCAGATGAATCTCTTCAAAGTGCATCTCCAACCACAAAATGAAACTTCTACGAGCATGTAAAACGAAAAAATGGAAGCAATCAAGAAATCAATCATATAAGTCCACCACTTGATCGAAACTATTTCTAAAGAATATTAATAGGAATTCCGTATTTAACATTTCACTACAAACCAAAACTTCGAGATCTGGACAATTCAAAACCACAGACTCAAGTGAATCAATCCAAAACCAAAAAGATCGCGAAAGCCTCTAAATAGTACAAAATTAACAGATAAGATCCATCAAGAAATTATCAATCTCAAAAGCGAAGAAGTTTAATACACCTACTTCGTCGAAAAAACAAAGAAAAACATTTCGATTTGAATCGAAACATGCAAATTCTCATACAATCAACAGATAAAAATTAATTAACTAAACGGAGAAATAAATTAAGAAGATCCTCTTACCGATCTCAATGGGTTCCCGCCGGCAACCTAAGAAATCCTCACAGAGAGAGAGAGAGAGATTTTTTAAAGAAAAAAGTTGCGTTATTACTTATTATTGATTTTTTTCTACAGTTTTAAATCTTTAGAACGACTGATTCGGGAATTGTTTTTTTTTTCATTAAATTTCCCGCCCTTTTGGAGGCCCAATAAGTAAAGGCTCAAAAATCTTGGGCCCATTCACTTCTATTATATATATATATATATATATTTAATTTCTTTGGATTAATTTACCCAATTTTTAATAATATTTCGGTTTACTCTCTCATGATTTAAGTTATTTAAATTTTAAAATAAATTCTTATATTTTAATTTTCTAAAATTTTTATTAAAAAATACAACAAAATAGATATGAGATAATATGTTCATCTCAACCAATCAAATGTTAATAATACGATAATTTGATTCAATTATTAAACTCGATATAAATTAATTAAATCCCATTGAAATCAATAATTTAAAATAGCTAAAGTTAAATAAATTAATTTAATCTATTTAATTTTATTGGATTAAATGTGATATTTAGTTTTAAATTATTAATTTATTAAACAGGTAATTATTTTTCAAAATTTTACATAAATTTGGTAATTGAATCAAAGTACAATAAAAATTTAATAATTGTAAACTCCTTCAATAAAAAAGTTGATTTAGTATATTAACAATTAACGTCCGAATGAATTTAACTTAAAGCAATTAATTGTAAACATTGTGGTTTATTTTAAATGCTCTAAAATGTTAGGGATTAAATTACTCTTTTAACCTTAGCTTAAATGATGGACCAAAAGTTTTAATATCAACAAAAGGGTAAGCCCATTCGCAATTTAACATTTTTGACCCAAAAATTTCTGCAACCCACCTTCAATGCCTTATCCAAAACCAGGCCGGTGTGTGGGTGCCAATTACGCTCTAGTTCATCTTGCAGGAACACAGGTTAGGATTCTTACAAGACAAAGACGATGATTCAATCCACCAGCAACAATGTCTTAACATGCCCTGTATTCTCTGGTACGAATCCTACTATCAGAAGCTTCAAAATCTCCACTTCCTTCACTCCAAAACCCAATTCGATTCATCCCAAAAGCAATCTCATCCGAAGAAACCAGAGACTCAGTCCTTTGGCCGTGCCGGAAACTCTCGCAGCACAATCCAAGGAACCCATCTCCGAAGAAGAAACAAAGGTGGGTATAAATCTATTTCACTCAAAAGTCACAGCATTCATTAAGTGTTTTTGTTACAGAGCTTGGTTTGGGTACTTGTAGAGAACTGAGGTGGTGGTTAAAAAGGTGGAGAAGCCAAGATTGGTGTTGAAGTTCATATGGATGGAGAAGAACATAGGACTAGCTCTTGATCAGATGGTACCTGGGCATGGTTCAGTGCCTGTGAGTCCGTACTTCTTCTGGCCGAGAAAGGACGCTTGGGAAGAGCTTAAAGCTACTCTGGAGAGTAAACCATGGATATCACAGAAGAAGATGATCATACTTCTTAACCAGGCCACCGATATTATCAATTTGTGGCAACAAAGTGGTGGTGGCATTACATCTTCATGAACATTTTTGGATCTAATCACTTTCAGGTTTCGATTTCATGTGTAAGTTACGCTCATTACAGGTTGGTTTGTGTCAGGATTTGTGGAACTTGAAACTGTTTTTCCATTTTCCATATGATGAGGATGCTCAGACTTGAAGCCTTAATCGATTTTGTACGGGTCACTAAAATAGAAGTTACGACGAATGGTACATTTTTTAAGATTTTAGTTAAAAAATAATGATAAAATAGAAATGTTATTAATTAAATTTCATCGCTATAATAATTCAATTTTTAGAATTAATTATTTTTTACTTAGCTTATGTTTAGTTAGGTTTATATCAGTAGAGTTTTTGTTGGTAGAATTTTTTTTTGTAAATCTTTTTTAAGAAAATTTTTTCTAAGAAGTCATTTGACTGTTTGGTTGTTATTTTAAAAAGAATTTTTTTAAAAGAGCTTCATAAAATAGACTATTTGATAATATTAAAATAAAAAAGCACTTTTAATTTTAACTATATTTTATTTTATAATAAAATTATTTATGCATATAAATATTATTTAAAGTATATTAAACAATATGCAAAAGATTATAAAAGATAGGTTTGTAAGAAAACATAAAGATGAGTTTATGAGTATTGTGATAATTATGTGTATAACATAAGGGTTAATGAAACTAAAAATAGACTCATTAATTGGTATGAAAAATCTTTTGAGAAGCTTCAACTTTGAGCTTCTTAAAAAGCTATATTTTGACTACTAAAAAATTCATATTTATTAAAGAAATATTTTTTTATTTTACAATCAAATGCTCATTTCTCTTCAAAAAAGGCTTTTGTGGTGGAAAAAGTACTTATTGACCTCCAAAACGCTCATATAAACAGGCACTAAGTATAATAAATTAATAATTATTTTTATCTAAAATATAAGAGAAATAAAATTTAAAAAAAATTATAAATAAATTTTCAAATGTTTTAAAAATTAGAAATTTTTAAGTTTTTTTAACTATAACATTTACCCTTATTTTAAATATTAATATAATATATTATCACGATTATTTTTAAATATAAATAAATATTATACACGAAAAATTTATAATTTTAATTTATTATATTTTAAATAATATTATTAAGCAGTTTTAGGTTTTAACGGGGTCTCTAGCTAATACTAAAGCGATGCCGCATTCGTGATCATTAAAGCTGCGTCGTTTTGAACTTCTCTTTTATGAGTTTATCAAAAAATCGCAATCTTATCACTCAAGCTTTTAAACATTTTCACGCCAAACAAACACTATTGAGTACTGATAGTATTTTCCCGCGCGTTTTCTCCGATCGGCGATGGCTCCCAAGTCCGATAGCGCCGAAGGTAAAAATCTTCCCCTTCCAGTCTTCGATCGATTTACTAGATAACTAAATGAAATGGCTAAGCTATAATGTAATTATTCTCTCTCTTTTTCTTTTCTGGATTGCAGTGATCGTGCTTAACTTCGTGAACGAGGTAAACGGCTTTTGCTCTCTTTCCATTTCGAGATTCTTTCTTTTCCTTTCAAATGACTACTGCTTGTTTGTTGCTTGCAACTGGGTTTTCTGTGATTTTATTATATCCTCGATTTTCGGTGTATTTTTGCAATAACACTAACGGCATATGTTTTCTTTTTCCTTAATTAAGGTCCTGGTTCTGCAGTTGAGCAATATATATATATGAAGACGTTTGAACTCTGAGATTTTGATAGCATACAGATATACATAGGCATTAAACCATCTGGTCTGTTTGTTTTTTGTCTGTCTTAATTAGCTTGCTTTCTCTGGTACCAATCCAGCAAAACAGACCATTGAATTCTCAGAATGCGGCTGATGCTTTACAAAAATTCAACCTAAAAAAAACAGCAATACAAAAAGCACTTGACACCCTCTCCGACACTGGCAAGATTTCGTTTAAGGAATATGGTAAGCAGAAGATATACATGGCACGGCAAGACCAGTTTCATATTCCTGATGGCGAAGAGCTTAATCGGATGAAGGATGAAAATGCGAAGCTGCAACAGTTGTTGGTGGATCAGAAGAGAGCCAGTAGTACAGTTGAAGCAGGTGGGTTACTGCTTTACATGAAGGATGCAGTTGTTTAGACGATAAATTTTCGAACATAATAAAGATAAGGTGTCTCAATCGTCTAATTGTGTTGGTTGGCATGCATTGTTGTGTAGATTGGCATCATGAAATGTGATGAAATATTTGTTACGGACTTGAGTTTCAATAATCACTGAATGTTGCAGAGATCAAATCCTTGCAATCTAATATGACACTAGAACAGATACAAGATAGGGAAGCCAAGTTGAGAAAGGAGGTAAGCTACTCTTCTAAGTAGTTCCATTTTTCAGGAGATGTTTCTCCAAAGAATATTGATCAAGGTTGACAATTTTATGGATTTGATGATCAGGTCAAAGAAATGGAACAGAAGTTGGTAAAATTGCGTCAGGGAGTTGCACTGGTAAAGCCAGAAGATAGGAAAGCTGTGGAGGAGATGTACTTGGAGAAAATTAGTCAATGGAGAAAGCGTAAAAGGATGTTCAAGGATTTATGGGATGCTATAACCGAGAACTCACCAAAGGATCTTAAAGAATTCAAGGTTATTCTTATAGTTTATCGTTCCTATTTAACTGGATTTTAGATAATATGATGAGCACGTAGTGAATAGAGAAATTACACTTGCAGGAGGAACTTGGAATTGAATATGATGAAGATGTTGGTGTGAGTTTCCAGTCATACAGTGATCTGCTCCATCATGGTAAGAAGCGGGTTAGAGGGCAGTGAATTCGGACGAAACCCAGAACTAAGGATCTAGGCATATTAGTTTTCCGTACTTCAACAGATCCTATAGGTCTGCAAATTCTTCAGTCCTTGTCGGGAAAGCGTTTGTGTGTCAAAATGTTACTTAACAAACCTTCAATCAGAAACTAGAGATAATTTTGTCTTCATATTTTATATATAGACCAGGACTGCAAATTTCATTATTTGGGGTGCCCTTGATAAGTATGCGGTTTTATGGATCTGGACATAGAACTGGTCCTATAGGTCAGTTCTAAATTGCTTTTGGAGTTCAATGGATAGCTTATGAAATCTATGTAAACAAGATGGTACCTTTATTTGTTCTGTTTTATGAACTTGTTGAATGATAAATGATTCCTGGTTAGTGTTGTGATAAGGGAGGGGCATCAAAAATGGCTGCAGCGTTGAAAGTGGATGGAAGCTTGTTGTCTTGTGCGTGAATGACAATAGGTTCTTTCGGTGGTTGGAGTTTGGCATCAAATGGAGGCTACATGGTGTGTGTGGCGTGAAACTACTGCCAAATTCTATGCGACCAAAGTAACTATAAATATAACAAATTTGTGCAATAATTAATTAAGAAAAGATTTAAAAAATTTGCTAATTAAAAGTTTTAACGGCAAAGGGAATGACTTTTTCTTAGGGAATGATATTTTTGTCAACCTTAATATCAGCAGAAATTGAATGAAGCTAATTCTTTGTTTTGTCCCGAAGAGAATATAGGAACAAAGTGAGCTTAATGTTATCTTACGTCGTTCCTTCATTCTTGATAGTGTCACATAATTTCTGGAAACTTGCAAGATGATCATTTGGATCCTTCATTAGTGCTCCTCCAAATTCTTGGAAGAAATGATTGGCAGTTTTGTCACTGAGACAAAAAACCGTTTCTACAAGAATGAGAAGGAGATGAATGAGCTAAAGATGCAAGTAACCAGTATGGAGATTTCAGTGAAGGGTTTGGAAGTTCAATTGGGAGAACTTGCAAATGCTGTTGGGAATTTGAATCAAATGACATTTCCAAGTAATAATAAAACTAACCCGAGAGAGCAGTACAAGGTCATCATTCTGCGAAGTAAAAAAGAATTGAAAGAGGCGAAACTTAAAGAAAAAATTTCACGCAGTCCAATGATACCACCTCTGTCCTTGACTTTCCACTCACAAAGCTGCTATCATTCACGCACCACAAGACAAAGCAGCCATCAAACTTCACGCCACACACACCATGTAGCCTTTATTTGATGCCAAACTCTAACCACCGAAAGAACCTATTGCCATAAGCTATATCAACTCCTCTCCATTCACGCACAAGACAACAAGTAGGGATGGCAACGGGGCGGGTATGTCATCCCCCGTACCCCCCCCAC
>JANKYE010000001.1:311611-325771 GCA_032467995.1 Erythroxylum dillonii | reverse complement strand
TGAAAAAAGATTTAGACTTAACTAAAAATATATATTATTATGTATAATTCTAATTTTGACTATCATTATAGAATGTTATTGCTATATATATATATTCCTACTAGAATGTATGTTGATCAAAAATAGTGTCGTTTTGGTTATATGTATTGAATGTTAGGTCTGGTTGGGCTTGATCATGAGTCTGGCCCCGTGGATCTCAGGACAGGATGGGTTCGAACTCCGCCCGAATGCCATCTGTAGAAATATGAATGCTAATTTTGCAACATAGTCCTCGGTTTTAAATCGAGACAATGAAGTACTGGGAGAACGGTTATATGCTGTTGAACAACTCTTGATGTATCTGTTGGGCGGGCGATGTAACCAAACACACGCACTGCCAACCAACTTCTCCTCGACATCTCCGTCCAGTCTTTTCTCTTCTCCGCTCTATTTTTACTCACTACTCACTACCTGTCCTCAATCTCCGACAACCGATGGCCGCCACCACAACCCCATTCCTCGGCAAACTCACCATCTCCAGCAACGCCATCTCCTTCTCCTTCTCCTCCTCTCTCTCCCCTTCATTTCCTCTTCTTCCCTCCAGAACTCGCCTCCACCGGAATTCCCAAAATGCCCTCTCCATCAAGGCCAAGATTCGCGAGATCTTCATGCCCGCACTCAGCTCCACGATGACCGAGGGCAAAATCGTGTCCTGGATTAAGTCCGAAGGGGATGTTCTATCCAAAGGCGACAGCGTCGTCGTTGTGGAGTCCGACAAGGCCGACATGGATGTCGAGACTTTCTACGACGGAATCCTTGCCGCCATCGTTGTCCCCGAAGGTGAGACTGCTCCTGTCGGCGCTCCTATCGGCCTCTTAGCTGAATCCGAGGACGAAATCGCCGAAGCCAAAGCCAAAGCAGGTTCTAGTAGTGGTAGTTCCACTCCACCACCAGCTGTTGCTCCTTCTCCGCCGCCGCCGTCGACTTCCACTCCGGCTCCTGCAATCTCACAACCGGCTGCAGCTCCTACGACAGCGGAGGGGCCGAGGAAGATAGTGGTGACGCCGTTTGCGAAGAAATTGGCGAAGCAGCATAAGGTGGACATTAACAAGGTGGTTGGAACAGGGCCATTTGGGAGGATCACTCCTGCTGACGTCGAATTGGCTGCCGGAATTTTGCCTTCAAAGCCAAGCGTGAGTCCTGCGCAGCCCGCTCCGGTCGCTGCTGCTGCTCCGGCGAAGCCTGCTACCAGTCCTGCTGTGCCGCCGTTGCCGGGGTCCACCGTTGTGCCGTTCACAACGATGCAAGCGGCTGTGGCGAAAAATATGGTGGAAAGTCTCTCAGTGCCAACTTTTCGAGTTGGATATCCAGTGACTACTAATGCTCTTGATGCACTTTATGAGAAGGTGCATTGTGTTTGAATACTTAGATTCTGTTAGCTTAATTGTCTATCTATCTATTCAGTTAGATTGTATTCAGTTGGATAAATTCTTTTATTTGATTGCAATCAAGTAAAAAGATCAAACTTTGACTGTACATAGATCTCTTTAATGCGATACTCTGTATATTCTTGATATGGTGGTAATGGCTAAACTTGATCGGTTCTTACCAGGTGAAACCAAAGGGTGTAACAATGACTGCCTTGTTGGCAAAGGCTGCTGCAATGGCACTCGTTCAACACCCAGTTGTGAACGCTAGCTGCAGAGATGGAAAGAGTTTTACGTACAACAGTAACATCAATATTGCGGTGGCTGTTGCAATTAATGGTGGATTGATCACGCCCGTTCTGCAGGATGCTGATAAGGTATTGTTTGAGTCAATTAACTATTTCATCTAGATCACTTCGTGGTTACTTTCCCGAGTTCAAGTTAACTAAAGTGTGCAATTTGTGTAGTTGGACCTGTACTTATTATCTCAAAAGTGGAAAGAGTTGGTAGAGAAAGCAAGAGCAAAGCAACTTCAGCCCCATGAGTATAATTCAGGTCAACCATATGGCTTATTCTATTTTACATGCTCAACTAGTTTAATGTACATGATTGTAAGTGAACATTGGTTATATTGGACTTCTTTGCAGGGACTTTCACTGTATCCAACTTGGGAATGTTTGGAGTGGATAGGTTTGATGCTATTCTTCCTCCTGGCCAGGTATTTTGTTATCAGTAGATTTTTTGTCTCTGTATTTAATTTGCGCTCGCTTAGCCATTTGCTTATGTTTGGGATGCTATTTAGGGAGCCATCATGGCTGTTGGAGCATCAAAACCAACAGTGGTGGCTGATGCAGATGGATTCTTCAGTGTTAAAAGTAAAATGCTGGTAAGTTAGATCTCCATTGCATGACCCATTTGCTTCTGATTCATCTGACTACCCTATGTCAATGCAACTGATAAATTATATGTTGCAGTAAAATGTATACAATTAACATATAACTTTAGTATTTGAAGGTTCCCATTCTATACTGTATTTAAACATGGTCAAAATTTGGAAGATTTCAACCTATTTGTTTCCATTCTAGCATTCCTGTTCCAGTTACACCATATGCAATTCTGTAAGACAAAGCATGAAACCTTGATTGGGCCTAATAATACCCTTCACCCCAACTTGATGTTGGACTATAAACTATTCCTTTCTGCTTACATGAGCTATTGATTGATCGATTCAACTTTTTGATTAGCTTGCTAATAGTGCTGTTATTTAGCGAAATGGAAGAAAATTTGAAGGTTATATCCAAATTGACTGCTAATGTCTGTTCAATATGATATTATTGTGATCTGTATCCGAGTGTTACTTAGAATGTTAAGTTGTTCAAGAACAATCTTGTTAGATCCATAAGAAACCTTGTTTTGGATTGCGGTTATAAGTGATAAAATCTTCCCAGTGTGATATAGGTCTTATGAGATAGTCCAACCCCTAAAGCTAGCTCAAAGGGTAGGTGGGAGAGCCCATAAGCCTATATAAACCCCACATCAGCCCTCATATGACCGATGTGGGACTAAAATCCCATACCTTACAATTGGTCCGTAACATTCCACCATGCTCCGCAGCCCAACACTTATGGGCTGGCTGTGCACTAAACCTTTTCTAGCCCTGGGCGAACACTGCAATACCGGCCGCCACTCATGGCACAAGGACTCGGAGGAGTGGTGTTGATTCTGATACTAATTGATAAAGGTCTTATGAGAGAGCCCAACCTCAAAAGCTAGCTCAAAGAGTAGGAGAGCCCATAAGCCTATATAAACCCCATATCAGCCCCCCATATGATTAATGTCAAACTCAAGTCCCATACCTTACAATTGGTCCGTAACACAGTGCTAACTGCATAGTTTGTTGCTGTTCTAGAAAGGTCAGTTTCTTTCAGGCAGGCATTGTTGCAATATACATATGTCACTCTCTCTAAGTTGACATGCTATATGGAGTTGCTATAGGTCCAATGCATTTGGGTTGCTCATACAAAGTATATGATCCCCTTTATCCATGGTTTAGATGTCGTGTTGATTGTTGATGTAACTATTGATCATGTAGATGTCTCAAAAATTGCAGGCCTTGGGGTATTGTAAGATAAAAGGCATATAGTCTGTTATGAATACGGTTTTAGTGTGAATATCTGTTTGTCTTTTGGTACACCGTGTTCTAGTAATAGTTGAAGGGATTTCTGCCTATTTCTTGCTAAATCTCCATATGTGCTAAAAAAACAAAAAAAAATCCTTTTTGCCACTTAAAATGTCTTAGAAACACTTCTACTTCTCTTGTTAATGTTCATCTTTGTAACATTTTACCTCATTATTGAGATCAAGCTCAATCCATGGCAATGCCATATCATGCCAAGTGATCTAAAAATTTTTCATCCAGGATTGTTACATGTGACCTGGAACTGTTACTCATTGACATTCGGTTCACCACGTAATCTTAGCAAATATGTTCAAAGAATCACCAAATGCCATTTTGTATGGTGAAAACTAACCTGTGATCCAGCAAAAAGGGAAATGTCTGGTAAGGTGTGTTTGATCAAGTCTCAAAGGCTAGTCTGCCTGCATCTTTTGCTGGAGGCAAACTGGTCCTAATTCATGCACTGGTTGCTCTCTGATTCATATACATATTCATGCAACTCCATTATTTTGCCTTTGGTGTTAAGGGGCGTGGTGTGTCTGTGATTCACACTTTCTGGTGTGCATTGTTATTTCATGGCTTGGGATTTTGTAGTCAGTGGCGCTGTTCTTGTCGCTAATTACGTTATAAGCTAGGTCCTGTCTTCTAAATGCTCTTCACTGTAGATTCTCCCACAGTTTCTCCTTCTAGTTTAATTGTGAAACCTAAAGAGTAACATATCTCGCAGACATCCGATGTGACCCTTACTACTAAAATGTTTTTGTTCTGTTCAGGTGAATGTAACAGCCGATCACCGAATTGTTTATGGTGCTGACCTGGCCGCATTCCTTCAGACCTTTGCAAAGATTGTTGAGGACCCAGAAAGACTGACATTGTAGATTATGTCCGTGAAATGAAGTGGAGGACCCGGAAAGAATGGTTTGCCTTGCAAAGAGTGCAACCTAGTTTTGGAGGACATCCTCCTGAGGCATATTACATTTTCTTTTGGCAGCTATATTTTCCGGTGTTTGTTCTTTTCTTAGTCTTTCCAAAGATTTGCAAATAACGCACATGGATGAGCCCAACATTTTAGACAGGAATAACCAAGATCTTGGAAGTTTTTTACAGAACTTGATATATTCTGTTGTTACTGTCGTAACATCATTGCGAGTATTTTTTTGGAGCATTTTAATATTTTCTTGACCACCTGCAAGTTAAAACCAGATAGTATTTCTTCAAGCTTTATGAACCATCAGAAGTAGGTTGAAGAAGAACAAACCAACATGAAGGTAACACATTACTGCTTAAAAATCTTCCTAAGGCTTAACAAATATCACTGCTATTACCAAAAAATAATTTTGATGCTTAAAAGGCTGTAAAAATTTATTTGTCGGTATCAACATGTATGTACAGATCATCTATTGTTGTTTCTTGTCAAATCTAAGTCCTTCCTAAAACAGGAAGATGCTTCATGAATCCTCTCTTCAAACACAGGTATCATATGACCTTTCTTTTAAGATGTAGAAGTTACCAGTCCAATGTGATATTCCTGGAAATGTAAAGCTTGTCAATGTACTCTATAACTGGAAATGTTGCATCGATATACCTTTTCATCTTCTTTTCTGCTGTCTGATCTGCAACAACATGGGTAACAAGTGTTAGATATATCTATGACATTGGACATCCAACATTTGTTTTGTCTAAGTTGTCTTGACAGGTTTTTTCTGATTATGAATAGATTCTACTTGCATAGAAACTCATATAAGAGACAATTATATAGAACATCTTTAGGATAATGTAAAATTAACTCAAGACTCACCAGTTTCATTGAGTTTCAGCAAAAGTTGGTCCCTTGATGGAAGAGTATACATTCCAGCATAAACAGCTGTTCTGACTGCCCATGTGTGGTATGGAGCACAAACCTGGGAATAAGCTGTAGTTGCAGCTTCCTTTAAAGAATCACCACTACAAATAAATTGCATATCAGATAAGCTAGATTTGAGTTGAAAGTGAAACAGAACTTTATGCAATTTGGAGAGGTTGGAACGTACTCGGTTGACAGAAACTGTTCGAATAAGGCTCTGATGAGGTCAAGACCCTGCCTGACTCGACGAAGATTACGCGAATGACTTCCTGGAGTTCTCACAGTTCCATTTGCAACATCGAAGTCCAATATATTTTCCAAGCTGCTAAAGCGCTTGGATGCTTCAACCAGATCACCCACCTGAATCATTCAAATTGTAAGCTAAATTTGAATGTTTCTTTCTATTCCTGCATTTTCTAAACATTTGATAAACGAAGGAAAATGACCAAAATTGTAAATTAAATCCTAACGTTCTGTAAAATATCTAAGTAAACAATTACCATTACCATTATAAGATTAAACCTTTTTTTTTTGGTGAAAAATTAGATGAAAATAGCACATTCGACCTAGAAAAATCCTGAAATCTTATCATACAAGATGAAGAAAAGGGTTAGGAGAATGAGAATAGACCTTGGCGACGTACTCAGATTCAGCAAACTTGAAAGCGAGACCGAGACAGCTAAAGAGCACAGCAACCAGACGACACGCATCGCAAAACGTATCCAAACGCAACTCTTCTTCTCCTTCACCATTAACGTTATGATCATTATTAGCAACAGCCTCGCCATTGTTCCTCCTTGAACTCAGCCTCTTGGCTATGTCCTCAAATGCCTCGGAAACCGCCGATAGCGGCGTTTTGGAATGACCCTTTTCCGGTGACGCCGCCATAGCCACGGGGGTGGTGTCTTCCAGGATGTCTGTCGTCGGTGGAGGTGGACGATCTTGTTGTAGCGCCTGAAGCTGGCCTGTGCTGTTACAGAGAAGTCTCTTTATCATCTTCTTCTTCTTCTCCTAATCTTCTTCCTACACACACTCTGTTTTTTCTTTCTGGGTTTGTTCTTGATATCCTCAAAATCCTCGAATGTGAGCTCAAAGAACACGAACTAGATTCGAAAACAACGAATCTATGACTATTCTTGAAAGGTCAAAGATAGGATTTGCGTGTCTTGTTTCTATTTTTACTTTGCGATCATTTCCTTTCTCTTCTGATAGAATAAATGCATGAGAATTGTAAGGCAATGAACAGAATAAAAGTTCACCGACTATTACGGGCTGCCTAGAAAAAACGTAAGACAGAAAATAAGACCAAACAACAGAAGCTTTAGATGGAATTTGGACATGTTGGTGTAAATAGGTTTTGTTTTCTCACAAAATATCAGACGTGTTTGGTTGGACAGTTCGTGTCGAGGGAAAAAAACAGAACAGTCAAAGTTTCTTGTTTTGGGATTATCTTTTCTTCGCTACTTCCTCAGGTTGCGGAGCTGACTCGCAATTTGTCTGACTTTTAGGTGTGGATGTTTGGGCCGGTATAATATAATTATTGTTAGAACTGGAGCCCATCTTCAATTAGTTAAAATGAAATTAAAAAAAAAGGAAAAAAAAGGATTTTCTTTTATCTATTTCTAGTTTTCTACTAAATATTACACACAAAATGTTCTTGATTCTACATGATTTCTGACATATTTCTTATTCGAGTTGAGCTCGGTTAATGTAATATAGACTGACGCATTCCTAAACAAAGAAGAAGACCTAAAATCGTGGCAATCCAAATCCAGTTAAATGGATGAACTAAACCTTGTTTCCGAGTTCCACTCCATCATCCATGGTGTCTCCAAATTCTTTACCACTATGGATCTGGATTGGTTTAAACGTGTAAACCTTTGCACACCACAAGTAGTATATCAGATTGATGGCTTGCAAAAACGTAATGAGCCAGTAAAAGTACTCCAACTTCCCTTTGTTCAAGTTATCATCAGGAAGCCAATGGCTGAACTTGTGAACCAAAGTTACCAGTAGTGTGCTCACGTAGTTACCAGCGGATATTGCAGTCCAGAACAAAGCCATTGCAGTGGCTTTCATGCTTTCTGGTGCTTGATCATAGAAGAACTCCAAATGCCCAATTGCCATAAATGCTTCAGCTATTCCATGAAGACAATATTGAGGGGCAAGCCAAAAGACTGAGATCGGAATAGTTTGATGAGAATTGGTCAAACCATTATCAGAAGCTGCTTGTTTTCTCTTAATCTCCGCGAAACCAGCAACAAGAGTTGCAAAGATTGATATAACGAAACCAATCCCCATCCTATGCAAGAAGGTAATGCCACGCTCAAGGCCGGTGAATTTACGTGCGATGTGGACAAATACTCGATCGTATAAGATTATTGTGCTAAGCATTGCGCTCATAGTGAAGACAGACATTGAACCTGCAGGAATTTGGAAGGACTTGGTGATATGTCTGTTCATGGACTTGGCTTGTTGGAGTGAAAATGTGTTTTGTTGCGCATAGGCTGTGATTAAAATGATTCCTGATGCCCATATAGGTCCCATCCTAATAACAGATTTCAGTTCTTCAACTCTATGCACCGTGTTCAATCTCCACAAGTTTGGTGCTTGGCCTGGTTTAAGATCCTCTCCTTCCACAACAATGGCAGCTTTATCAAGAAACCTGAATCATGAAATCCGGATCAGTGTCTAAACCTGCTGTTATCGCAATTATGATCGTATTCACAGCTGTCAGATATTGTATCTAAGATGGGATGTTTCAGATAAGGACGGAGGAGACAGAAAGTTGGACACAAGCTTTTGTTTGTTAGCTAATTAAGTAGCAACCATTACAGCAAGGAAGGTCTGGAGCTGTGGCCCTCTAAAGACTTACTTTATAGATAAAGACAATACTTTAGATCATGTCCTACGTACATTAGCCATTAGGTTATCTCTGTCCTGCATCTTACAACCACTACTATAATTGAATGAATAGAAAACAAATAATAATAATAAATGAGATCTGAAATTATTTTTTGGTATCTCTTAAATTTACCACATATATCTACCCTAATGATTTTGTACAGATTATCTTAATCTTTTTAATGTATTTCCAAATACATAAATACCCTTTTTCGATATGAATTTTTCTATAGTCTAAAAATAAAAAATTAGACTATTGAAAAATTTATTGTAATTATCATGTTGTTAATTGAAAGTATAAAAAACTAATTAAAATATGATGAAAGGACTTATATGATAGATAAGTAATTCTATATAAAAAAAGTAAATGATAATTTAAATATAAAAATCGAGGTAAAAAAATAAATTACATAATATTCTAATATAAGTACCAATCCACAAGGGTATTTTTCTAATTTCAATAGCACATTTCCACTAAACTATCCCTCCAGCTTGATTAAAGATGGAGAAGTCACACTTAAGATTAAGATTAAGACCCCTTAACCCTTTTTTATTAAAGAAATCATCTTTGTTAATAGCATGGTACGTAAACTTCTGCATGAAAGAACAGAAGAAAAAAAAAAAGTGGAAGAAGAAGAAGAAGAAAAACAGTTACTTCATGTGCTTGGTATGAAAAAGCTTTCCACCCATTGAAATAGGTCCATCAAGCTCATCATTCTGGTATAGTAATTTAGGGTCTGAAACCATTTGAACCTTCCTTTTCCTGAAAGCTGAAAACATCACTTGTAGCAGTCGGGTGAACGGACTTCCTGCCGGATCCAAATTCCGGTAAAGCCGGTACCCGAGCATAAATGGAATAATTGACAGAAACATTGCCATGGTTGGAATTCCAAGACCCCAACCCCATCCAATGTTGTCCTGAACATAGACAAGAACTGTCACTGCCAATAACATCGAGGCCCCCATAACAAAGTAGTACCAGTTGAAGTAACGCCACGTTTTTGTGGATTGGTTAGGATCCGTTTCGTCGAATTGGTCCGCCCCGAATGCTGCCACACAAGGTCGGATACCACCTGAACCTAGAGCTCCGAGTAACAAAGATAGATATAGTATCGCTAGTTGTCCTGTGTCAGCTTGTTCACACACTTGGTCACTCTTACATGGCGGTGGTCGGAAGTTTGGAAGTATCGCCGATATAGTTAAAGTTGTCATGCCCTGAAATGATAAAGAAAGAGATAAGGGTAAGGAGAGAAGACAAGAGACAAGAGTCAAAGAATAGAGTAAGTGTTAAGAGTCAAAGAAGAGAGTAAGTGTTTAGTGTTTACTATCTGGTAAATTATGGAAGCAACAGTGATGGTCCAGAACCGGCCGGCGTATGAGTCGGAGAGAAAGGCACCGAGCAACGGCGTCAAGCTTGATGTGCCGCCGAAGTTGGTTAAGGTATTAGCTGCTTGGGTTAACGGCATGTGAAGCTGCGTTGTTAAGTAGCTAATCATGTTGGTGTTGAACCCAACCACAGCCAACTTCTCGCAAGCCTCATTAGCTACACAAACATCAATCAAACCATCTTTCAACAATCAAATCTAGTTCATACCCACAAACCAAAACAGTGTTCTTCCTTTAAATTTCTACATGAACTCTTCAAGGAAGCTTACCAAATATGAAAGGCATTGTAACCATGCCACCCTTCTGCCTCTTCTTCTCATGGCCACCTTTGCCCTCCATCTCCTTCATTTCTGTGTTCTTGTTTCTTTATCTTTTTCTGGTTTGAAATCCTACCCAAGTGCCAGTATTTATAAGCTAGTTCGCATGCAAAGATTACAGTAACAATAATGGCGATTTTTATTTTTATTTTTGCTTGTAGATTCTGCTGCATTGATGGCAACAGATGATAGGCGTATACTCTAGTAGGCAAACCTTTTTCCACTAAACTAAATTGAAGGAGAGAAAGATATGAGAGTCGAAACAAATTAGAGGTCTACGAAGTTGTAATCAGCTTTTTTTCTCCTTCTTGGTTTGTATTATTGTACTGAGGATACGCATCGTGCAATGATTCCTCCTTTACGGTGGCTCTTTTTGTGTTGTATTGTAATTAATTTTAGTGGAATTTTCTTAATAGCTGTGCGAACGTCATGGCTTATTGTGTGGATGGTGATCTAGTAGTCGTATTTGATATTGGACTTGTTACGATATTTCATATTCAATCTTATGATTATATGTGGTTTATTAAAAGTTCTACATTACATATATGATTATAAATAATAAAAATATTGTTTTTATAAAATACCCTTTATTTATAATAATTAAATAATGATCATATGATTAGTAATTAAATATGTAATCACAAGATAAAGCAGAAGAAGGAAGCCTACGAGGAGCTGGCATCATATAAGAGCCATTTCTATCCATCTAGAAGACGTAAAAGCTTTGGTTGATGAGTGTCCTACTCAACTCAAATGAACAGCGTTAGTGAATATATAAAACTAATTAAGTTGGTCTCACACAGCTTAAGCTATTGTGGTGAAATGGTCACTTAACAAATAAAACACAAGTCTACCGAAAGTAATTATTTTCTATTATTTCAAGTCTAAGGACATTAAATTAATTAGAAAGATGAAGGTAAAGGTTGAAAGAATAAAGAAACCCATGCCCATAAATCTTTCAAGACAATTTAATAATCTTGGAAAAGAGCTCCATAGTCCCTTAATGATGAATATCGATAATTAATAATATTATAAATAGTGAAAAATATTATTAAATAAAAATTTTTATTTGACAATCATAATTATGATATATTAGGCCCTAATTTTATTAAGATCAAAATCAACTTAGAGAATAATGCCGTTATTGGTAGGTTTATCTAGTTGTCCATGATCCTTCCTTGTGTTATGTTTCCTTTCTTCGAGAAAGTGCTGAATAACTTTAGTCATTGTCTTTTCTACATTATATTACAATCTTCAATCTTTTAAAAGGTTTGATCCATTTTGGCAAATAAATATATACAGACAGGAAGTTTAAGAAAAGCCAATATTGCAAGTTGTCTCCTTATATTTGTATACATAAATATATATCATCTAGCAAGGGGAAGTTTTTATTGGTTTATGTTTTACAGTTAATCACTTTAGTTGTAGTTTAGTGACAAAATATTTAAAGACATTCTTATCTTGTACATGTGTAAATGTATATGATAAAGTTCATGGAATAATTATACATTGCAAATGAAATTGTAATGAGATTATAACTATGAAATTCATATTGTATTTATGTATTATTCCTAAATTGTTCCTAGTCATTGTTCTATTAAGACTGAACATTAATAGAACATAAAAAGATTAGTACACGTTTTTTTTTTCTTATGAAGAAAGTAGTCAACCTTAAACTAAAGTATGGAGATATTTAAACAAAAGTGTGAGTATTTGTTAGAGAAAAAGTTCACTGAACAAGTTCGATATGAGAAATCTATTAGGAACATTACTTGTATGTTTATAGAATTCTCATTGTAATGATTATATAAGTGATCCTTTGACTTTAGATCAACAAAGTAATCTTGTTTAGGGATTGTTATGTTTAGACACTACTTGTGACTTGTGTAATCATAGTTCCATCATTCAGTAATTATTGGATGTAGTATGAAATATATAGAGGTAGTTGTATGGTCAATATATAATTTATCAACCTAAATTATTTAGGAAGATTGTTTCGTTGTTTTCAATTAGTATAGATTCAAAAAATCCTTAGTCAAGATGGAATGATGTTTTGTAAATAGTTTACAAATGTCATAAATTGAATCAATAGCTAATAGCAGAGAACTAATATGATTGGACTAAAAATAGAGTATACATTAATTTCATGCTCTACGTCTAATTGAAAATTGTATGATGAAAGTATTGAATTATATAGAAAAATCATACACGGAAAGATTAGTCAAAACTACTATAACATTCATAAATATTTATATCGTCATGATTTGTTGTTAGATCTCAATTTTGATCTATAATTATAAATTTTTTAATTGGAGAATTAAACATGCATCAAATGAATTTTAATTTATCTAATTCTAATTATGAATTAGAATCATAATTTATAATCATTGTCAATATATTTGGGAACCTAATGGATCTCAAATAAAGAATGAGTTAAAAAGAGTAAAGATATTTTAATCAAGTTGGACTTGATTGTAAATTTGAGAAACTTTAAGATTAAATGTAAGCTATTTAATAAATAAGGATTAATATGAGATATTATATCCAATTTAAACATACTTGATATTTATTTATAATTATTTGTAATTATAATTAAAGTTTAATTGAAATTATCAATTAAATTACTAAAATATAAAAAACTTATTAGGCTTAAGCTCTATGGAGTTAGCACTCCTTGTTTAACCCTCTCTGTAAGAGTTACAGAGTTCTCTCAACTCATTATGTGGATATCGTTGGAGGCTAGATATTTGTACAGCTACGATAATTGAGATGGATTGATTTCAAAAACGACTCGAGGGATGCAATAAAATAAAGATCAAATTTCAGAATAAGATACAAATTTTGATTTATGCCTTGTTATAATTATGTATTAGTCATTTCATATAATTAAAGAGATTTTGATTTTTAGGAAATAAAAAAATTATGAAATTTTTTGTAATTATTCATTTGCAATCGAGACCGGATCTTATCTTGAACTTTCAGCAATTTTGAATTCAAGGATATCTCTTTCAAAACAAAAAAAGCAATAAAGAAAAGTAAGTACCTAATCATAAAGGGTGGAAGCCGCATTAGTCTTATCATGCATTATTATTTATCCAGAGCTAGACTTGGAATGCAAAGTAAAAGCAACTTGCAATATTGGCCTCATGTTCTACTTTCTCATTTGCTTGTAAGATGTCAGATAGAGATTAAAATTTTGATCTTATTCGTTTTGAATCTTTGATATGAAGTGCTTGTCCACATGTTTTAGCTTCTTAGTTGTCTCATATATACACAAGTCTAAATGGCTCTCTAAATTTTTAGAAAAAGTCTAATTTGGTTTTCTCATTATTTAGATGATTACAATCTTGTCATTAATATAAATTTAAAATTGAAGGCATCATAAATATTAATTTTATAAATACTAAGATCTAACTTTATATTATACAATAACAACAATAATAATAATGTAAAAAAACAATAATAATAACCAATAAAAATAGAGAGTCTAAAGAAGTCTAGTAATACGCAACTTTAAGTCAACAATTTTAAGATCTAACCAAATAAGTCAATAAAAATGTTTTTTCTAGAAAAGTATAATTATATAGGAAACTTATTTTTCGATTAGTACTTGGAAATAATATTTTCTTATAAAAATAAGTCGTCACATATTATATGCTTCTTTCTCTAATAAGTAGTTCTCTCTTCTCTTTGTTGTCTATCGGAGTAGATATTTCTTTCTTTCCCTACAATAAATTGACTTTTAGTTATATATTTTTTACAACGATATACATATCGTTCCTAAAAGTTAACTTTTGTTTACGATTTATAAATTCATTACCAAAAGTTATGGTTTTTGTTTTACGATATCGTACAAAACTTAAGTCTTTAGCGGTTTTACTCTTTTGTCTATTTTGTGTTCTTTTTGTCTATGTTTTAAATCGCACTAACGTAATGTCTGATCGAAACATAGCATAATGTAGATTTGTCCACTAAAACATATTGTTAGAAGAACCGATTTCTTAAACCCTAATCTGTAATTTATTCTGTTACTCAAATATATAATTTCATTGGTTATTCTAAAATTCCCCTTCTAACATTTATATTCAATTGTTGTGAATACAAATATATACGAGAAGTGAAAGTATT
>JANKYE010000001.1:234917-256287 GCA_032467995.1 Erythroxylum dillonii | reverse complement strand
ATATTTATATGCATAAATAATTTTTATTACAAAATAAAATATAGTTAAAATTAAAAATATTTTTTATTTTTATATTATCAAATAGTCTACTATATGAAGCTCTTTTAAAAAATCTCTTTTTTAAATAACAATCGATCATTCAACTGGCTTCTTAAAAAGTTATTCTCAGAAAAGATCTACAGAAAAAAGCTCTATTAACAAAAGCTTTACTGGTATAAGCCCAATTAAACAAAGACTTAGTAATGTTCTATTTTATATGTGAGATTTCTTAATTTTTATTAGATAATTAATTATTTATTCAAAAATAACATATCAAAAATAGAGATCCGTTAAACTTATAGATGTTAATTGAATCTACTTTGTCACTTTATTACAACTGGATGACAACCAATGAAAGCATTGCAATTTCTACATGTCATACATGGCCTTTTTACATTTACAAGACAAGATGCTTTGAAGCATACTGAAGTGGTCCTTTTTGGTTCCTCGTCCTTTCTAACATTAATGGAGGGTAAGACAGAAGGTGGCCTATCACAGCAAAAGATATTCTCATTGAAGTGACGTGAAAGTAGAGATAATAATGGTGGAGCTCTGCTTGATGTATACTCGATCCGGTCCTGACCCGTTTACTTTGAGTGGAGTCTGAGCCCAAATATTATCCCTATGTGAAAGGTTCTTGTGCGTGGCACTAATGGACTTGCATCCTCAATCGATTGGACCTCAATCCAAACTCAGTCCATCAATTTCAGGGTACAAGTTTCTGTCTCCATTGAGTTTGGTGTTACAAAATCAGATTTTGTTAATTCGGATCAGACTTACACTCTTTGGTTTGTCATCCCCTTCTCTATCCAAAACAATGTTGCTACTGGGTACTTCACGGTCGCTTCCACTTATAACATAAGCATGGACCATGCCGCTTCTGAGGCACAGGGTCTTTGGCAAGACATCTAGAAGTGGTTGGGCTCGGCCCGCATTCGCTTCTTTTTCTGGCTCCTCAAGCACGACCGCCTTCTCACAAATCAGTATCGGGTCAGATTGCATTGCACCACGGATGATACATGTTATCATTGTCACCGCGTGGAATCCTCACTTCATGTAGTCTGCGACTACCCTCATGCTCTCCAAATGTGAATTGCCTTATCTGTTCCCGCCAATTTCTTCATTATACCGCTTCGGGAATGGCTCATCCACAACCTTCATTGCCATCATCCAGTTCTCGGGCATGATTGGGCGATCCTCTTCAGCATTTCGTGCTGGTTCCTTTGGAGATGGAAGAACCAGGCCCTCTTTGACGAGTTTTTTACTTGGCCTTCCTCATCCCAATCTTTTATTTTGTCTTATACAGGTGTTCTCCGCCATGCTGTCAGATGATCAGGCATAGTCGGGTGATTCCTACTGGCTCCCCCTCGGCACGAGCGTCATATTGCCCGTCAAAAACCTTTGACGGGGTGGATTAAGCTTAACACAGATGGCGCCTCCAATCGCTCCTCGTTAACCGCCACAGTTGAGGGCCTATTGCGCGACAGTGACGAACACTGGTGAGGTAGTTTTTCGCACAATATCGACTGGTGCTCATCCGTGGATGCAAAACTCTATAGTGTGTATACTGGATTGACATTGGCTTGGCGGCTCGGACATCGCCGGATTGTCCTCGAAGTTGATTCCATGGTAGTGGCCGATCTCCTCTCCTCTTCAAACCAACGATTCGCGTTGCTTCATCCTCTTGTCTGGAGACTTCACGAGCTGTTCACCAAGAACTGAACTGTTGTTCATCGACATGTTTATCAAGAGAGCAATAGATGTGCGAATTAGCTAGCTGCCTATACTAATCACTTTGCTGTCAGTGTTACTTTTTTTCCTACAACACCCGTTGGGTGCCACCATATCTTATTAGAGGATTCTTTGAGAATTTGTTTCCCTAGATTTATTGTGTAATTGTTTTATTCGTCTTCCGTTTAAAAAAAAAACAAGTGTAACCATTATAGATCACTACCTTTTATCGTTGTTCAATTTTGATAAGCATGGACCTAAACTAATCCATGCCTATTAGTGCAAAGACCTTGTGCTCAAAAAATAGAATAGCCTATCTTAGACGCTTTCATACCTTAAATTTATAAAATTATAAAGAAAATAAATTATAATTTAATCTCACTTAAGTTATCAAAAAGGTAACTTATTATTTGGTGCATACAGGTCTATCAAGACTTGAACATGAGACTTGCGCTCAACTTCAACTTCAGACCTTGCACGAGGGTGGTCAGTGGTCACCTTATCGCGATGAAATATTCCTTTTAAGAAGAAACAAAGGTTAACAGATTATTAATTGAGAAGAGTGAACATAATCATCAACGGCTTTTCAGGAGATTCTTTGTCGTTTTATACCCGTTTTAGAGCGCAAATTGATGCAAAACTAGTGCAATACCAATTCCACACGCATCGTAAGCTTACCTAGGACTCCTTTTTCTAATCCCTCTTATGTATCCTAACTTGACACTTATTCCATATAAAATTTGAGTTATGATTAAATTGAGTAAAAAAAATTAAATCATATTTTAAAAATTTTTATTCAAATTTTAACTTATTTTACGATAATTTAATGGGAATTTAATTTTTTAAATTTTAAAATTAAATTAATATATCTGTTATTATTTAATTCACATATTAATTAATCGAGGCGGGAATCAAGGTTAATTGCGAGCACGAGACAGAAAATCATTTTTGGGTTTATCCGATGTTTGGTCGTGCATTATAATTAGGAATATATTAATAATATTTTATTTGGTATTATATGGATTGTGGACAAACATAAAATTTAATAATCCTATTTCATTAGAAGACAAGGGTCTATAAAGTTCTGTTACAAGACGAATTGCAGCCTTATAAAATATTTAAATAAGTTATTATTATAAAATTAATACATAAGTTAAATATTTTGTAAAATATTGAGATACAAATTACATTTTTAGTTGGTGTTAAAATAAATTAGTTTTAAAATCTCATTAATATTTGATAAATTCGGATTATTTAATTGCAAAACTGTAAAGACTAAACTGATAATTAGTTATTAATATTTAACAAAAATTTAAGATTAACTTGATAATTTAATTATTAAAAGTTAACAAAAACTTAATTGTATTAAAATTTAAGATATTATTGATATTTATTTTGAAAACGTTATATTAAAATGATATATATAAAACTTATTTAAACCGAATCGAAAAGTTAACCGGTTTAAGATTTACGTGATCGAATAATCTACATTTATATTATATTTAGGCTTACAAGATTATGACAAAATTTAATTTTTTTGTAACGAGTCATTAACTCCGTATTAGTGAATATTTAGGGTTACAGTCTGCATTAATAGTCAAACCATTCATATCCAAGGAAATATTCATACTATCGTCTTCTTCACAGCGAAACCCTTAAAAAACCAGATGAAGACATGAAATCTGATTGAAGAAGAAACCGAAAAATGCCTATGATCTGTCATATATCCCAACAATGGATACCATTTCTCTGTTCCATTCAATGATAATCTCTCAAAAGTCAAAAGAATCGGCTCTTAACTCTTTAAGAGATCTCAGGCCATGCTTTAGAAGCAAGCAGAGACCCTGCAGAGATAGTGAGCGATCCAAAAGCCAGCATCTGAAGCGAATCTCTATGAGCTTGTTGTCTCGTTCATTGAATGAAACACATGCATGCACTGATGTAATATATATATATATATATATAAAATATTTAACAGAATTTCTTTAAATACAAATTCATCATTATGACGTACTAATTAAAAGAATAAATATGTTATTAAGTGTAATTATATGCATTTTGAGTAAACTCAGTCATTAAGCTTCACATTTCGACATTAACGAATCAGTTAATGTCTTCCTTTTCAGACACGAACACTCAAAAGAGTATCATGTCTTAAACGACTCTTTTACTCTTGTTCGAGCTTTTACGAGAACTTCTATCTATTTCTATCTTGTATAGCTGTACACACTATCTATATATATACGTACACTCAATGCCCCTTAGACTGCGGTGTTTAGTTGTTCTTTAGTATCTCTGTTGAGTGACCAATGTCTTCTTCTTCTTCTGTTTTAATTCCTTCTCTTGTTATCTATATTTTGCTTTTCGTCTCCGTCCGATATGCTACTGCCACCAAGATTGGCCAAGGTTACCGGTTGATCTCCATTGAAGAGACTTCTGATGGTGGCTTACTGGGTCACCTTCAAGTCAAGAAGACGAACAATGTTTATGGTTCTGATATCCCACTATTGCAGCTCTTCGTCAAGTAAGCGTCTTTATCCTGTCTGCAACCTTTTTTTTTTAATTCTCTCGCTTGTCAGTTTGATTCAAGAGGTTATTTATCAGAAGTTATAAAAGAACTAAAAAAGAGCATGTTTGTGTACGTTGAACCTTTGCAGGCATGAAACTCAGAGTCGTTTGAGGGTTCAGATAACTGACGCGACGAAGCAGAGATGGGAAGTGCCGTACGATCTCTTGCCGAGAGAGAAAGCGCCAGTGATGAAGCCAAGTATTGGTAGATTGAGAAAGAACCCACTTATGGGTCAAGAGTTCTCGGGTTCTGAGCTACTGTTTAGCTACAGACCGGACCCATTTAGTTTTGCAGTGAAGAGACAATCAAATGGGCAAACCCTTTTCAATTCGAGCTCTAGTGGGTCGGATAATTTTGGTGAAATGGTGTTTAAGGACCAGTACCTGGAGATATCAACACAGTTGCCTAAAGATGCTTCACTGTACGGTTTGGGAGAGAACACACAGCCCCATGGAATCAAACTCTATCCTGGAGATCCATACACTTTGTATACAACTGATTTCTCAGCCATTAACATCAACACGGACTTGTATGGATCACATCCTATGTACATGGATCTCAGGAACGTGAATGGGAAACCCTATGCTCACGCTGTTCTATTGCTGAACAGCAATGGCATGGATGTGTTCTACAGGGGAACTTCTTTGACATACAAGGTCATTGGTGGTATTTTCGATTTTTACTTCTTCGCAGGTCCTACACCTTTGGATGTTGTCGAACAGTACACGGAGTTGATTGGAAGACCAGCCCCAATGCCTTACTGGGCTTTCGGTAATCATTACATTCTTAACCTCTGTTTCAATATCATTTCCTCTGTTTCCGTCTTATAATCCGCTTGATTTGTTTTATTAGTTGTATATTGATTGAAGGCCACCGTTTGACATGGGAACTTGTAGATCCCTGTCTTGTCTCAATAGTTCTATTTTGTCGTTAATCTTGTAGTTTTCCCTTATTGTTTAATCATTTCTTTAGCTGGAATTGCAGCAGTGGGAGTAACGGATTGCTAACTTAGTGTGTTCATATGATTGTTGATTCAGTATCTAATGACTTGACAGTGTTCCTCTATGTTCTGTTCTCGTTTATGAACTTTATTATCAATTCTCTAGAAAAAAGATCAACTGTATCTAGTGAATCGACATTGTTCCTATGTTCTGTTCTCGTTTATGAACTTTATTTTCAATTCTCTAGAAAAAGGAACCCTTTTATGTCTAAATCACATGTATTCTAAAGGTCCACATTCCACAAAAGCGCACGAACTTTTTTCTTTCATTACCATTTGCAAACCTTTGGGGTTCCTGTAGTTTTCTCAAAAGGTGTTAGCTTGTATTGTGGGAATTGTTATGTTGGGAGATGAGCGGTTGATACAAGATTGAACGCTATTTTTCAGTGTTGGGACTATTGGATATGTACATTAGAGCTAAAATCTTCCTGTGACTTGTTATCTTTCTTCTCTTCCTTTCTTGGATGCCAACCATTATGGATTAACCATGAAGTTCTACCTACTACACAGCCAATTTGTCAGAAAATCTATGAATTAGTAGATGTTAATAGCTATGGTAGGAGTCAAATTTATATTCTTTTCTGAATAACCTGGCATCCTCTCAATATCTCATGGTTTGCATGACATGGATGCTAATGGAAATTGTTGCTATCTTTCTTTGAATTCTCTACTTCAGTTAAGTACATAAACTGACGATAAGTTGCAGCTGTTCTGGATACAAGTATTCTGCACCGAAGTTCTCTTTTTCTCCTTCTTTTGGTCCTTACCTGATAAGCTAGGTCGGATTGAAAATAAAAATATGTTGTTTAATTGGTATACAACCCTCAGGTTTTGCCATTGACTATAAATTTTAAAGTCACCAAAGTAGATTCCATTGTTTTGCATTTATGTTAATGAGAACTTTGCTTCAATTTAAGAGTCACCTGACGATAAACGTATAAATTCCCTTTTGCCAAATAGATTCTCATGTTTCATTCAATCTCATGGTGTGGTCGTATGATTTTACAGGATTCCACCAATGCAGATGGGGTTACCATAATCTCTCTGTGGTTGAAGATGTAGTTGAGAATTACAAGAAGGCTCAGATCCCACTTGATGTCATCTGGAATGACGATGATCACATGGATGGCAAGAAGGACTTCACTCTCAACCCCACTAACTACCCTCGTGATAAACTTTTGCGTTTCCTTGATAAAATTCATAGGATTGGCATGAAATACATTGTCCTTATCGACCCAGGGATCTCTGTGAATTCCTCTTATGGTGTACATCAACGAGGCATTGCTAATGATGTGTTCATCAAGTACGAGGGTGAGCCCTACCTTGCCCAAGTTTGGCCAGGAGCTGTTAACTTTCCCGACTTTCTCAATCCAAAAACAGTTGAATGGTGGGGAGATGAAATTCGTCGTTTCCATGAGCTTGTTCCTGTTGATGGCTTATGGATTGACATGAATGAAGTTTCAAATTTCTGTTCCGGATTGTGCAAGGTCCCAGTCGGTAAGCAATGTCCAACTGGAACTGGACCTGGCTGGATATGTTGCCTGGATTGCAAGAACATAACCAAGACACGGTGGGATGACCCGCCATACAAGATAAATGCTTCAGGAATGCAGGTTCCAGTAGGGTATAAAACTATAGCTACCAGTGCAGTTCATTATAATGGAGTTTTGGAGTATGATGCTCATAGCCTTTACGGATTCTCTCAGACCATTGCTACTCACAAGGGCCTTCAGGGAATTCAGGGCAAACGGCCATTCATTTTAACACGTTCCACATATGTGGGATCAGGCAAATATGCTGCTCATTGGACTGGTGACAATAAGGGCACTTGGGAGGATTTGAAGTATTCCATATCTACTATGCTAAACTTTGGTCTATTCGGAGTACCAATGGTTGGTTCAGACATCTGTGGATTCTATCCTGCGCCCACGGAAGAGCTCTGTAATCGTTGGATTGAGCTTGGCGCTTTCTATCCATTCTCAAGGGATCATGCCAATTACTACTCCCCAAGACAAGAGCTTTATCAATGGGAAACAGTAGCTGAATCAGCTAGAAATGCTCTTGGTATGAGGTATAAACTTCTTCCATATCTGTACACATTGAACTATGAGGCCCACCTCAGTGGAGCCCCAATTGCGAGACCTCTTTTCTTCTCGTTCCCGAATTACACCGAGTGTTACGGATTGAGCACACAGTTTTTACTAGGGAGTAGCCTGATGGTATCTCCAGTGCTTGATCAAGGTAAAACAGAGGTTAAAGCATTGTTTCCTCCAGGTACTTGGTATAGTATGTTCGATACGACGCAGAAGATTGAATCGAAAGAGGGAAAATACGTTACTTTGGATGCGCCATTACACGTTGTTAATGTGCATCTGTACCAAAACACCATCTTACCTATGCAGCAAGGTGGAATGCTGTCTAAGATAGCCAGAATGACACCTTTTAGCCTCATAGTGACCTTCCCATCAGGAGCTGGCAATGGTGAGGCTAAAGGAACTCTTTTCCTTGATGATGATGAACTTCCAGAAATGAAACTTGGAAATGGTTGTTCAACATATGTTCACTTCTATGCAACTGTTAGCCAGGGAAGTGTGAAGGTGTGGTCAGAAGTTGAGTATGGTCAATATGCTTTAGACAAAGGTTGGATTATTAACAAGATAGCTGTGCTAGGATTGAGTGGAAGTGGACAACCATCTGGTCTTAAGCTTGATGAGAAGTCTGTGACTAGGGATTCAAAGATTGAGTTTACAACTTTGGAACATAATAATCAGCTTCAGGATGTTGATGATAAGAAGACAAGTGTAATGGTAGATGTTAAGGGATTGCATATTCCTGTGGGGAAAAACTTTGTCATTTCCTGGAAAATGGGGCTAAGTCCTTGACCTTGAGTAGGTTTCTGAATAATTTCCTCTGCATTTACTTCCGGTTTTTGTTTCCAGATTTTCTAGTTGGCTGCTGTCCTTTCATTTTCCATAACAGAGTACTTAAAGAAGGAGAAGAGATGGGCTTTAAGATTTATGTTCATCCTTTTCCAGGAAAACAAGTTACTCTCTGGAAGCTTTTAAGATTTCCCTGAAATTGCCTAGTGCCTTGTCCTTTTGTCTTCCCTGAAATTGCCTGGTGCCTTGTCCTTTTGTTTTCTAGTCAAACTGCACACATCCAAATGTTACTCTCCAATTTCTAATAAAATTGATATTTTTCATAATAAAAAGTAAAAAAATGGGAATGAGTAAGAAAGTGTAGAGAAATTACTACTGCCCGTACTTTTGAAGACACCACCCACCAGCTGTATCACACTTACATTGGAAATAACACCTGTCAAGCAATCAGTTCATGTACGTGGTGCTCTTGGCGGGAAAATCAGGTGAAGTGGGGCCACTAAGCGGGAAAAATCAGGACCATTGCCTTCCATATAACAAGTAACAACGTAGGCGGTGGGTCGGTCGGTCAACCCAGTTATGTGCTAATGACCATTATTTTAGAAAAGTCTTTATTATATTTTATAATTAATATATTTATTTATATAATATGGGATAGTAATTTAATGCTGTTGGTCACGTGACTTGGTCGACGATAATTTGCCTAGAAGCTTGAATTTTAGGAGAGCGTGAATTGCTTTGGACCGTTACATCGGTCGTTGCTTCTCCCGATGTGAACAACATCCACGTGTTCAGCCCATGCTCCTCTTAAAACGACGTCGTGAAGGTGCATCAGGACAGTCGGGGAGGCCTCTCTCCATTCGGTGGCAGCGGATGTAAATATGAGTAAGAGTATGCCTTAAGTCAGAAGCATTAGTCAATACAAAAACTATCTGTCAAGTACGCTGACGACTTGCGGCGCATCGTTTCCCTAAATAAAGCTGCAAACTAAGAAACAAATCTGGTTTCCCCACGCGCGTTTGTCGTGAGTGGATATAACGACCACGTGACGGTGCGATATCCGATAGAGAGTGCCCGAATTAAGCGTCTGGGATGGCCGTGCATGGCATGATATGCGTGACATACGGAGTAGATAGGTATAATTGTACATTAAATTGCCAACTACATGCCAGCTCAGCATGCATTTCCAAATGTAATTAAAGGGAGATAATAGAATTTCTTATAATTTGAAATTTAAATTTTGAATAATTTTTATAAAAATGCCTTATTTTAATTAAAATTTTAGTTATTATATAAATAATATTAAAGTCAAGGCATTAATTTACTTTTAAACCCTTTTAATTTGACCGCTTAGTCAGGTAAGGGTGGGTTAGGTAGTGGTGACGATAGAATAAAGGAGGGAGAGTGAAGAGCGTGCGCGAGACGGACTCTGGCGTGGCCGTAGGGGGACCAGAGGACAAGTCACAAAGTAAGACCTAATTGAATACTTTCAGAGGAGATTTGTGTATATTAGTTAATGGGTTTGAGAAGGAATCTGAGCCTTAGATTTGTGATCTCTTTTGATCTTCGACGTAAGGCAGTAGTATATGTAGGAGTGCCCAACTCTACAACTGTCTTCTTTTTGGTTCTGTTCTTTTAAGGTAGCGAGAGAGGAGGAGGAGGAGGAGAAGAAAGAGCCAAGACCCACCTCGAGCTTTTCTTGCTTTCTTCTTCTGTGTGGATTTATGACGGCTGGTTTTGATTTGACTGTGACTGGGGCTCTGCAGCTCTGCTTTTGGTTTTGTTCATCAATAATCACTATAGCTTCTTCTTCTTCTTCTTCAGCTGTTGTTCTCTGCGTTTGCTTTCTCTGCTGGGTGCAGAGGAGCTTCAATCTCGCTTCCTCGTCCGTTTCGATGAGTTTGAGACCAAAAAGGTAACTTTTTTTTTCTGGATTTGTGCTTTTTTTTCAGTATTTTTGTTTTACTTATCATGGTATGGTTTGGTTTTTGCAGGACTTGTTCTGGTTTGGAGTGCTTTGAGGATTTTCACATAAAAAGATATTTCAACCTTTTCCTCTTTCTGATAGGAAATCTCACTTGATACTACTTACCTTCAGATTCACTGTTTATTTTTTAGTTTTTATTTTCCTTTATTGGTTTTCTCCAATTTTGTAGTTTTGATTTAGGAGATTTTGTGGAGGGGTTAAGGAGGAAAGTTTTTAGGAAACATAAGTTTCTAATGTCGGTTTCAAGAAGGCAACCTTTGAAACAAGATTCTAAACCCTTTGAAAAACCCATAGATTATCGAACACCCTGTGTTGAGGATTTCAAGATGAGAAGAGTTCGTGTGATTTATCACGATCCTTACGCTACCGACTATGATTCAAGTGACGACGAATCCGTCAGAGATCGGAAAACCAATCGGATTGTGCGAGAAATCAGTCTTCCTCCGGTCGTCTTTCCGGAGACGAAGACTCTTGAGCCTGAGAGCTCCTCTCAAGACAGTAACAGCAGTGGCAAAAACCCCAACAAGAAAAGAAGGGTTTTGGCTAAAACCCCAGTTCTCGCACCCGCCACTGAAGCAGCTCCAAAGAAGCCCGTTGGTGTGAGGCAACGCAAGTGGGGTAAATGGGCTGCGGAGATTAGAAATCCGGTGACCAAAGTGAGGCAATGGTTGGGTACTTACAACACTCTTGAAGAGGCTGCACAAGCCTACGAGGCAAAGAAGCGAGAGTACGAAGCCATGGCAGCCTCTGCCTCCGAGAAGAGCCAGAACGTGTTGTCTTCTTCTGCTCCAACAGATTCAGAGAGCAATACGAAGAGGGAGACTGCATCTGATGATAGTGAAAGCACTTTTTCACATACTTCACCATTCTCGGGTACATCTGCATCTGGTTATCCTGTGGAAGATCTTAAGAACCCTGAACTGAGTTTCATCAGCAACCCATCTGAAATTGAGAAAGATCTTAACTTTGGGTTTGATTTCAGTAGCTTGATTGACGAGTTTGGGAGGTTAGCAGGTGATTATTGTGGAATTGATGATCTAGATATCTGTGGATTGGATGGTACTGAACCATTACAGTTACCAACTGAACTTCCTGATTATGACTTCGATTTTGGAAATGAAGAGTCTGGTTTTTCCATCATCATCAACAACAACAACCTCTCAAACATTGTGTGCCCATAAGTTTTGCAGATAGGAAAATTTAGTTGAATCATTATTACTAAGTTATAAAAATTCTCAGGACCTGTAATGGGTTTCCTGCGATTGGTTTGTTTGTTTTGATCTGTTGAGAGAGAAAAGGAGATGTTTTGAGGGATGAGATGAGCTTAAGCTTAGTTTTGCTGTTCCCAAAGTCCTCTGGGTTTTCTGGTGCTGTAAGAGCCGTCCAAGGGACGAACTTTCAGAGTTTTGTTTGCTCACTTGTCCACATCTCCTCGAGTTTTAGTATGAAATTGAGTAATTATCTATTTTGAAGCTGTTCTTGAGTAAAATCTACACTGAGAATCAGCAAATCTGCTGATGGATATCGCCTGGAAATTTCCTTTGACTGTTTGGATCTAATGTTCATTTCCCAACTGAAAATGTTTGTTGGAAGATGAGTTGATATTTCTGTTGACTTAAGCTAATTAGTTATCTTAATATTAATATTTAATTTATAAATTAATATAGATTAAGTATAACACTATTAGTTATTAAAACTAGTATTAAGATTACGATCTCTAATACTTTGACTACTCACCTGCCACATTTCACAGTAAGCCAACCTATGATAGTTCCTAGGAGTGGGGCAAAGCTGTATGCTGTAATTGACATTTGTCTCTTAAGCAAGATCTGTAAGCTGAGTCTGCAGATGGTGTGTGCGGCCTATCCACCCGAGTCCTGACACGCTCATACGTATTTGGTGGATGTGGAACCGGGGCCACTGGACTAGTCGTTTTGTGAGGCTATGTCATTTAAGTAGTTATCATTGTATATTTATCTAGAGGAAGAAGACAATCCACTTTAGTTACTTGAGTACAAAGTAATTTGTAAATTACACATAAATTTTTTTTATAAATTACTTAATATTGCAATTGACAAATTCGACTTAACACTAAATTTGAATACTAATCTTTTTTACAAAAAGAGAATTTGCTTTGACTTTGGTTATAATTACACACATTAATATTACGAAATTGTAACACGAATCGGTACTTTAGTTACGTGTCCCGAATCGAACGTGAAAGGACAAGAAGCGAAGAAATGCAAAAATATTTGATTTCGGGCTCCATAACTTAAAACAAGCTTTCTAAAGTTAAAACGAGCGAGAATCTAACGCTATCTTTATGGAAACTTCTCTCTGGGGCACGAGCTAAGTCTTTCCACGATTTTTTTAAAACGTAAGCTTTCTTAACGGATCAGAAAATCCTTATGCTTACGATTTATATGAGCAACTGCAGGAGACCTTAATTTTTATATATAGCTTACATATTAGACTTTTCCATCACAAAGTCGATATTAGTTTGGTCCGCACCAATTGAGATTCATTTTTACCTAGATTTTGACTTAATGATTTGGATCATTTATTGTGTCACTTTATTATCTTATCTAGACTAAATTACGTAAATTAACTGACATCTCTTTTACAAAAAGAAAATTTGTTTTGATTTCAGTCTTCATAACTTCAAACAAGCTTTTTAAAGTTAAAACGAGCGCAAATCCAACGCTATCTTTACGAAAACTCCTCTTTGAGGCACAAGATAAGTCTTTCTACGATTTTCTCAAAACGTAAACTCTCTTAACGGATCAGAGAATCCTTATGCTTACGATTGATATGAGCAACCGCATGAGACCTTAATCTTTATATATAACTTCTATATCGGACTTCTCCATCATAAAATCGATATTAGTTCGGTTCGCACTAATTGAGATTCATTTTTACCTAGATTTCGACCTATTGATTTAGATCATTTATTGTGTCACTTTATTATCTTTATCTAGACCAAATTACGCAAATTAACTAATATCTTTTTTACAAAATGAAAATTTGCTTTGACTTTGATTATAATAACACGCATTGATATTATGGAATAGCCGGCTCGAGGTGAAACAAAAGGAAGATATTTAGAAACTTAGGAACACATTCTATGCACAAAGAAAAGTAGTTTAGTGGTTGTTAAGTCACACTCAGTGCTCACATAATTTTCATCCATTGTCTTAATAATTTCCAAAGCACGAACTTATTCCATGATCGGACACATACAAACACTACTTGGCTAGAGAAAAAGAGTGGAATTTGCTTTTGCCCACGTTTAACGAATCTTCCACTTCTCCACTTACGCGTGCTTCGACTAATGCGCAAATTAAGCCATTAAGTCAAGGGATTAATTCGTTTTGGAGACGACAATCAAGTTTAGTACTTTGAATTTGATCCAACTTAAGTCGATCGAGCTCTTGATTGGACTCTAATTGAAATCTAATGACTTAGAAATTAATCTCTAACGATTTAACCTGTTTTTCATCCAATTTTTTTTAAAATGAGTCGAGTTGAATTAATTTAATATCTTATTGAATTTAGATCATTAAAAAATTGAATTAAAACGATATTATTTAAAATATGGTATTAAAATTTGGTCAAATTGATTTCGAACATACCCTTTTAAGTTTAATTCTAAAATCAAACTTAATATAAATCTAACTCTTATCTAAAATTCAATCAATTGCTTGGCTTGACTTTTTGCCAAAAAGGATTAGAGGCATGTGATAGATGAAATCTTCCAATTGCTTGGCTTATGATTGTCTCATCTCCCACAATTAAAGATAAGAAAAAGTGAAAAAGGAGGTTCAATTATTTGGGATGAGTATGCTTCAAGTATGGCATAACGTAAAAATGGATTCAATGATTGTTATTGGTGAGGCGGCCCTCCTTCAGCATTAAAGAGAAATCACAAATGGGTCTAATTATATGGTGACAATTTAGATGCTTTTCTAAAAGGCCAAGACAAGTTTGTCTTGGAAGGCTGTGAAGTCACACTAATAGCCTCCATTTTTGACTAACATTGGGTGGGGTGTGAGTCAAACTTTTTATTCTATAATTTCTCTTAATAATCAATTTATTCTAATTTTGTGTTATTAATTATCTTGATAAATTTGTATTTCAATTTAATAGAATAATCTTTTGTTGAGTCTGACTCCTTTATTTGTCCCATATTGATTGGGGACAATAATTGAGGGAAGGTTGTTACCTATATAAATAGGTTACTACCTCCTTGTTTAATGCACCAAATACAAGTCAAAGATATGTATGACAAATTTAACTCTAGTTAAATTCTTCCTTTAAGGTGAGAGTTGGAAAGTTTGTCTTGGGCATTTTTTTGTGGGTGTGTTGATGTATTAGAGAATTAGGTAAAAGGAAAAATTATGTGATTGTAAGAATTTTTTACATAGTGAATTTTTTTCTTGATGTCCGTGATTTTTCTCCTGTTTAGGAGTTTCCACGTAAATTCTCTTGTGTGACTATTTTATCATATTTTTATCTATTAAATATTCTTGGGTGTAGGTTTGGAAGGTATAAATTCCCAACATCTTTGCCAAGATTTCGACATTTTTATTAAAATTACAAAGCTCTTTAAAGAAATTAAATAAGCTTAACATAATTAGAGAAAACCCTTTTCTTGGAGACTTGTGATGAAGTCCTCGAACATCTTTTCTATGGTTTTGAAAGGAGGGAATCCCAATCGAGCAATCTTGGAAGTGTCCATACTATGAGGGTTGTTGTCACCTTTTTGATTACCGAACCTGAAATGTCATGGAAATTTAATAATTAAATTATTATAATGATAAAAAAAGGATTATATTAATCTCACTTACTTGTTTTCGTATGGATAGGATGGGTACTTAGATTTGAGCATGACGATGATGTGTGACCAATGAGCAACTTGGCCGGAGCATATTAACCTTCCTGATGCTTCGCTGTTTTCCATTGCTAAAATGTGAGCACCGACGACGTCGTCTATGTGAACAAATCCCAATGCAGTGTTGGGACATTCGCCCCTCATACCTTAAAGTGACGAGTGAACCGGTAAAAATTGTGATTTGTTCAAGAAAAACTAATGTGCAAAACATGAGAACACATAAGACTCTCGTATTATCTTTTTTTTTTTTAACAATAACTCTACGCTGATTTTGAATTTAGCTGATAATTGATTATATTAATTGATTTGACCAATGAATAATATTAGTTGTTTATTAAAAATATTTGACAAAATTAACTATTTGATATTAACTGTTGATACGTTAAATGATTTATGAGAGCACAATTTAAAAAAAATCATAAGGACATAAATATTATATTTCTTAATATTTCGTTGAATATTCTTATAAAGATTTAAATTTTAGATATTTAATTTTACAAAAATTAAGTTTATAACTTTAATAAAAACGTAATAATATTAATAATAATAATAATCCAACGTTAAATTTTCTATTGATATGAATGATGCAACAAGCTACATCATATTAGTATTTTTCATATAATCTGCATGAATTTTATTATTTAATAAATTTGAAATGGCTATAATTATAGTATAACACAGATACGATATATAGTGGTTATATATTAAAAATATTGATTTGATGTGACTTTTTATGTCCAAAAACTTGATATTATGGTATTTTTAAATGTAAATTAATATTATAAAATTAAGTAAAGATTAAAAAATTTAATTAACCCCTTTATTGTATTCATCCAAACTTTACGATATAATTATACGATAAAAAAAAGGCAACTTTGAAAACACACAGAGCAAAAGTAGAGAATAAAATGAAGGTAATACTTCGTTAGGCAAACAGCTAAGTTCAAAAACACTTCTTATGGAGCTTCCAGAAATTAGCTTATTGGGATTAAAAAAACTAACCAATAAGTTATTCACTAAACAAATCAACAACTTTTTAACATATCAAAAACTAACTTTTAGTCAATAAGTTAAATTATTTGCCAAAACTGATCAAAAACTTATTTTAGTTTTAAAAACTCACATGAAAATACATGTAACATGAATATTATAAATCATGTAACATGAATATTATAAATCGATAGATTAAATGTTGTTGACATGATAATTTTAACTAAAGTTAATAATTTAATATAACTATAATAAATTATTAATTTGGTCAAATTTAATTAATTCAAACAGGTTTAAGAGATAACTCAAGCCATTTTAACTATTTTATGTATGATATTTATATTTTATGTGTTTGATCGTAATTTTTAATAAAATTTAAAAATGTTTTTCATAAAATAGAAATTTTTATGATTTTTTTTATTATAGAATTAAAAGTTTTAGTCCTAACCTTTGATTAATAACATTGTGAGGAGTAAAGTACTACTTGGTTGTGGTGCAAGCAGGGGACCGATCACAAAGGATGGATTGACTACAACAAGATCAATCCCACTTTCATTTGCTACCCTCCATGCCTCTTTCTCACCTAGAGTCTTCGCATATGCGTACCAGAGCTGAATTATCAGAAACATATGTTAAGTTTATCAGAAACACATAAAGTGCAGAATTACTATCCACCAACATGATTCAAAGTTTTCTTTTTTCTTTACGCTGTGTCGTTTGCAGTATTCAGGATCGCTCCAGTGTGACTCGTTCAATGGAGACACCTGTTGGGCATCTTCTCGATATCTTATTGCAGAGCATGAAGAGGTGAGCACAACTCGTTTCACAGACTTGGTTTTCGAGCAGGAACCAAGAACATTCAAGGTGCCCTTTATGCATGGATCAATCAATGTTGCCTGCAAATTTTGTTCCTTAAGTCATATTAGTTATGTTTTCAGATTAAAAATTTGAAATATGATCTTAACTAACTAAAATCAATCCAAAATAATAATGTATTGTAGCTAATTAATACCTGGATGTTACGATCGTAAGGAACTAGCAGAGGTGAAGCAGTGTGGAACACACCATCAATACCTTGGATTGCTTCATCGAAGCTACCATCTACTAACAAATCAGCTTTAAGAATCTTCAGTCTTTCCTTTGCACCTTCAAACTTTTTCAGGAAACCAACTTTTTGAACATCGTCTGAAAGAAAAAAACAAGAAAATTGAGCAGACATAGAACACATGCATGAATTTGACTAACTCCAAATTGAAGAACGAAGAAACAAGAATTATGTGTAACCTGGGTCTCGTACAGTGGTCCGTACGGTGTGCCCTTTCTCTAACAAGGACTTAACTAAGTAAGCAGCAATGAAACCTGTTCCACCTGTTACGCAGTATTCTGGCATCTCTCTCTTATCTCTTTCTCAAGATTGTGGGTGTGTATGTACATAAATGATGCTAATTTATATCTTCTTCATTGTCTCGGGACAATTAAGAATATAAGATGAAGTTTCATGCTATTCTTATTCACAATTTTTAATTAACTTAGCCAAGTTTGCCATTTCCTTTCTTTGTTTTTAATCTTTGCATGTTGGGAACAGGTTTGGATAAGATGATTCATTCGTTTGGTGAGGTGAAAGGTTCTCAACCTAAATGAGTAGGTTCACTAGTAAGTAAACATCTTATCTTGAAATGAAATATTATTTGATATTATTTTCTTTGTTTTGTATTTATTTGAATACTTAAGTATTAAAATTAATTTTTGTTTTGTTTTAGGAAAAAAATAAAGATTACATTAAATTGAGACTCTATTAATGATAATCACGAATTTTGGATGAAATGAAGAGATTGTTGTAATGGATAAGACTGCTTATTTGAGAAGTTGGAGCCTAATTGAGAAACTTCTATCTATCCTTACCATGTAGGAATTTGAATTTGTTTTAGATAGACATCTTTGAAAGTTAAAATTAGATTATGATTAGATTAGAAAACTCTATAAAAAAGATATTACTAATAACATAAAGAGGTTATGGCGCTTGCACGGGTAGCTTAGTTGATCATTGGAAAGGAAGTTGAAATCAAGGTCTTAAGTTTGAGTCCTGACAGCGACAATGTGAGAATTCATCCAATATAGTGACTCCTTGTGCGCATTAGGCGTTAGGCCACTTTTTTGAGAAGCTAACTGAGATCAGACCGTGATTTACCCCCTCACTACTCTGTCGGGCCGGAGTGTGGGGGCGCCTGAGATGGGCGATTCCACCTTTTGAGATCAAAAAAGAGGTTATGACCTTATTTGGTGAAGAGCTGATCAACTATTTCTTAACTAGTTAACTTAATTTAGTTTATTAACTTTCAAAAAAATCTCATAAATTTGTTTGATAAAGAGCTTATTCGATTGAGTGATTCAACTCAACCAACTAATTTTGAATCCGCTGCGTCAAGAAGAGCGTTTTATCCCATCAGCGGCTGAAATCTTTTGGACAAATCTCCATTTTGTCCTCGTTTAACGCCCTCGTGTCTGTGTCTCACGTCTCGAATTCTCCAGAGTCTTCATCCTTCTCTTGTTGCTCTCGTTTTCTCGCACCGCTCACCCTCACGCGAGAAAAGGCCGTCCCCCAATGACAAGTGCGGCTGCTAACACGATCTTGTTTTCGGAGGATCTGAATCAGAAGATCGAGAAACCGTATACGATTATAAAGTCTAGAGAGAGCTGGACTGAGCAGGAACACGACAAGTTTCTCGATGCTCTTCAGTTGTGAGTTTTTTTTTTCGAGTTTTTGGGATTGAATTTGTTGTGTTGCGTGGGAGATTGATGCGAAGGGGATTTCGAAAATTTTTATTCTTTGTGCGTGATTTTTTATCGGTAATCAAAGTGGGAGATTGGGGTTCTAGTGTGTGATTAGCTTTTATTGTTAGTTTCAGTTTCCATGGTTGGGAAATGAAGTGTAATGTTTCTTATGTCATTCGATTCAGAGAATGGATTTATAACTCGGTGAAACAATGTGGATTTAACGTTTTTGCTATGTGAAGTTCCAAATAATGAATCTGCGTGATTGTTGTTTTTAAAAATGTTTTATGTTTTAGTTATTCTTGCTCTATAAAGGAAGCTCTGTGCTTATGGGATGATATTTTCTGTTATGTGTGTTGTTTAATGTATCAGCATGCTAATCTCACTTCTTCTGTCGGGTTTTTGTCAGTGCAGGTTTGATCGTGATACGAATCTCCCTTTTCCTGTATGTATGACAAGTTCAAGTTGGTCCAAATGCAGTTTTGCCGGATTTTGCTCAAGTATACAGTTTCATTGGCAGTGTCTTTTACCCCATACTAGTGATCACTTGAAGAGAATAAAACAGATGGACCCCATAAATTTGGAAACTGTAAGGCATTTTATCTGTGTTTTCACTTGTTTCACTTTACAGTACTTTTGCTTGTATAGTTTTATGGGTTGGAATTTGTGAGGGTTTTGGTATGCGAAGAGATGGTTGCAGAGATTTTATAATTTGTTGAAAGAGTGAAATGAACTTGCATCTGCTGTTCCTCCTTCTGTAAAAGATATCATTATAAGTTCATACGGGATTTTGTTTGGAATTTTTTAGGTCGTAGACAATTTGGTAATTGCACTTAGAATTTGTCCCAGTCACAGGTATTATTGTTGATGGGGAACCTCTCTGTTAATCTGATGAGTCCTGAGTTTGAGGACCATGTAAGTTCCTTGATTTCAATAGTAAGCTAACAGCTATACTTAGCTATTATTTCCTTTTATTGTGAAGTGCCTGATTTCTTCATCACATTGAAATTGTACATCATGAGCCCGTGTATCTAATCCTGGACTGTTAGGTTGTCCCCATTAAGCTGTTATTATCCTGTTTTTATGCACTGTCTAACTGAATATAGTCATTACAATGTATTTTGAAATCATCAGTTTCAGTTGTCTTCTCATGATTTTCTTTTTCCACATTTTTGGACAATTATTGTTATGTTTAACTTCCACTTTCCCTTGCCAATCAGTGTCTACTCCATTGAAGTTGAGGACATATCTGAAGCTGGCAACATTTATGTTCAGTCTGATGGAGAACATTTGGGGTTCCTTCCCAGGAAGTTTCATATTTTACCTTCTGCCATTGGGATCATACGCTAATTTAGGATCAACCAACCAGTAAACTATCGCTTTTGTTCTCACTGCTTGATCCTTTAGGATCAACCAACCAGTAAACTATTGCTTTTGTTCTCACTGCTTGATCCTATACAACCTTTTTGGCGGCAGTTTTTTGGGAAAGCTAGAAACAAGATCAGAAGGGACAGGCTCTCGTGCCACTGTTTCATTCTATTCATTTTTTGAATGAAGCAATTTCATTATCTGTCCAAATGGGTAAGCGCAGGCTTTGACCATTTTCCAGGAAAATATTTTGAGCTTCTGCTGATTGTTCGTGTGATATAAGCCAATGCCTTGAGCTGGACTCAATGAAGGGATCGTTTCTTGTGATAGAGCTTGCCTTCTGTGTTAGGTCATCAACCTGAGATATAGATGTAAAAGCGAATGAGAGACGGATGGAATTAGTGGGAAAAAAATTCCTGACGAACACTTCTCCAGTAACTCTGTTATTTGCATCTTGTCTTCCACAATTGTTACTTTTTGCTTGTTCTTATTGACCAATATCGTAATTTGTTACAATTTTGACTTTATTATCTATGATAGCATCTCCATTGTTTGTTATCGACTCCGTACTTTGTTTGAATCCGTAATTCAAAACCTTATTTGTCTACTATCCTTGTATGTCTATTAAGAAGCAATTTTAAGTGAGCACGTAGATTAGATACAATCTTCATGGACATAAGTAGGATTTTTAATGGGTTGGTCCGAATTTAGTTAAATCTAAATTAGCTTGTTGAATTTAAGTCAAGTTCAATATGACATGATTGATTGAATTAGAAAAAAAAAATTTCAAATTTGAGATGAAACCTGAAAACTTTTTTTAAAATTTTCTTTTGAGTCCAAGTCCAGTTTGAAATTAAACTTGACTTGATTTGTTATTAGTTGATTCAAATTATACTTGATTTGGTTTGTTAAATTGTTTAAACTTAAATTAGAGACTTTGTTAAATTTAAATAAATTTAAGTATTAGTTTGTTAAATTTTAAGTAACTCAAATTCAATTTAATTTGTCATTGGTGTATATAATTTGACCATTAAGAAGGAAGCTTTAGAAAGAAAGTTTCATGTTTATCTTTTTCTAACATTATTTAATTATTTAATAGTTGTTTTGTTACCAAAAGAAGTATAATTTTCTTAAATTATTATAT
>JANKYE010000001.1:192744-202987 GCA_032467995.1 Erythroxylum dillonii | reverse complement strand
AAATCATATAAAACATAAATGAAAGTATATCTAACCAAATCTTTTATATAAATTAAGTAAACTAACATTGAAAATAAATATCAAAGCATATAAAAAAATCAAATAATATTATATAAATCTCAAAATAAATATTCAAGTTGAGTAAATAGTTAAATACATAATAAACAAGAAGATGAGTTTATTAGTATTGTGAGAATTATGTGTAAAACATAAGGACAAAAGAGATTCAAAATAGGTTCATTAATTTTTCTGAAAAAGTACTTTTTTGAGAAACTCCAAATTTGAGCATTAAAAAATCATAATTTGGTTGTCAAAAAGCCATATTTATTAAAGAAGTGCTTTTTTATTTTATAATCAAACACCCATTTTTCTTTAAAATGGTTTTTGTAGTGGAGAAAAGTGTTTATTGGCTTTTAAAAAGCCATCCAAAGAGACACTTAGTCTTCTTTTTGTTCAATTAATTAAAGGGACGAAAAAAAATACACAAGCAACAAGTAAGCCATAAATAACTATAATCTTTTTCTTGGTTGTATAATAAAATGAATAATTAATACTAATTAAATATCACAGCAATAATAAGTGAAATAGAATCAACCCAATTTACATAAAAATTTCAGTGTGAATGAAATCAAAATTTTCATTAAATTGTTCTTTGTCAACCTTAATTAGAGAGAAATATAATCACAAAAAACAAAATTTGACATAACAATTATTTTATAAGGAATAAACAGATATTTCTAAAGTGTGGATCATATATTAGTTAGATCTACACGATGACAGATCTGCAAAATATAAGCATAAGTTCGGAAGATGTAATTGGATATAATAAGATGAATATTTTTAGATTAAAAATGGTAAAATAAAGTAATTAGAAAATATTTAATTTCACTATCTTACCCCAATTTTTAAAATTTTGAATTAATATATTTTATTCCAATTTGAAATGTAGGATTGACAGAATTGAAGTAGGTGGTGAACTAGTAGCTCATGACAAAGTTGTTGTGTGAACTCAATCTCATTATTATGAATACAATACGTGTATCATTTGCTTCCACGAATTGTCTAGGCTTCAGAACCTTCATCAATTGTCGACCATATCATAACTATAAAATAAATTCCAAGAAACATTCCACCCAGTTTTTGTACAAAACGATCGGCACAACTCATAAAACTCATCACCGACCCTTACACTCCATATACGTAAAGATGAAACTAGGCACAAAAGAAGGTAGCTAGAGCTAATTGTTTTCGACTTGAGAATGTCACCTTGTAAGTGTTTGTTCTTATCCATCTAGTCAAGCAACGGGTTTTTGCACATTTGAAGTGTTCTCCAAGTGAAAATACTCGTATATATTTTTCGTAACTTTGCTTGTATCGAACGTTATAAAACTTAAGCAAGTTGAGATTAATTTCATTTGTATGTGGAAGGTAGGTTTAGGTCGATATCTTGGGTAACCTATTGTGAGAATAGTTTGATATATATTAATTTGGAGCATGAAGTATGAGGTTGTGAGAATGATATATCAAAATATTATTAATTTTTAATATACTATTATTTAAATTATACGTGCATAGTACTTTACGGTGAAAATAATTATTATTTATTATAAACTAACATATGTTACAAAAGTTAAAATATGATATATAAATATATATACATATAAAAACGATCTAGAAGGGGGTTAAATAGATTGTTGAAACTTTTTTCGCAAAATTCTACAAAAACAGAGTGTTAATACACACGAAACAATCAAATAAATTAAATAAAGAGTGTAGGGAAGAAAGTCAAATACTGCTTTTATAGAAGTTCGGTGCTAAGACCTACGTCCTCTACCTAAGCTCTCACTTAGGATTTTGCAAACTACTTTACTGCACACTTTTTAGTTCAGTGTGTACTTTTTACAACTCACTTGATTTTCGGTTCAAGTTACATCTCACAATCCAATTTGTTTTTCCGGCACAAATCCCACCTCACCAGTGATTTTCCTCTAATCACTCAACTCACTATAACAATGATAGAAAATTGAAAATAACAATGTTCAATACAGCTAAGTAAGATTTAAGGACAATCTAAGAGCAATTGAGAGCAACATTAATGAACAATGATCAGATTTCTTTGCTATAGACTGCACTACTCGATCCTTTGATGTTTTTCCTTTTATTTGCAGGCTCCAGAGAATTATAGTCGTTGTAGATGTTCTTCTAGCCGTTGTTGATGCTCATAGACGTTGTAAAATGATTTTTAATCTATTTGATATCAATTGACTTCGTCAGATTATGTTCAGCTGCACTGATAATCGACTAGTCGAGTTGTAATAGTCGATTAGTACCTTATAGTCAACTTATCTTCAAAGTTTCAGTCGACTAGCACTTGCATTTATCATCAGATTTTCAGCTCCACTCTTCGAATAGTCGACTGGTATAATGTTAGTCAACTAGTATCATTACCCAACTTACAGATTTCTTGTTTTTAGTCGTCTTGCAATATTCTGGTCGACTTGTTTAAACTCCCACTTAACATAATGATAATTATCCGCCAACTTGTGACAAAATAGTCGACTAGTGTTTGCTCCAACAGATAATTCCAGATAAACTTCGATCTTATTTTTGTTAAGATGCTAATTTGGAAATCTTTATCCATAATCTTCACGATAATCATCTTTTGCACATTTGTCAATCTTTTGAACATTGTCATTGTCTATCTTTTGAACGTTGGAGATTATTATTAACTTGATTTGCATAAATCCTTTAATTGAATAGCAGTCCAAAATATCTGAAATAATTTCTTAACCAATTTTATATATTTTATTGTTATCAAAATATAAAGGGATTTTATTTGTCAACCACCATTGGCCCAACAACATGATTATATATATATATGTATTTATAAAAATATCATTATCATGTTTATTTGAAAAATATGTACTAAGAATGTTATAACTAACCATGAAAGAGTGAATTAGATTTTAATTTTGTAAAATATTAAATAAGAAGTGTATTAGACATTTTTTAAGTAGGTCTTTACAATACAATACTTTTAACATTTTCATATATTTCTTAAAATCATACATGGTAATTAATAATTACACATATAATTTTTTTAATGCTTCTTAAATTTGTTCACTCATATAAGTGTGTTCACTCATATAAGTGCAATTTATATGAGTGAAGAGAGTCTAAGAAACTTCTTTATGTTTTCATGTAAGTTTAAATTGTTGTTCTTATTATAATATATATTAATTTATATTTTTAATTATATATTTTAAAAAATTATTAAATACTTATATTTAGTAAATAATATACATATTTTGTAATAATTAGAAGTGTATAAGAAATCGTTAAGCATTGAAACGCCTACAAGCCATGACTCGACTGAATATTCTGTTCGAGTCCAAGATCTTCCTGTATTATTAAGCATCGAGGCACATAAGCAATTTTGAAAAAGGCCCAAATTACAAAGAAATCGGGCCAGACCTTGGGCAAACCCATCATTTGTACATTCTGCCTCAAGCCCATCACTTATGGCAAAGGTGTAGAGTGTTCTATCAAATTTACTTGACTCGAATTAATTAATAAAAATTTGAGTTAATTTTAAAATTATCTAACTAATTGGTAATTAATAATTACTGGACGTTGGCGATTATTATAAATAATTGAGTCACTACCTCACATTGTTTGGGCCAGAACGCTTGGGTTGGTGAAACTACACACGACCAACTTCTGACCTTCTTTTCTACGTTCTCTATGTTTAAACTTCAAAGCTTTGTATTTTTTCACGCAACAAACAAAACGATCATCTGACGAAAATAAGTTTAGTTACTCTATTTAATATTATATTACGACGTTTTATTGTGTCTAATAAATTTCAGCTATTTATTTATATAATTTCTATATAAGATCTAAATAATTAAAATTTTATAAAAAAAATAAAATAAAGTATCATTGGACAAAAAATTTGAACTCTACTGTCCACAGGAACCAACTTCCTTAAACTTGAACCTGTACGTTATGTTGTCTGTGTTCACGCAACAGTCAAAACGACCCTCTTCTCTTCATATAATGCTTTAACAACCCACAAAGCCCCGACGCCTTTTTTTTGCGGGTGAGGTCTTTGACATGGGATTCAAGAACGCAGAGACGTTGTTGGATGATTTGATTGAGAAGGCCGGAGGCTGTGCGGTGGTCGACGGTGGACTCGCCACGCAGCTAGAGAGACATGGCGCTTCCTTCAATGACTCTCTCTGGAGCGCTCTTTATCTGATCAAAGACCCTCTTCTCATCAAAAAGGTCTCTCCTTTTCGCCGCTCCTCACATTTTGATGGGTCTTTGAATTGAGATTCTTTTGCAAGATTTTGACTTGTTTAAACTTTTTGAAGCTCGGAATATCTGGAGGCTGGTGCTGATATATTGGTTACTTCATCTTACCAGGTCTGTTGGCGTATAAAAGAAGTTTTCATGTTTTTTTTTTCCCAACAAGTTTTGTTTGTTTCCCTAGAAAATTTCAGGAAATCTCTCAATTTTGTTGGTTGGCAATGTATGATCCTGAAAGGGAAGAGATCAAAATCTTGACTTGTTATTGAACTAATGTATCTCTGAAACTTTTCCTGCGGTGCATTTAAGCTTTGCATCATGTAGCCTTTTTTACTTTTATGTTCATAGGCCACTCTTCCCGGATTTCTCTCCAAGGGGCTATCTACTGAAGAAGGAGAATTGTTATTAAAGAAGAGCGTTAAGTTAGCTGTTGAATCTCGTGACGAGTTCTGGGATGCTGTGAAAAGGAGTCCTGAACATACAACATATAATCGAGCTCTGGTTGCTGCTTCAATTGGAAGCTATGGTGCTTATCTTGCTGATGGATCAGAGTACAGGTACATTATTCGTTCTTTGAAATTATATGTTCGATCGAAAAAGTTTTGTGACCGTCGATTGGTACCGAACTGATATTGATTGTATAGAAAATGTGTTTGTTTTCAGTGGGAATTATGGACCAAATGTGAGTCTGGAAAAACTGAAGGATTTTCATCGACGTAGACTGCAAGTTCTTGTTGAAGCAGGTCCAGATTTGCTGGCATTTGAGACGATTCCTAATAAACTTGAAGCTCAGGTTCTGATTTCTACGTTTCTGTTTTGGAGTGTAACAAGTTTTTGAGTAGGTTTTAATCTCTGAACTGAATCTGGATATGAAACTACAGGCCTGTGTTGAGTTGCTTGAAGAAGAAAATGTTAAAATCCCATCTTGGATTTGCTTCAGCTCCATGGATGGTGTCAATGCTCCTTCAGGAGAGAGTTTCAAGGAATGTCTCGACACAATCAATAGAACTAACAAAGTAAACGCAGTAGGAATCAATTGTGCACCACCCCATTTCGTTGAAAGTCTCATCTGCCAATTTAAAGAGGTAAAAAAAAACACTGATTAAAGCTTCTTAAAAAACACACAAACATAATTCTAATCTCTTCCTGATCTGGATTATCTGCAACAGTTGACAGAAAAGTTGATAGTTGTTTATCCAAATAGCGGTGAGTTGTGGGATGGCAGAGCTAAAAAGTGGCTGGTAAGTGCCATTTTTATTGACAAGTTTGTGGCCTTGTTCATGTTAGATAATAAACTTGAATTATGATTATTAGAGTCCTAGTTAGAGTTATTAGTTAGAGTCATTGTTAAACTTGAATTATGATTGTTAGAGTCCTAGTTGAAGTTATTAGTTAGAGTCATTGTTTAAGTTAAATAGTAGTAGTTTAGTTTATCAAGAATTGGTTTTGTAAGCCTATATTTATATGGGCATATTTCATGTTTTATGGGAGAGAAATTTTACCATATAATATAGAAGGTTGTTTAGCTTCTATTTCTCTGTATCTTTTGCCTCTTCCATATTTTTTGTTGTCCATGAAAGTGGTATCAGAGCTAGTGTTGGAATTTTCGTGTTCGGTGTTAATTGATTTTTGTAAATAACTGAAGGGGCATCGTGGTTTTAAGGTGCGAGAGATTATGACAATTGCTGCCATTTAGCAGCTGCCAGAAGATATACAGAAGCGCCAGAAACTGTATTTTAAAGGTGTTCCCTAGTAAAAACCCAAGATGAATAGGATGTTACCGTTTCAATTTCCGAAAGTTAACAAGGAGAATTATTACAACTAGTATATCAGAATAAAAGCATTGATAGGATCACAAGATGTGTGGGACATTGTAGAAAAAGGCTACAATTATCTGGAACGTGAAGAAATGTTAACGATAGCGGAAAAGGAAACACTACAGGTAGCTAGAAAGAAGGAACAACAAGCACTCACTCTTATTCATATGTGCTTAGATGAAAATATGTTCGAAAAGGTGTTTACTGCAACTACGACAAGAGATGTGTGGGAGATTTTACATAATTGTTTTAAAGGAAAAGACAAAGTAATTAAAGTACGCCTGCAGACTTTGAGATGTGATTATGAAAATCTCAAGATGAAGGATTCTAAATCTATAGAAGAGTAATTTGGCAGAGTCTTGTCGATTGTGAATCAATTAAAGAGATATGGATAGCCAATGGAAGACATTCGAGTGATTGAAAAAATTCATCGATCGTTAAATTTAAAATTTGATTACATTGTGATTGCCATTGAAGAATCAAAGGATTTGGATTCGATGTCTATAGGTCACCTTTTGGGTTCGTTACAAGTCCATGAAGAGAGATTGAAGAAAAGAGAAGAACCAGATGCTCAAGAGTTGCAGGCGGAGTTGAATTTAAATGAAAAAGAAGATAATCAACATCAAGGACGTAGTAAAGGACGAGGAGGTAGAAGTCATGGTCGAGGTTGGAATCGTGGAAATTGTGAAAGAGACAGAGGAGGCAGAAATAATTCGAATGACAATAAAGAGACAGATTTTCAACAACAATATCCAAGAAGACGTGGTAGAGGTGGATCGTTTCAACGAGGTCGTGGTCAAAGATCCAATATACAATGTTATAATTGCGAAAGATTTGGTATGTAGTTGGAATTCAAATGAAGGTTAAAGATCCAATATACATTGTTATAATTGCGAATGATTTGGTCATTATGTAGCGGAATGTAGATGGAATTCAAATGAAGAAGAAAACGCAAATTGTGTTGAGGTTGAAGAAGCAGATGATGAAGCATTTGCCTTGTTATTAACGTACAATGGTGACAAAGAAGTGAGTGAGGAGTCTTGATATCTCGACTCAGGAGCCAGAATCATATGACTAGTAATACAGATTTATTTTGTAGTCTTGATGAATCTATTAAAGACAATATTTCTTTTAGTGATAAAACTAAAGTTCCAATCAAAAGTAAAAGGAGAAATTTTGATTAAATTGAAGAATGGAGATCATCAGTTTATATCTCATGTTTATTATGTTCCTGCTTTGAAAACAAATATATTGAGTACTGGACAACTTTTGGAGAAAGGCTATGAAATACAGATGAGAAAGAGTGGATTGGTCATGCAAAATGGAAAAGGAAGATTGATTGCAAAAGTGCCATTGTCGAAGAACAAGAGAATCGTACTAAAGATCAATAAGGATAGTCCCATATGTTTAAAAGATACTACGAATGATTGTGGCATCTTAGGCTGGGCCACTTGAATTTCGGTGGATTTGAGCTATTGTATAAGAAAAGGATGGTATATGGCTTGCCTTTTATAAGTCATTCTAATCAAATTTGTGGAGGTTATATGTATGGTAAGCAGTCTAGGAGGAGCTTTTCGAAGGAGTCTCTATCTTGAGCTACACAACCACTCAAATTGGTGTACGATGATATATGTGGTCCTATCGCTCCAAGTTCATATGGAAAAGAACATGTTCTTTTTATCGTTTATTGATGATTATACTCGCAAGACTTGGGTTTATTTTTTGAAGGAAAAATCTAAAGTATTTGAAGTGTTTAAGAAATTTAAAGCTTGAGTTGAGAATGAAAATGGTTATCTAACTAAAGCAATATGGACTGATCGAGGAGGTGAATTCACGTCAAATAAATTTAATCAATTATGTAAGTATCTTGGTATTCGACATTTTTTGATGGTTCCTAGATCACTTCAGCAAAATGGAGTTGTGGAGCGTAAAAATAGAACTATTCTTGACATGGCTCATAGTATGTTGAAGAGTAAGAGGATGCCAATGGAGTTTTGGGCTGAAGCGGTAACATGTGCGGTGTATTTGAATAATCGTAGTCCCATAAAAAGTCTAATACAAATGACTCCACAAGAAGCATGGAGTGGAAGGAGGCCAAGTATTTTGCACTTAAGAGTATTTGAAAGTACTGGCTATGTGCATTTCCTGATGAAACAAGAAGCAAGTTGGATGATAAGAGTTAAAAGTTTATATTTGTTGACTATGCTGAAAATTCAAAAGGCTATAAATTTTACAATCTTTAGAATGGAAAAACAATCATTAGTAGAGATGTTGAGTTTGAGGAAGAAGACTCATGGGAGTGGAATGTACCGTAAGATGAAAATTATGATTTTCTTCCTTTATTTGATAAATTTTTTGATGCAAATGTGTCCTAGAATCAAATTATTACTGATGTTACACCGAAAACTCCTCCACGTGAAGTTCAAACAACTCAAAAGATTATGTCTCCACAAAGTTCCTCTGAGAGGCCACATCGTATGCGAAGTTTAGAAGAAATATATGAAGTAACAGAAGAAACCAATGATTCTACTCTGTTTTGTTTGTTAGCAGATACTAAACCAATGACATTTGAAGAAGCTGTCAAAGACGAAAGATGGAGATTTGCTATGGATGAAGAGATGAAAGCAATTAAAAAGAAACAACCGATTGTTGCTCTTTCTACTTATGAAGCTGAGTATGTTGCAGCTGCTTCCTGTGTTTGTTATACTATTTGGTTGAGGAAGTTATTGAAAGAGCTGAAATTTGAGCAAGATGGAGCTACGGATATTTTTGTTGATAATAAGTCTGTAATTGCTTTGGGAAAGAATCCAGTTTTTCATGATAGGAATAAACATATAGACACCAAGTACCATCTTGTAAGAGAATGCATTGGTAACAAAGAGATTCAATTGAAGCATGTGACATCTAAAGATCAAGTTGCCGATATGTTTACTAAAGCTTTAAAATGTGAAGATTTATGCAGATTGGTAGCTATTCTTGGAGTTATTAAAGGTTGAATTACAAGTTTAAGAGAGGGTGTTAGATAATGAACTTGAATTATGATTGTTAGAGTCATAGTCAGAGATATTAGTTAGTCATTGTTAAACTTGAATTATGATTGTTAGAGTCCTATTTAGAGTTATTAGTTAGAGCCATTGTTTAAGTTAAATAGTAGTAGTTTAGTTTATCAAGAATTGGTTTTGTAAGCTTATATTTATATGGGCATATTTTATGTTTTATGGGAGAGAAATTTTACCTTATAATACAGAAGATTGTTTAGCCTCTATTCCTATGTTCTTTTTGCTTCTTTCATATTTTTCGCTGTCCAACAGTTCATTGATGTTTTCTGAAATTTTCGTTGACAGCCATCGACATGTTTTGACGATAATAAGATCGAGTTGTTTGCAACAAGATGGCATGATCTTGGAGCTAGCCTTATTGGGGGTTGTTGCAGAACAACACCTTCTACTATTCAAGCCATGTCGAAAATCCTGAAAGGAAAATCGGCCAACAAGCCTGGAAACTTTTCACCTGTTTGACAGATAGATATTTACCTGTTTTTCCTATTGTTTTTTCTGATGACTAATCTGAAATGTACACATCATTCATATAATCATATCGCATAAAAGTTTATTCAATCGAACTCAGAATCGAGCTATTTATAGTCAAGCCTACAAATGCAGTCACAAAAGGGGTGGTTTTGTTTAGGTAGACTGGTAGAGGATTAACGGCGTTAGTTTCAAAGTTGGCCTACTCGAAGTATTCTCCTTGTCGTTGTCTCATTTTAGGCGTTATCGGTCCAAGTACATTAGTCCTTTAGCCCAATTTATGTGTCTCAATCACTTTGAGCCTTTCTGATCAACTTTTGATGCCACTTTTTCTTAGATATTTATAAAATGATTAAGCTCAATTAGCTTTATGATTAATGGTTAAAATTAAAGAATTAAATCAGTTAATGATTCAAATTTGAATTTTAAATTAGATCTCAAAAATAAAGAAGTAGGATTTTATTTAAATAAAACATATAAAAATATTCACTTCAAATCAACTTAATAAAATAACTTGTAATTATTTTTAATTTACAATCATTATTCACTAATTGTTCTAGATTAATTAATGTTTATATAAATGTTATA
>JANKYE010000001.1:165453-176418 GCA_032467995.1 Erythroxylum dillonii | reverse complement strand
TTATACAATCTAATTTATAGTGAAACAAAAAGCTAGAGCACAAGCGTAAACACAGGAAGCATTGCTCAACTAATTCCGGCAAGGCTTCTGTTCTTCCCATGATTTGGTTTCACTTTCTAAAATTTTGTTATCGGGAAAAGAAGATGGTCCATACGGTTGGGAGGTGTACGTTGAGAAAATTACAAATGGAAGAGTACGAATGACGAATTTTTGTGGTCGATTTAAGGAAATGTCATGTCCCTGAAAACCAGCCAATTGATGACACTATGCGTGAACAGTACTTGTTAAACATATCAATTTCCGTACTGTCAAGTTCCAATAATTCATATCTGCTATATCTGCTATACAGATCATAAAATCTTCCATCATCATGCCAAGAAGATTGCAAAACAGAAGTTTACGAGTTAGATTCATCCTTAAAACCTAGTTTTGATAGCTAGCTATAATACGTAAAATTAAAAAAAAAAAAAAAACATCCCATCAAGATTAAAGATGATATATCGCAATCACTATTTCAGTTAAAGAATAAACCAGAGATTTTTATCTCTTCTGCCTATTGCTGACACCAAATGGTAAAAAAAAAAAAAAAAACAAGAGAGAAAAGATTTTACCATCATTTTCTGTTCAAAGAATGCTTTATTCAGGTTTGGTCTACTCCCAGAAGAGCACAACAAAAAAGTGGGTTTTGTTTTTGGTACTGTCCCTCGCTGAAAACAACTAAAAAATTGACACCAAACTCAAGTTTTGGCTAATCTGATCCTCTGCAGGCATAAAGTGAAAAACTTTAAACCTTGTGCTTGGACTTTGTAGCTACCTTCTTGTCCTTTCACTATTTGCAATTTGCTTCATTTCAGACACTACTTAATAAAACCCTATCTAGGTCTGTCGTCTTATAACACAATTTGCTGTTTTCTATTTGCTCTTTTCCTCTCCTATTCCCCATGAATAAATATTGTTTATTGAGGTCAACAAAATGTGCTGATACTCATGCCCCAAGTTGAAGAGTTAATGAAATGAAACCGTTTGTAAATGGTATTTGAGTATATTTAAGTGGTCCATCGACTGAGTTGAACAGTTGCAGGTTGCAGGAAAGCCAATTATATCATTGGCCTATGGAGACTGGAGTGAAAAGGACATGGAGTGTGTGCGTGTGTGCGACGCTCTCTCTGCATCTACTCTACTCTACTCGGGAAGTCAAACAAGAATCGTTAGGTAATTTACATAGATAAGTGGAAACAGGTCATATCGCCAGTGTCTGTAGCTATACTATTTTAGCCCGAGGAGATTTTGGTGTTGTGGTTGTTAATGTACACGAAAAATGTTTCTGAAAATATTTATAAAAAATAATAATAACAGTTAAGTACACATTCCATTGAGGTTGATCTGGGGACCCAATTGCTTGCCGACATTGGAAACCTGATGAGTCCAGATAAGGAGGACATGAACATGTGATGGGAATCAAGTTCTTGTTTTTTTTTTTTTTGGGTCTCTCTTTTGAAATGTCAAGTCTTAATCTTAGGATAGACTCTGGAGAGAATCGATCAAGAAGCTGTTTTCTTCTGTTGGAATGTAACAGTAGCTCTCCACTTTTATATAGAAAATATACAGTAATAATATACATCTAGAAAAATTATAGTTGACGATTCTTGAAACATACATGTCTATCATAGTTAAGAAAGATTAAGGTAGAAGCAAGATCGCAGTCGTATAATGTGCTTATTTAGATTTGCTGTCTCCTATGAGTAAAGCCTCCAGTACTTGGGTTATTGGAAATATGGATAAAGCTTCCCAGCAGGCTTTTGAGTCCAGTTCTATCTTACAAGACCAAAATGTTGATCCAAGAGACAATACCATATTGTATTCCAATCACACGTCAACATTTCCAAATTTCATATCAATATTGGAAACTACGTTATCGAGCTTCTGTCATTTCGAGTTTCCAAGTTGGTACAACAAAGTATTCGAGATTCAAGTAAAGATTGAAAACACAAATTTCTTCTTCTCTTATTTCAATTTGAACTCCGTCTATCTCAGAAACAAGATCCTTCCGCACTAGAGTTCCTGATTCACTGTAACAAAGAGTTTGACATCAAAACAACAAATTCTGATGAGATATATAGACTAAGATTAATACTTCATCTTCTTCTTCTGCTTCTTCTTGTTCCTCCTGCAAGAAAAAGAAAAGTACGAGAAGTAGAACTCATGTAAACAACAAAATGCCATTCAAAACCTTTTTGGTTCATATCATTCATTTGGTATCTGATTGATACTCTTCAAGTTCCAAATATCTTCATCCCAAGCAACATCACCGAACATTTCACCATAAGCCTCACCAACATACTCTGCACCCCACACTGGCAACCAGGTAGATCCCCAAGACATTTGCTCGTCCACAATATCACTTACCAACCATTTCAGCTCCTGCCAATTATCTAACACCAAGTCCTCCACCGGACTGGTTGATTCACCACCATAACTCTTCCTTTCCTCCGCCTTCTCATCAACTACCCTCTTCATCTTCCTTTTTGGGATTGGCTTCTTTGTTGTTTTGCTAGCTTCAGCTTTTGTAGGTCCAATGACAGAATCCAAATTTCTTTGCCTCTTCATTTTCTTGATATGATGGAATAAAGGCTTGATCCCTATTTATGCTAAGAACAAGAGAATGTTGGCTGCGTGAATGAGACGGTAAGGAGGTTGAACAACAAAAGTATTTATACATACAGGGATAAAGTTGGAGCATTGGAATTTGGACTTGTAGCTTGTAGGGCTGGTCCTGGTTCAATGAGCGGGTTGTGAATTTTTGTGATCACGCATCCACACGTCACTCTCTTGTTCCTTTTTGAGATTTCAGGAGAAGAAGCAAACAATTTTTGACACTTAAAAAGGGGCATCTTTACCAATTTGGACTATTATTTCTATGCATGGCCTCGTTCGTTCATTGAATGTCAAGCGAGTACATTAGTAATTTTACACAAAAATTAAAGAAGAAAATTAAAAAGAATGTGTTTTTTTTTTCCAATAAATTCGCATCTAAGGGGCAATTGTCAGCAACTGGTCTCACAGGCTTTTGCTTTGTTCTAAGAGTTAGGGGCGGCTTTTCAGGAAGTCGAGTGGTGTTTTGGCCACCTGTTGATGACCTAACACCGCTTGTTGTCTCAGTATTGGCCACCAATGTCATGCCAGCCGCTGGTTTCTTGGACCACCGTATTACTCAACTTGATCTCTTTGTCTTGGATCGGCCTTTTGTTCTTTATTTTCTTGTATCTTTTTTCTAAAGTTTGTAGAATTATCTTATGGTCAGCAAAAGTACAAAATATTTATTTGGGTAAATAATAAGAATGTTGAATTTTTAATATGAGTAGAACAATAGTATCAGAGCCTTTGTCATCAAATGGTCGTGAGTTTAAATCCTACCACCAACCTATTATTCAACATAAGGTAAAGTGAGCCTGTGCAAGTTTCAAGCCCAAAGGGCTTTCACTTGAGGGGTGTATTAATAAATATATAAAACCAATTAAGCTAGCCTCACACAACAGCTTAAGCTATTGTGGTGAAACGGTCACTTAACATGATATCAAAGCCAGTTTGTCTCGATGGTTTGGGGCGGTGCCCGGTTATGTCTCTTTGCCCAATATGTCCATCAAATATCCAATCCTGTTCTGGATTGAGGAGGTGTGTCAGGAAACCTCTCCCTCTTGAGCTAGCTTTTGGGGGTGAGTTAGACACTTTCTAACAAAGAATAAAATACGGTCAAGATTATAGATTGATATAAATTGAGAGAGCAATTATATTGTTAAAATTCTTTTTTACTTAAGATAAAACATATAAAATTTTTAGAAACAACTTATTTATTAGTTAAAAGATAAGGCATTAAACCTCTTCAAATTAAGTGTCTCAACAAAATTTTTACTTAATACCGTAGTTCTAATACAAGTTAACGCTTAAGTCACGCCATGACAGTTACAAGAGATTGGTGGCTAAAAAATTTAAGTAAAAATGACGACATATTTTAATTAAACAAAGTAATATTAGACAGAACATCTTGACTCTTTGTCCGCTCCTTTACGCAACACTTTGAATGTGTCTAAGATCTCCAAATCTTGCTTAAGCCAACCTTCAAATATTGCCGATGATACGGCTCCTTCTACTTTTTTTTTTAATATATACATTTGTATTTTTGAGTCTATTAAATAATATTCCATAAGGGAATTGAATTATTTTATTTAATTAATTTTAAAAGAAAAATCTTAATTTTCAAAATTATCAAGAAGAGTATAATTCTTAAATTTTTAGATAATTCCTCCTCTTAAGCTTTCGTTAAAAATAATGACGAATGCAACATGAATAATACATTTAGACTAAGTAAATGTGCTACGGTTACGAGGATTAAACTTAGTTCTTGAGCTCTTTTCTGAAATCAATTGTAATCTACTCTAACTAATAGTTTATTATAATAAAAATTCACTGTAACTATAATAAATATATTAATTTGAGTAAATTTAATTAGTTTTAGATCGGATTTAAGAGTTAAGTTGAATGTTATATTAACAATATTTAATTAATCTACATATAGTATTTACGCCACAGATGTTTTTTTTTGTTATTTTTTAGCATAATAAAAATTTGTCTTAAACTTTCATTATGAAAATAATGGCAAACGAAGAAAGTTTTGCGGCCATTTGTTTATATAAACGAAAAAAGATTTGATACTTACGTGTAATAAAGTTTGGTGGCGATGTGTGTGTATATATTTTGGGAAAAAAGTTTGGTATATATAATTCTATATCGGTCGTAATATATGTATATCATTTCATCAATATTTAGTTGTACGAAATTTAAAGAAGTGTAATACACGCAACCTTACTCTTATATAATAGAGGCTCTTTCCGATAAATTCACATGCAAATATTTATGAAGATAAAAAGCAGTCAAATAAACATAAAGGATATAATAAAATAACTAAATACTTTAAAAATGAATAAGGTAATAATTAATAATAAAAATAAAAAATGGCTTTAAAAAACGACTGCAGATTTTCATTAAGTGATGCAAGTATAGAAGACAAAGTTATTAAGAAAATAACAGGACAGATATACCTGATATGCTGCAAGGTTTTGCTTTATGTTGCAAAATTCTACTCACTATTTCTCGAGATGTGTAGAATCGAAGAGTGAATGTGGATCTTAGGTGAAGATCCGAGCGTAGAGAAATTAGACACAAGATAAAAAGTACTATAGCAAAAAGGAAGAGAAAGCTCTTGTTAGTTTCTGCAAACAATTCATCACATATATTAGAACACAGATAATGCTTGAAACTTTACATGAAAACCGAAACAAAAAAGCAACCATGCTTGACAATCATTCACTTCAAATCAAGAGCAAGACTGGGACACAAAAATAAAACAGTATCATAACAAAATGGAAGAGAAAGCTTCTCTCAGTTTCTACATACAATCCATCACATGTACCATATAAACACAAAGAAAGCTTGAAACTTTAGATCAAAACCAAATTAAAAAAAGCAACATTGCTTGATGAAGATTCACTTCAAAGCAAGAGGCAGACAGGATATAAGAATAAAAAGTAGCATAGCAAAATGGAAGAAAAAGCTTGTCATTTTCTGCATACAATTCATCATATATATCAGAAAAACATAGATAAAGCTTGAAACTTCAGACAAAAAGCAAAACAAAAAGCATCCTTGTTTGATGATCATTTAATTGTAAGCAGGAGGCATATAAGACACAAGATAAAAAGTATCATAGTAAAATGGAAGAGAAAGCTCCTATTAGTTTCTGTATACAATTCATCACTTATATCAGGAAAAAAAAAAACATAAATAAAGCTTGAAATTTTAGACCAAGAACTAAAATAAAAAAAGTTGATTAATGATCATTCATTTTAAAGCAATAGGCAGACATGATGTGAGATGGAAGTAAATAGAAGAAAAAGAATAGAAAATCACAAAACTTAAAAAAAAAGACGTAAAATGAAAGAAATTGGAGCCTTTTTCGTAGTAATGTGTGTATATGTACAAGGAAAAATAGGTCTTACATTTTTGTTGGTAATTTTAAAGATTAAATTTTCTCCCTCAAAAGATTAATTAAATAAAAAAAGTGTCTATAGTTAACCTTTTGAATAACTAGCTACATCAATCAAATAATACAATGTACCAATCGGAAGTTCCCTACGAGCCCCATTAAACTACTTCTCGCAGTTGGGTCGAGCTTCAATGAAAATCTAGTCCTTTCCTATCTTAGCCCAACTCATGAGTGCAAAGTCTCTATATCAGTATCCATTACAGATTCTTCTTCCAGAGCTAACACAGGACTGGACTGAGTCAGGACTCAGGACACAACTAGTAAAAGTTGAAGTGTTGCATTCAAATTGAGAAATGAAATGATTGCAGAGCCTGTCAAAAAATGAATATTAAAACAAAGCCGAATTACCAATTGGAGTAACTTGCATGTGCGTTGGAGCTGGTGAATTTAAGCGCCGATAACGGTTAAAATCGAATGGCGTGCCTGACATTGAGGCACGAAAGCAATGGTAATGGGAAGAGTCTGGTCGGTATTTGTAAGGACAATTGGAGATTCTTTAACCTGACAGAGGCAGGCCAATCAAAAGTAGTTTCAGGTTTAAAACCTTTGATCTGCTTTGGTGATGAGTGAACTATCGTTCCTTCTCTGTAGGTTAGAAACCAAGTTTGCTTCAGAGTGAAATGTTGTGGAGATTTAAGATCTCAAACTTCTGTAGTTTCAGGACCTTGAAAGGCTTCAGATGCTTTCATGCACCGAAAGCAAATGTAACCACGTGATCTCCTTTCGAGAAGGACAGACTTTCAGATGCTTTCATTGTCCCAAAAAACAGATGCGAGATAGGTCAGATTTTATTTTTCCTCATTCATTAGGATGACCCCATATCTTTTGAAGGAATTGGCGTGAATTACAAGCGAATATCAGCAACACATCATCACAAAGATTACCTTCCACTTTTCAAAGGTTCCAATCAACTCATCCAAAAACAAAAGCAAGGTTATGTAAAGAGAATTAAGGATCACAAACTAACAAAAGGGTATATTTACATTGAAGAATTTGTACAAGTTTTACATTGATGAGGCTCTACCATTGCAGTACAAAGCAAGACTAATTAAACCTTGTAGTTTACATAGACAAGACCTTACATTTCCTAAACTAAATGACCCTTCTCATTATTTTTAGTCTAACAACTCTTTTTTTCACTTACAATGACACAATCTTTTTGAATACAACTTGGAGAACCCTTTTGAACATATTTACACTAAGCAAAAGGATCGATCACTTGTTGCTCTTCACGAGAACTTTCAAAATTCATCTCGAACTATCAAAGTAGTAGTTTTGTAAAAGTGCTGTTTTGTGTTTTTGGCTTCCTATAAATACTTTCAAAATGGTGGGAGGGTTCAAGCCAGAGCAGGGATGCTACAATTACGGCTATCCCTATCAAGGCAATCGAACCCTTCAACTCTCACCGCCGGTTTGTTCCCAAAATTCGACCGAATGTAACCTCCTTTCCTTGTTGGAGAGGACGATGATGATGATGATAAATTTGTCGTGGTCGGAGGCTGAACCAGCTTAACCGGCGAAAACGGGGAAAGCTTTTCATCCCCAAATCGAGCATCATGAATTAACGGATTAGCTACTCTGCTCGGCGGCGACCCACAAAAAAATGGAGGCGGCGACGAGGCTACTTGTGTGCTTGGTTGCTCCACTCCACAACCACCCTACAAGTGTTAAGTACATGAATCAAAACAAACCTGTATGATTCTAAGTTTAACATGTGAAACTTGTGACCCAACAAGCTTCTTTCTCGTACACAAACAAGTAACCACAACTTTGACATACATGGAGCTTTTCAATCTTTTTCCTACTTGATCACAAAATTCCTAACAAATAAGAGATATAAAATATCAGATTTACCTTTGTGAGAATCATATCTAAAAGATCGTTTCCTGCTTTTGAATCGTAAAGATCCATCTGGTGGCTGAAAATTTTCAAATCGATGCAATCAGCGAAAGGTGTCCTTTTAAGAGAAGAAATCTTCAAATTTTCAGGAAAAAAAAACAAAAACAAAACCTGAGATGCAATCTGAGAGGGCGCACAGGGGCAGGAACAGGGTGGTCGTTGACGGCGCCGGGGTGGAGGACGGCGAGGCGTCTGGGTTTAGGGCAAACCACCGTGTCGATCCGGTCCAATAACGAAATAGAAACGGATCCGGGCATCTCTTCACGGGTCGACAAAGCGCTTTGCGAAAACCCACAGCGTTTCATTTCTTCTAAAATTCCTTCTTTCTATCAACACAAAGAAAAGATTTAAGCTTTATCCAAGAACAGATCTAACTCGTCTGCGTGAACAGAGAAACAATTTCCCGGTGAAACAGACTAAACTGTAAGATAACGATTTTATCAACAATTTTTGGAGGGAAAAAAAAAAACAGAAGCTGCTATAGCTCATAAACAAACACGAGATCTGTTCCATAATAATTACAACAAAAAAAAAGAACAGATCTTTAATCAAGTTAGCTCAAGTCCCAGACGAAAAGACTGAAACTTTAACAAAAATTACAAAGAAAAAATCGATAGAACATACCTGAGGTGCTATAATACTGTACAAAGGTGGATGGTGTATGAACAAAAAGAGAAATAAAAAATAAAAAACAAAGGGTATTGTAAGGAAGAGAAGGAAGGTCGATGGCTAGAGAGCACTTGATGGATATGGTCCTACTCAATTTATAGTCACACACTAAGACTCAAATCACTCACACACATACATAATATTTAAAAACTAATAATTAAAAAATTTAGAGAGAGAGAGTTGGTATGGGCATTGGGTAACATCACAGCTCATTGATCAGGACAAGGAAGAAAGTTCAAACAATATATGCATATGTAGAAAATAAATGCTTAACCTAATCATTTCTCAATTTTGGTTTTCTAATTATCTTTGAATTTGATAACAGGTTAGGTCATTCTTTGAATCGCCTATGATTTTCGATCTGGTTCAATTTCTTTACTTAAGTCCATATATTATAGATAATAAATACTTAACCAAATCACTTCCCAATTTTGGTTTTCTAATTATCTTTTAATTATTTTAGTAAAAACATAATTACTATTATCATCACGCCTAATTCTAAGCCTCGCAATAAAAAAAGTTTGGGTGTATTTGACCATTTTTTTAACAATATTTTCTAAAAGGTTAAAAATTGAATTTTAAAATAAATAAAATGAGAGCTTCTCTTTTACCTTAAATTGTATACATCAATAAGACTGTTTTTCAATTCTATCCGACCTTAAGTTATCTTAAGGTTTTAGGTCGGTAATCTCTAGAAATTGGTTGTCTTATGCCATTGATCTTAACAAGAACGAGAAACAAATTTCTTACAGCCATATCGAATGAACTGGCAATTGTAAATTGTGGACTGCTAAGTGAGAGCTTTGCTTCGAAAGATCCTTCGAACTCTAACATGTACTATGAAGACGAGGTGGTCTGTGGATTCTGTGGAGAAGACATGAAGCTGTAGGGCTTTGACATGTCCTGTTCCCACGCCTAATGCCTGGTTCAATAATTTTGTTTCCGTGTTACTTTAGGAAAACAAATCAATCCTTATCATTCGGTAGTTTTTGACCATGACCCATTGTAATTGAATTACTAGCTAAGTTGGGTTGAATTAGAAGCTATGATCCTTTCATAAGACAATTTAACTTTGATTTGAATTTTAATTAAATTTAGTCCAAACTTTTTAATATTATATAATTTTAATTTATTTTTTCAAAATAATATCATTTTAATTTTAAAATTTATAAAATATTTTAAGTCTGATATAATTATATTTTAAGTTAAATTTGAATTTAAGATCTAACTTAAATTTTCTAACTTTCTCCTTAAAATAATACTATGTTAATTTAATATCTTAGTCAAATTTTGGAATCTTTATGACATTTTGTTGATAATATCCATAGTATCTCATGTCAAGAGAAAGTGGGGAAAGAAGACTAACTTTTTAAGTTTAGTGTGTTACTCTACTTATTATCAATTAGTTTTACGTTGAAATATCGCTTAAACTTGCATGGTCTAACTTTTTTCCTCATATAAGCCTGTAGGCTTATTATAAATTTAACATGATATTAGACCTAATGAAGATCTTAGCCTACTATTCCAAAAGGGACCCATAATTTAAGAACTGGAGAAAGATTTGAAGTTTGCATGAAGCAAGTGGTCTAGCAGTATTGTTTATACCATATCGTTGCAAGAAAGGAAAAAAAACTAACATATAAGTCTAGTGAACTACTCTACTTATTTCTAACTAATTTTATGATGAAATTCACTTACATTTGTGTCTGATCTACTTTTCTCCTCATATGTACCCATAGGCCTATTATAAATCTAACAAATTTCCAGCTGCTTAACTGTTTTTTGTTTGAAAATTTAACCACTTAACTAATCCAAAGATGTGAACAAAGTTCAGGTTTAACAAAAGCAAAGTCAATAACGAACTCTTTAAGTGTTGATTAGAGGATCTAAACTATATGGTTTAACCTTGCGCCAACAAACAAGAAACGTTGATCACGTAGTGTTCGAAACACTACAGGAATTCTTATTTTTAAACGATTATTGGCTTAAGATTCCCACACTAACACTTATAAATTAATTATTAATATTGCGCTATTCAGTTTATATAAATACTTTTATTTAACATAATTTAAAATTAAGGATCAATTATATATTAAAAAAGAAGTCGGGAAGTGGGCACATTTAGATTTTATTTATTAGCAATAAGGTAATGACAAATACAAAGTCTTGGAGCTTCTAAATACGTTTGACACTTGTAATCTCTGCGACATTTAGATAATAAATTAAGATGGATATTCATCAACGACAAAGAGAAGGGCATAGCATCTACGATAATGAAAAAGCACTACTCTTAAAAT
>JANKYE010000001.1:106540-118098 GCA_032467995.1 Erythroxylum dillonii | reverse complement strand
ATAATAATAAGAATAACTTATTAAAAATTAATAATAATAATGATTAATAATAAGAATAACTTAATGATGATGATAATAAATTAATAATCATAATAATAAGAGTAACTTAATAATAATATCAACTAAATAGGTTTTTGTTTTCAATTTTTAATATATTTTCGTTTTTTTATAAAAAATTAAAAATAAAAACAAAAACAAAAAGTAAAAATAACGGCAGAAAAATAAAAGTAAAACCAAACTTAGTAAACAACTCCCATCCATCGAACTTTTTACATGGTATTTACATCAAATGATATTTCAAGAAGTACCTCAAACACGTTGTTTGACAACAAGAACAGAACATTTGGCATTGTGAACACAGTGGTTGCTGACACTTCCCAGAAAGGCTCTGCTCCAACAAGGGAAGCAACATTAGAATCAGCAAACAAACAGCATCCTTTTTTATACTTATCAAAATAAACGTTCGTAACCTTTTTATAGCTCCACGACTATGGCTACCGAGTATAAGAAGTTGAGCATTAATCTTTTCGGCTGCTTCACATATCTTGTCCTTAGGATCTCCAATATCTGTCACTGTTTCTGCAACAATCTATAGCATCGAAAGAATCTAGGAATGAGTCTCACTGAACACAGAATCAATCACAAACTAAACAAAAATTTGTGAAACTACGAAGTTGATCATACGCCATGCTTGGCACAAATGCCTTTAGCTTGGTCCAGAAGAGCCGAAGCTGCTTTCCTTTGATTCTCTAAGATCGTTTTAGTCAAATCCGGATCTAAAATGATTATAAGAAAGCAAATGAACAAGAAGAGGAACATAATAACATAAACACAAAGTGAACATTAGTCGACGGAACAAACTTACGAGGAAAACCGTGGGTAGAAACATACGCGTAAATGGAGTCGGTGACGGTCTGAACTGTGAATATGAAAAGCTCAGAACTTGCTAAGGTTTCGTGTAGATTCACGATTGCCCATTGAAGGGCATAGTGGCTACACTCACTACCATCTATTGCTATCACCACTTTCATCTTTTTCTCCTTACACTTTCCATCTTCCATCTTCCATTATCCACTTTTCACTTTCCAAAACCAAACTCTTAAAGACTCTTACCATTTCTATTTAGGTCATAACTGAAAATCAAACCAACCAACCACGTGCTTGCAGTTGGTAGGTTTTTGTCAAATGGGTAGTTGACAGGTGGATGACAAGTTCTTGCTTGGTTCAAACTCGGGTTTTTGTTCGTTGACTCGGGTTGGATCTTAATATTACTGATTCTTGAAACTTACATACGGGTTAGGCACATATGAAGAACCGTTGAATCGGTTTTTATCATGGCTATTAAAATTATACTCAAAATTTTATGTAAATTAAAATTTTAAATAACCACAGAGTTCCCTAAAATAATAATATTTTATTAAAATTAATAAAAATATTATTATTTTAGTTTCGGTACAAAAAGGTCGAGTTGAGCTCAAATCAAAAAATAAAGGGTCGGTCGGGTCGGACTCGATCTATTGCCATATTAAAAATGACAATGTAAGCCTAATGTCTTCTCTTACATTTCATATCTTTTTATCATTTGCTTTCAACAAATTGGTGCAATTCACTTCAGTGCTACAAATCAAAGGTAAATATATATTTGAAGACAGAAAATTATGTTTAACATTTCTCAACTTACTTTAATAAACATTCATATCTAATAAGATTAAGTACTAAATTTAGTGAGTTCTATACATAAGAAACTATAAATTATTTCTAGTTTCTAGTAATCAAAGATGTGTGGAGTTGTGGTGGTAAGAAGTTCCTCCATACCCATCTCTTATCATCATCTCCATTTCTTGCACATATGCATTTGTCTCCTGCAAAATCAATCCAGTCCAAGACATATTACACTACTGAAGATGCTAAGGCATGAAAGAAAGGGAAAAAAAAAACATGTTGATTTACCTCCATTCTCTGCAATGTCTCCATCTCCAAGCTAGTAGAATACATGCTAGTTGCTGAAAGCTTCATGGAGAGAAACTGAAAATTGCATAAACATGAGAAAAAAATGTAAAAAAGAAAAAAAGGTTATAAACATTTCGATCATAGAAAAAAAAAAGAGCGACGTTTTTGTTTCAGGGCTCACCTCAATTTGTTTTTGAAGTGACTGTATGTAATTAGTAATAACATCAAGCATCACGGCCATTCCCATTGTCTGCAAATTTTTTGTTACAAGTTACAAGATGAGAATTTCACAGTATGAATATATATCAACACTAAACAATCCTTGTATATGACCTTGTAACATCCTGGAACCAATTCCTGTAAGCATCTCAGCCTCTCATTGATCTTTTCTCTCCTAACCTGGAACATAAACAAGAGGGTTACTATTATCTTCGAGTGTAATAAAAATGGAGTCTCGAACTTGCATGCTTTACCCTTTCTGCTAGACTGTGACTGTCTGTAGCTTGGCCTCGTTTTGCTCTTACATGTATTACTTCTTTTGGTTTCTCCATTTCTTTATCAACATTTCTCTTCCTCTTTGTTCCTCTAGAACAACTCTCTGAATTTCCATAACAACAGACCATGACAGGAAACTCTGACAAGTTATGTTCTAAGTCTTGTCTGACCTGAGATTGTCCGATGAATGGAGTTTCAGAAGTTGCAGGTGATAGATTCACGAAGCTTTGAACGTTATTCATGATGTTGGCAGACATCTGAGCCTGCTCTTGATGATGAGATGAGAAGCCACCATTGGAAGATTTCTCCAAATTTGAGTCCATTTCTTAAATCCTGAGGAAGAAGAAGGTTTAATGTTCATGCATGTGTTATTAATACACAAAACAATGAAACTAAAGATCGCAATATAAAAGTTTTAGAGTCATTTTCCTTTCCTTAATTGGAGGATAGAAAAAGAAAGCAAAGATGAGATTGCCCACTTTTCTGTTAGAGGATGAATAATGGAGATTTTGACATATTAAGTGATGTTGGACCACTTAATGCCTTTTATTGAGTATGGTCAAATTTGAAGATGCATTTAATAGGTTTGGCCTTTGGTATTTGGTATGTCCAGTATTGAGAGATGGGATTTTAGAATTTCCTTTAGTAGAGATTGATCATTTGTTTGTTGTTGTGATTTGATGTCTTGCTTGAATTAGGGTGTGATTTCTTCAAATTTTGCCAAATTTCCTTTTTTTGTAGGCATGTAGACGAAAGGAACCAAAAGATTTATGAAAGCTGACATTGCCCCTTTTGTACAATGAACCAAAAATCTCAACCCCACATCGGGCTCGAAAAAGACTTCAAAATGTTTGTTTCAGGCCGTGTTCGTGATGAGCTGCTTTATCTGAAAATACGTTTTTTGTGAATGTTCAAGCTCTATAAAGATTCCAGGACTTATTATATTCAGATGCCTTAAACCTGGTGATTACTTGGTCTTCTGCAACTTTGTTTCTGCAGATTATGTTTTTCTTCTGCAGAGTTTTGTCTCTGCTGCATTTCATGCTCACCTGCTTTAGGAATCGGTTCAAGTTTTGGTTTCCAGCTTCTGCTTGGATTATCAATAGCATCGTAACTTCTTCTAGCATCGGAACTTCTTTTTCTTCTTCTTCTTCTGTCAAGTGCCAACGACAAAACCTCATCTAATGATGTCTGTTTTCTCATTAACATCTCTAGTTTTTGCCTTGTAATGGCAACTTTTATCCTCATGGTGACAGATGAACTACGGGCACAGGTACTGACTTAACAGAAGGAAGAAAATACACCTTCCCTAACTTCAGTTCAGAATTTGGTGGCAGATGTTCGAAGGCTTTCTTTGGTAAACCAATGCCCATACCAGATTTTTTTTTTCAATATTTACTTCTCCAGCATTGTCCTGCTGAATTCTAATATATTGCCATTTTCTTCTACAATCTGCATAACTTTGTCATCTGAGGAAACAACCCTGACCCACAATCCTGTTCTTGATCTGCATAAAGCTAAGCAATTCCCCATTTCTGTATCAAGGTGGATGGTGAAGAATGAGGTAAAGTACAGTTATAGCGTGTGTAAATTGATTTTTGTTGAATGGAAGTGTAGAACAAACCTATCTTTCTTTGGCTTACTAATTAATGGCCAACAACTTATATTGAACCTTCAGAAGCCAAAGAGAAAATTAGAATTTGAGGAACACGCACAAAGAATGATCCTCTAGCGTAGAGAAGAAAGTGAAAGGTGGCGGATTGGTAGTGCTCTTTGTGCTTTTTTTTAACTTCTTACTGTTTTCTTCTCTTTGTGTGAAGAGAAAACATTAAACCATAAGGTTTTCACGTTCTGGTTTATTACAGAACTGCATTATCTGCTTTCCTTAGAAATTATGTGATGTAGAAATAGAAGCCAAGTGCATTAGTTGGAACTGACCTAAAAATGGGGTATCAACCAATCCAAATCTTCATATCCAACTAGCTCCATAGTGGTCTTAAGAAGTGTCTTGATATACTTACCATAAAGAGCAAGAACCAGAACGTGAAAGAGAAACCATCTTCCTTTCTTCAAACAGATCGATTCTCTAACTGCCTTTCTGGATATTCCTAAGAGAAAAACATATAAAGAGAGACTTCTGCTGTGAATATTTGATTTTCAACTAGTTCAGAATCCTATTCTTTATCAAGAAAGAGTAACCAAATTCTGCCAAAGTAAGAAATCAATGACAAGAACAAATAGAAATCAAGTAAAAGGTCCAAAAGGCAGAAACCAACGAAGTCAGTCCAGCATGAGTTGTTCATGATATCCCATTAGAAAAAGAAAAGGAGTTCAGAGATCAATCAGATGTTCAACATAAACAAAGCCATTCATATTCCTCGAAATCCCATCCATCCAATTCTCTATAAGCTAACAACAAAACCATAAACAACCAAACCCCTATAGGTATCAAAGATTCCGGGCTCAGATAGAAGGACAAAACAATAGTTTTAAACGCCACCGGTACCTTTAATATATATATATATATATATATATATCAGTTTCTATATAAGTATATATAGAGAGATATCTACTGGCAGTTGTCAGTCCAGGAAGCATTATGGCTCATTCAGTGCAAAGGCGAACGGGGCATGCGGGGCCGAACAGGGGTCTTTGATGGGCTCACCCTGCACATACAAGGTTCAAATCATCCTCAGTAACTTACACAAAGTTTTCCTTTTTATCTGAGGGAAGGAGAGGATAGAAGAAAAAAGAGAACTAGAAGGGAAATGAATGGTATAGAAAAGAAAATCTGCTACCACCTTATTGGCAGTGATCCCAAAATCACACCACTACAGTTAAGAGCTGCAATAGCACTTTCAGCCTGCAAAAATGAACATAAGAACAAATCAACTCTTATACATGTTGACCAGCCATGCTCGAGCAAGCTGAATTAGCAAAATTAATATAAACATCTCATTGCCACACCGATCAACATCAAAAAATCTGAATAATTTCAGAAGTCTACACCACAAGCGTAACATAATGACTAGTGGTGTAATAATGACAATGTTCATTGAAAGCATTTGGTCATCTCAGACTCAAAATTAGAGAACAAAGATTTAAGCATGTACTTCTTACTAGAGCATTCTCATATCTGTAACTTTGCATGGCAAACAAAAGCATCTCACGTTTGTTTCATCATAGCAAAGGAAGACCATTGGGATAATAGAGAAATCTCCACTTTCAAAGCCCTAAACTGTAAATCAAAGTAGTTACGGGCAGGAATGAGAGGAAACTGAGAATTGGATTCTCAGTAATCCAAATTGTTGATTTCATCCTGATTCGTATAAGAAGCATAACCATGTTTCTCGGCATCTTATAATAAAAACATCTGAAATTCGTAGAAGACAGTGCTATGGCATTGCCTAAGGTCGAAACCTAGCCAAAACTATTAATTTGCAATCAACATCTATTTGACCATGAGAAACTTATGGAAATGAGGGAAGGAACGATGAGGGAATAAGGAACCTGGGTGAGGGGAGTAAGAGAAATTAAGACACCAAGTAATTCAGATTCTGGATCTTAATACATAAATGATGCTTCCACCAAGGGAAGCCAAATAAAGCTCATATATCCACAGAAAATTGATCCTCCTATGTTAGTTGTGCTCCAGTCGGTACGTCCAAGTTAGAGCTTCCCATTATCTACTTTCAACTGTCCAAATCATTGAGCCCTCTCTCGCCCGTAACTAGACTAAGCTTAGAGATGGGACCATTATCTAATAATGTCTTAGATTTTCACCAAAAAGGAACTTTGCTCTCATATTTGTGAACCAGTATTATATACCAAGCATTCACAATTTGCAGAAAATTTAGAAACAACCAACAACTAATCACCCACCGCAGTTCAAGTCTCTGACATAATTTGAAAACCTCACTTTTAATGATGGTAGATTTTTGGACTCAGAATCACATTCACCAAAGTCAAACATGGTAAACTTTTCTGACATGCTCGACAAGCAACTAAAGCAAATCAGTATAAAGAAAAAGCAACACAAACATGGCAACACTAAACGGGAGGCAATAACATTATCAGAAGTAAGATGCATGACAAGGACCATACACATCTAGAACTTTTTCTTTTTCTTTTAACCTTTTGCTTTCTATTTTTGATGAATGAAAGGCATAAAAAGAACACACATGAATTCCCTGCTAACATCCACAACTAGGTGAACTACTTGCATGTATACAGAACCTCATTATGCACATCTAGATTAAACGTTCGTGGATGCTAAATATTGCCCGAGGGACAAATGTTGAAGGATCTAAATATAGCTATAGCTACTAACGTCCTGTCTGTCAAACTAACAAACAATATACCTTGTAAAAATGAAAACATCTCATCTTAGTTAAGAGATGAGAAGGAATTTAAGTTACAGCTTGTTTTCTGATTTACAAAGTGAATAATATACTTCTCGAATGGGCTTCCACTAACACATCGAGCTATTTGACTTCTGCAAATTGACAAGTTCATAGAAAATATCTCCATTTGCACCCACCACGTCCAACACATATTAACACATCAGGCACCTTTGTCTACAACAACCCATCTCACTAATGCCTTCCAGATACAAGTCTAGAGTGAGGGTTCAAAAGGAGAAAGAGAACTAGATAAAGAGATGGAGAAGAAAAGTGGAGAAATAGAGGGAAGAGGTGAAAGAGAAATAGAAGGGGAAATGGTAAGAAAAGCAGAGGCAAAAATATGTAGCAGTACAAGCAGTAGACATAAGGCTTTAAGAAGAATTAGAAAGAACCACCTGCACTGTGTGCACTGTGACAGGGAACTTGGAAAATTTTACCATACCAACTATTCACAACAGCATTTGCCATGATTCATATGCAACTCAGCTTCTTTTACGTAATCCACAAATACTTGTCTAACTGTCACATTGTTCCTCGTAAAACCAAAATAGTTGACAGAAAAGGAAAGAGAGAAAATTGCGGTATTACCTATATTCTATTAAGTGACGTAAAATTAGAGTGTCCAAAAAATTATGGACACTTAACTGGTTTATGCCAACACCACAGCTTAATGCTTTGTGGCACTACAAGTATGCAATCCAGAGCGCACTTCATAGGAAAAAGAAAACTCCTAACTCCAACAAAGCTATGGCATGAAGTCCATAAAGTGAAAGAATTAGACTAAATAAAAAGTCTGTCACTTGGACTTCCATTAGAAACTGATAAGCTGGCCAGCTGGGAAGTAAGACAAGTATACTGAGATTTGATGTTGCCATTAGAAACAGACCCAAAAGTTGGTAGAGAATACAATCAACACAATAAGAACATAGTGATTATAGAGCATTAGATTGCAGAAAAATATAATCACTAGCCATAACCTGATGGATTATAACACCAGATATAGTGAAAATATAAGAGCATCACCAATATCTAGCTGACAGTAACAGCATGCATTAATGAGAAGTTACCATTGCAAACTCAACGAATGCAATACGAGTTGAATGATGATAGTCCCCAAGCAGCCTCAAGCGTTGAACCTATCACAAGGAGAATTTCCAATATTATATTTACCAATATTTAAGGACAATCAATGTTTTAAAAGTTTGGGAATTCCAAACCTCTCCACAAAAGGTTTCAAAGAAGAGTCTGACGTCTGTCTGGGTGATCTGTATCAATTGGACACAGATTTAGGGAAAATAGTATCACTTATTTCACTCAAAACATTCAAAAAGTTCTATGTCATTGTCAGTATTACCTTCTTGTCAATATTTGTGCAGTACACTGTCCTTGCGCACATCTCACGCTCATCTTCAGACTGAAAAGTCAATACCACAACAAATTCATGATTAAATTTTTTAAGTAAACATAAGGACGGCATTTGAATATCCAAAATGACAGCCAAGACAGAAGATTCGTTACTGAAAAGAACTTACCCTTGGCAAAAACGTTGGGTTAACAGGTGCAATTGCCGTCTTTGAAGGCAGCACTCTGAGAGGGTAAAATCCAAGAACTGTTCCAGACAAATTTAAAGCAGCCCTTGCACTTTCTGCAAGTGAGCTTCATATTTAGTTCCAGATAGCAAGAAAATCAAAAGAAATATACAAGGTATGGAAGCTATTTGCAATACCTTCATCAGTAAACTCAATGAAGGCAAACCGGAGAACCGAGTTAGTATCACCACATATGCGACAATCAACAACCTTTGTCCAAACATAAAAGGAAAGAAATCAGTTAGATTTATAAAACAAATGAAAAGGGCACGATCAGACAAGCTAAGCGAGATACCTGTCCGCAATGGACAAAGACACCTGCAAGCTGCTCTTCAGTTACCTATTAAAGGTCAAATGCAAACAATAACCTCAATATCAACGTGCCAATCAACAAGATACAAAGAAATCTAGTGAAAACTCCAAAATAAAACGTGCAATGCAACTATTGACCTGCAGATCAATGTCAGAAACGTATACGGTCCTCCTGATTATCTCCTCGCGCTGAGCCATACTTGTCCTACTGTTCATCCTTCTTCTTCCTTGATTATAGGCATTCTTCTTCTGAAACAACAGACAAAGAGAATATTAAAAAAAAAAAACGTGAGAGAAAACTGAACCGAAGATAAAATGGGCCAGACCCCCAGATTATCATTCTTTTACACTATAGACATCTGTTGGCATACAGAAGTAACAAAATCCATCATTAGTTACCTTGTATCGTTTCCAAGGAAATAAGGAATTCTACAAGACTACAATTAGGTAAACAAATAAAGGGGAAAGAGCAAATACCCTTCTATTAGTATGTCCATTGGCGTTTCCATGATTATTCTGCGCTACAAAATTTTTAGTATAGCCAAACCCATTAGCCAAATAGCCATGATTGTGAGCAAGCGAAGGAGGCACAAACTCTTCAGCCATGGGATTCAACTTGGACAACATCTCCGCCAAATCATTAATGTCACTGATGCCATTAGAATCAGCTCTCTGAATCAGATTGGTAACAAACCCACCAGACTTGCCCACCACCACTTGCTGGTTGATATCAAACCCAGAATGCATCTGGGTCCCATTAGTCTTGCCATTGCTTAAAGCGGGTGTTGCAGCTTTCTCTTGGTGATCGGGCTTGCCGTTAACACTCTGATCATCGTTCTGGCTCTGGGAATTGGAGTCCTTACTGTTGACGACCGAATCATTCCTGGGTTTTGATCTTTCAAGATCGTGTGTCCCGTTGGAGTCCGATGATATCACAGTGCTATCAGAATTCTGACCGGAAGTCCCGTTTTTGACTCCAACATTCTCTGGAACAGCCATGATCAAACACAGAGTGTAGCTCCTAGGTCCGAAAAAGATCGCCTTATTAAAGATTTCTCGGCAAAGGTCGGACTTTTTATGTCACTTTCCTTTGAGAGACTGATCAAAGTTAAGATTTTTATAAATAAGGAGAAATTTTGACAAAGACCCATATACAAAACACAGTCCAAAAACTTATCAAGTCGTGGGAGAAACGATACCTGAGTATATCCTAAAGGTTTACCATTGATGAACAAAAGGGCACAACACATCTACAGCAAGATCGCTTTGTGTACACCACTGAAACACAAAAACCTCTACTACTCTACAATATTAGTGAAGAGAGAAATCTTTGGTCTTCCTCAGATTGTTATGTTTGATGATTTTACTGACGATTGTTTGTTGCTGTAGATAAATGAGAGCTAAAGGAGAGAGAGAGAGAGAGAGACAGAGAGGGTGCGTTCTTCGGATCGTCCGTTTGTGCTCCTTTGGCTTTTTTGGAGCTTCTATCAAATGACCATTTTGTTGATGATATTTGTTTTATATGTCAACTTTATATGTCCACCTCCTTCCCTTGACCATTTTGCTTCCCATGTCTCATCAATTAGAAAGGATTATAATCCCAAATTAGGGTTAATTTCAATGAAAAATAATTTTTTTAAAATAAAACGGGCGAAGCTTAAAAAGAAGTATCTAAATAACGAACATATGTAACACCAATAACATCATAAAAAAATCACGAGTTCACACATCTATAAAATAAAATTTTCTTTTAAATTATTCTTTAATTTCTTACTTTAATTATCAAATTCTTCTTTTTACATATCTCGTATATTTTGATTCATTTGTTATGGAAAAAAAATAAAGCTCAACCTTATCTTGCATTCTAAATACATGTATTGGTGCCTTATGCATATAAATTAAATTGGCTTAATTGATATAGTTATTTAACATTCCACCTAATTTTATAAAATTGGCTTCTTAAGAGGGTTGAAATGAATAACATTCTAATAACAAAGAAAGATTACCTTAAATCACAATTGCATTAAATAGTCAATTAAGAATCAAAAAGGCTTATTTACATAGTTTGACCTAAACTTAATTTTTGGACAAATTAATAAAGATTTATTCGTTATTTTATCTTTTAGGAAATAACATAAACATCAAACTAGTGAAAATTTGGTCCGATACATGTGATCTAGAGAGGTCCAATAATACGTAAGCTTACCTCTAACTAATAAAGAAGAGGTCGTTTTTTTTAATGGCCCATATAAATAAAATAAAAGTAAGAAATAATTTTCTTGATATTAATTATAGTACGAAAAAATTTACAAAAATAATAGTTTTAATATTTTTAATTTAAAAGAAAAGGATAATTAGTTTTAGTTGATTGATTAATTTTAGTTCAGTGACGCGAATGCATGGGATTGAATGGTGCATACGCAACATATGAGTGGATGGGGATGGTGGCCTGTAATCAGATGTGGGCAGATACATGCAAAGGGTAAGGAAACGTGAGCGCAGATGAGCCACGTGGAAAAGTGGCATTGGGATTGTGAGTTGATAAGAGTTACGAAAGCTGTCATTATCCACTTGCAGCGACAGACCATCAGTCTCTATGTTGTTTTCTTGAGAAGGGCATCATCTCCTACTGCTCCTCCTCCTCCTCCTCCGCTCTTACCGAACATGCAAAATACAAAAACTCTGTAGCCACTATCTCAATTCTTATCTCCTTACATCTTTTCTTTTTCTTTATTCAATTGATTTTTTCATTAGACATTTTTAATTATAAAAGGGATATTTTAAGAAATTTATACTATATTTACATTTT
>JANKYE010000001.1:49884-61284 GCA_032467995.1 Erythroxylum dillonii | reverse complement strand
GAAAAATAGTAATATAATCTACATAAATTATAATAAATTATTAATTTAAATCAAATTTAATACCTATTTGAATAGATTTTTGAAAGATTAATAGGTACTTTTTTTACTATAAATTTTTTTTTTAAAAAATAAGCGTTTAACTGTAAAATAAAAAGATACTTTTTTTAATAGATATAACTATTTTGCCAATCAAAATATAATTTTTAAAAATCCCTACAACTAAAATTTAAGAATTAAGTTGATTTTTCACGAAAAAAATATATGTAAACTTTAATAATTAAGTTAAGCTGATAAGTAAAAAATATATAATTAATTTTATGTTATGTTACTTTTGTTTTATTATTGTTTATAAAAAATTTAAAGTTTTTAATTTTTTAAAATTTAATATATAGTATATATAATATCTTCTAGATCACGAAAATATCACTAAGAAAGAGAAAATATCTCAAAACCGCGGGAACAAAAAAACAGGCTTTAGGTTTGGTCTTTAAATGTACGCCACCAGTTCCGGACATACCGGCCAATCGAAAATTTTCTTTTGATCTAATTAGAATATTATATTTTTGGTAGATTTGTGTGTAGCTGACGTGGCACACGAGGAACCTCAGAGACAATTTCAGATATTTTTTTAGTGGTGTGGGGCCCGGTTGAGTGGCGACCGTAGGATTAAGAAGCGATCGCTGCGGACTCGGTAATAATCGCCATTGGATGTCGGGACTAAGTATTATATTTTTTGAGGCTTTAGATATTTTGCTTCTTCTTCGCTTTTACTTTCGGCTAAGAAGCTCTGTTTATACACAATTATACAAAGATTTAGCGGAGAGATCGATTCTTTTTTCTTTTTCTTTAGGAAGGGGATTATGGGAGTCTCAGTGTTGGAGGAGGTGAGAAGGAGTGGTGTGAAGGAGAAGAGTGAAGAAGAAAAAGAAGATGATGGTAGAGAAGAAGACGCTCAGAGTGAAACAGGGGAAGATAAGAACGATGACTCTGAGAAGAAGAAAGATGATGGTTCGAGTGATTTTGAATTGGCAAGGTTGTTTCCGAAGATGGTTTTAAACGTTTTGCTTGTTGAAGCTGATGATTCCACCAGGCAGATTATTGCTGCTCTTCTCAGGAAATGTAGTTACAGAGGTTAGTTTTTTTCTCTCTATTAATTCTTCTTTTTCGTTTTCTGGGTTCGTGGAGAAGGTCTAATTTGGTTATTTTTATTTATAATTTTCATGCTTTTGATTCACCGTATGATCATTATATGAACTCTTTGTATTTCTCTGTTCGTGATCCAAGATTCTGTCAGAATTCCTTGTTCGGTTTGTGAAATGGTCCTCTCTGTTCCTTTTCCTTCTATCAAATGAGAGAATTTGCATTTTTCTCTACCTTTTCTTGTCTTTTTCAATGACAATTCAAAAATCTGTTGTGGGAAAATTTTGTTTAGTCTTTTTTTTTTCCCGTCAAGTTCCCAAATCGGTGGAGTTTCTTTTTATCTAAAAGTTTTGATCTTCAGTTTAGACTGTTGGATGTTCTTGATTAGCCTGTTCCCTGTTTTATCCTTCCTTCTTTCACATGCTAAGAATTACATATTTGACTGAAAGAACAAGAAGAAAAGCGAAATTTATGGTTTTCTCTAGTATTTCATTTCTATACGGATTTCTCTAGTATTGTGATCTTCTTTTTTTATTCATTCAGTGGCCAGCTATATTGTGCTTATGTCTACTGTTTATGCTTGAGCAGTTGCAGCTGTTCCTGATGGTTTAAAGGCATGGGAGATACTCAGAGGAAGACCACATAACGTAGACCTCATTTTGACAGAAGTCGATTTGCCTTCCATATCTGGATATGCTCTTCTTACTCTAATTATGGAGCACGAGCTTTGCAAGAACATACCAGTTATAAGTATGGCATGAACACTGAATGCTTCTAAATGTATGGCTAACTTTTAGTTTTCCATTCCTGCAGAAACTTAATCCATATTTCTGATGATCTTGCAGTGATGTCCTCTCAAGATTCAATTAGCACAGTTTACAAATGCATGCTAAGAGGCGCTGCTGACTATCTTATAAAGCCGATACGGAGAAACGAACTTAGAAACTTGTGGCAGCATGTATGGAGAAGACAATCTGTATGCAAATTAAACACTTTCATTTTTCCATGCAAGTTTCTGCTGTGGCCTTAAACTTTGACATAGTACTGATATGTTGTTATTTATGTCAGTCTCTTGCAGCTGGAAACTGTCCTCAGGATGAAAGTGTTGGACAGGAGAAGCACAAAGCTTCATATGAAAACAATGCATCGAGTAATAATTCGAGCAGGGATATGGCATGCATAAAGAGAAGTGATATATATATTGAGAAAGGAAGTGATGATGATCAGGTCAGTGCTCCATTATAAGATGTGCTTTGCTCTTTCATTTGACTCTTTAATACAATCATGAGATAAATATTAAATACTCTTATATGCTTGACTTTAAGAATTATCAAGGACATACATTCTACTTGCCTAGTCATAGTTTAAACGAATTCATTTTCAGTTTAAGTTTCCTACATGAGTTTTCATGCATAGAATGGACTTTTTGGCTCTTGCAGAGCTCTTGTACGAAGCCAGATTTGGAAGCTGAGAATGCCCATATGGAGCTTATGCGGGACAATTTGCAGCCTCTGTGGGTCAAGTTCTTGTTGAATGATAAAAAAATGCAGAAACGTGATGTTCAGACAAAATATGGGAGTGAAGCTGATGGTAAGGCACTTGTCAATCTAACTCTATTAACTGTCAAACTATTTTCGTAACATGTCTGCTAATATTATATGAGGGATGCATTGAAGTTTGTATGCTTCTTTTCTACAGTATGTTCTTCTGTGGCTGACCACATTAATGTTGCGAAAATGAACGTGAAGGAAGATACTGACATGAGAATTCAGACTCATGTGGCTTGTGAGGCTTGTGATGACAATGATGTCCTTATCAACCCTTCTAAAAAAGCCTTTGACTTTATGGGAGCATCTGGAAATCAGAATTACTGTTCGAGTAATGTTAAGAACAAGCTGGATCCTTCTCCGCATCTGGATCTTTCCCTGAAGACATCTTACCCATGTGGTTTTGAGATCCAAGTTGCTGAAGAAAGGCATGCTCTCAAACATTCAAATTCCTCAGCTTTTATGCCGTAAGTTCTGTTTCTATTTACTTTTCGTTCACACTTGGGAAAAGTCCTAGTGGTGATTATTAGATTGAACAGAAAAATTGTCCGTAGCTAACTGAATGTTTGGCATTTTGTTATCAGAGAAAATGAGATTATATCAAAATCACCCCAGAAAACTGATAAAATCTATCTGCAAATCATGCTTTTTGCAGGTATATTAACAGGACATTGCAACCCCTACACGAACCATTGGCAAGCTCGTGCAATCAGAGAGAACTTGGAGCTGATTCTGATAGAAGAGTGTCCAATACTAGTGGCGGCTGTAATTCTGATGCTCCAGGTCCAACATCAATTACTCAAAGAAATTTTGTCTCTTCCTCAAGTGATCGGACTAAAGATATTGACATTGCAACTTCGTGCACCCAACAAGCAATACACCCAATCCAAGTTCCTATTCAAGATCTGGGATTGAATAATCAATCCACCTACAGTTTATTACCTCCAATGTTTTGTAAGCAAGCAAGTGCATCACCAATTCCAAGTCCAAGTTCAGCCAGCCATCTGGATCCATGCTTTGGAGTGAGTCAATCCCATCATTCCACATTCAGAAGCAATTCTGAGAATCTTCATGATCGGGTTGCTGAAAATGCAAATGATTCTTCCAGCCGAACGCCAATCCAAGACCGTAAATTGAACTCTTTTGAGGATCAAGAACACATTTCTCATACAACTGATCAAAGTGCAAGCAGCAGTTTTTGCAATGGTTCTGTTAGTCATCTTAACAGCATGGCCTATGGAAGCGCCTGTGGAAGTAACAGTAATATGGATCAAGCTGGTCCTGTCAGAAATGCCACAGAGAGCAAAAATGAAATAGCTGTTTTCACGCATAATGCATCCGTGCATCGATCTATCCAAAGAGAAGCTGCATTGACTAAATTCCGCCTGAAACGGAAAGAAAGATGCTATGAAAAGAAGGTAAGCAACACAAGCTATAATGATCTGAATAACAGATAGGTAGTATTAGTATTTTCTGTTGCATTTGGTGACAGGAATGTATGTAGACTTAATTACAATATCTTGTGCAGGTTCGGTATGAGAGCAGAAAGAAACTAGCTGAGCAGCGTCCCAGAATAAAAGGACAATTCGTGCGCCAACCACAGATTGACGCTCCACCTACTGAAACTGTAATAATATAACAGTTATTATCCAATTCTATTGCTGATTTGGTTGGTTTTAGTAGTATCAAAGATCTTAGTTTTCCTGGGTTTTAGCTTTTGTGGCAATCCGAATGTTCTGGCATACATCTGTTAGTCATTTAGTAGTCATTTTCTTGTCCTGACTTGGTTAGATCGTACAAAATATTGTACACATGTATGTAATATATGAAGCTTCAGAGGAAATGCATATTTTCTTGGCACTGACTGCCCTGAGATCTTTCAATTTCTTGTCATTATCTTGTTGCAAAATGGATTAAAACCTACCTAGCGTAATGTGTATAACTTGTGTTTATCTTATGAATATATGATTATCATCAAAAGGAAGGAAAAGAAGGACAACTCACAATATCAATGAAGTTGACAGTTAAAAAAGCCAAGTTTCTTTTGTTTCTGGTACTAATCAAACAAACACATAGGTCAGGTATATGATTGATCTTGTGTTAGGTCCTAGAGCAAAAGAAAACAAACAAAGCAAGTTAAAGAAAGAGCAGACAAGAAATCACTAAGGTGTACCTGCTGGGTTCATCCCATCCCATCCCAAGCTTCTTTAGATTTGTATTTTAAAAGATAAAAAACATAATATTATTCAAGGGATGAGATTGTTCGCCAAACATTCTATATTGTTTTCCTTTTCTTAACCTAAAAGTAACGGCTAGACATGACACTCATGTAACTGTAACTATGATTTTCAGCCAACTTTTCAAAAGTTTAAGTTGATAGATTCTCCATTTCTCTCTCCTCTTTTGAGCTCAATAATATGACAGAAACAGAGAGCCCCATTACTAGAAAGAAGACTCTTCAGTTGCCTAATTACTTTGAATTTACTAAAACCAGGCTGAGTTGAAAAGAGAGATACATGGTGAAATGCCACTAAGCTCACTCATTGCCACTTAACAGGAAAGGCTATTTCTTGGCTGGTCTAGCTCTTTTAAAAGCCTCTAACTTTACTTTCAATTATTATGAAAAAGTGCTGCTCCCCATCTTTGGAAATTCAGGGCAAGATATATACACGGATCTTCTTCTTCTTGATTCAATCATTTTACATATAGAATCCATATAGTGTACGTTCTAATATTCAACCAGAAGGATCCTTTTTGCGAAGAGATCTTAAAAGAACATTGATCCCAGAAGAAGTGAAAAAGAACATTGATCCCAAAAGAAGTGAAGTAATTGCTCTCAGATAGTGGCCTGTCCCTGTTATGTAATGGAAGAATTTGAGCGTATCTGAATTGGATTCAAAATGTTTTTAACTCTTTTTTTCTCAACCAATGTTGAAACGTGAGCAAACAAACTTCAGCTAGCAGATAAAACTTAATCAGCACTAGACAATTTAACTCAGCTTCATTAGCACTTAATTTCCGCCAATTTCGGTTGAAGCTCAAGTCCATGTGAAATAGAAAATGAAGCAAATTATAAGGTCAAGACCGAAAAGTTTCAGTCTTTGTCCCACATCTGTTACAAGTTCAGGGAAAATAAAGCAGGGAAATTTCCAATGATCCAACGGTCGAAAATCCAGTTTCAATGAACTAAATGAAATTAGAACCATAGATCTAGAAAAGCAAATAATTTTAGAAGTCCAGTAGGAGAAGAGGCAGTCAAAAGCAATGACACTGCCAACATAATTGCTGCTTTCTTTCCGTTCCAAAGTGCCTCTCCTCTTTATTAACCCCATCATTTCTCATTCCTTAGCGTTGCAGACAAAAACATATTCTCCTCCTCCTCCTCCTCTCTCAACTGCAAATGTCTCAATTCTTTATACAATCTCCAAAACACTGTGCTAGCAAAGGAAAATTAAACATCAACAAGCTCTATAAGAAGCTACTTTTTGCTTCCTCTGCACTTTTCACAACTGTTCTTTCACTAGTCTTGATCATCTGGCTCATCCTACGCCCCACCAAACCAGAGTTTTCCCTCAAGCAAGTTGATATCTACCAACTCAATCTGTCAGGCCCTAATCTCCTCAACTCTTATATCCAAGTAACGTTACAATCCAAGAACCCGAATCAAAAAGTTGGTATTTACTATGATCAGTTCCAAGTTTATGCAGTGTACAAGAGTCAGCAGATAACTATCGACACCTCTCTTCCTCCATTCTACCAGGGCCAACAAGAAAACAATATACTAACAGGATCTTTGGTCGGAACTGATTTACCGGTGGCTTCGTCGTTTGGTTACGAAGTGGGACGTGACCAGACGGCCGGAAAGTTAGTCATCAATTTGAAAGGGAACGGAAGGCTCAGGTGGAAAGTGGGGACTTGGGTCTCAGGACGTTACAGGTTTGTCGTTAGTTGTACTGCAGTTCTACCTTTTGGACCAACTATTCCCACAGCTCCTCTGAGTTCGAAGCAAGGAACTCAGTGTTCAACAACTGTGTGAGACATCTAGATCTTCTGAAAAGTACAAAAAAATATGGAAATTAGTTTCCTCTTTCTTTATATTCTGTCAAAGTTACCAGCTTTCTTTTGCTGATCTAAGTGGGTGTAGCTTCTGCATAGTACATGAATAATACAGTTGAAATGTTTAGTATATTATTATATTTTATTTTCATCTGCTACTCAGAATTTGCTTGGCCTCTGACTATTAACGATTAAAGAAAGAAAAGGATGGTGATTTCATTTCATAGCTTGTTTTATGGTGAAGCTTTTCTAAGTCCAGATAGAGATACATGGAAATGATGAAAGAGATGAGATTCTATGGACGAAAAGGGAAGCAAGTTGGCTGCTTTGCTTAGGATGGTATTTCCATGTCAAGCTCCTCGACCTTAAAAGGCTTAGAGATAACATAAGATAGTCCATAGGCACAATGTTCCGGGACCCCCATGTCCGTTAGATTTATGGAATCTGTTTCTATCAATAATTTTCACCTTTTTTTTCAGCCACCGTAGGCATGGAATTGGATCTGTATAACAATGAATATACTTAACAGAACGTTCAAAATTCCCGAAAGAATGTACTTGCTTGTATCTAAAAAAGCTTCTCGCATGATTCTTACCCATAGAAGGATGAAAGCTGTGAAAGTACAAATACACAAGTACCTGTATTCGGAAAGGTATATTATGGAGTCTAAAGTTGACAAGCTCCAAACTTGATTGGTTCTAGACAACTACCAAACCAACAGCTATTTGAGCAGTTAAGTCCAAAGTCGTGAATTCTATATCAATACGGAGAAAGGTCGCCGCAACTTTCTAAAGCGAGAGAACTTTACAAATATCTGAAAAGCAAGTTGGTGTTATCTTGCTTGGCTGATCCCTGCCACAAGCCTACAGGACATTTTTGTAAAAGACCCCTAGAAATTTACCTTTCATGACAAATGAACTAAAGTTACTATGCAGTTGAGAGACCAACTCCTTTATCAAAATTAAGATGTTATTATTCAGATCCTCATCTCTGTAGAATAAATTTTCACATTGAATTTTATTTTGTAGTCCAATTTAAATTCAGACAATGTTTAAATGGCACGTTAAAACCAAGAACAGTTAGGTAAGTGATTTCTGATGTAAATTGTTGGTATCCAATATGCTAACAAAGAACCACTTATATGCTGAATTGCTGATTTACCATAACAAAAGAAAATAAAGACTCAGCATTTGTGGATCATATCACTAAAAATTTTGATATTTAACCTAAAGGATGTTGCATTTTGATGCCTTGTATACACAGCCATGCAAATGAAGCAGCTACACGGTTTGAAAATGATAGACGGCCTTATCCAATACAAACGCCCATCACTTAGAAAAGAAACTAAAAAGCAAGCTGTCTACTATAGAAATAAGGCTAGGTTTTCCATTCAAAGTTGGAAAAATCCAATGCAACAAGAGATGAACAATCTATCACACGTCTAAATGCTACAAGGCCTGATTCTATCAAAGTACAACAAGGCCTGATTCTAACTGATTAGATAACATCTATGAGTACATCAATTCTCTCAAGGTAGGAAATGAATTCGTAAAAATCAAGACAGGAATTCATGTGAATCCAATTATTGGGTTCTGCACAAGTGGCACGAGGAAGTTTTGTGTAAACAAATAGTAGGTTTATGCTATTATGCTTACAATGGTAAGCGCTATACATGAACAGGTCACTTGAAAAACAGCATAAGTAATTTATGACATATGCCGTCCAGATGCACCCATGAGCCACCATGGCGGGTGATACAAAGGTTACCTTTGGGACTCAAACTTTCACCGCAACTGATCACCAACACCTTTTGTATGGCGGTTTCACTTAAGTTCGCTTAAGCAAGATTCAGTTTTCAACGACCCTCAAAGTGTTCACCTCGTACATACTCGAAGAAACAATGCTATGAAAGCAATAAGAATAAAGACAACAAAAAAACACAGAGATACGGTTAAAAACCAACTTTACATACTTTTCCTTTAAAAAATACAAAGAATGCTCTCTCTAATTGAATGAGAAGAGCAAAGCTCGAATGAACTATATATAGGCATTTTCAAATAACTAAGAGTCCTAATAAAACTCTATTAACTAAGATCACAATCTTGTCCTATTTTATCCCACATTTAAAAGATTACCTTATCTAGGAATGATTATTCTTATCCAGGAAGATCTCGTCTATCTTCAGTTGATCCTTTCCCGTGATCTTTATCTTTTCAAATTGATGTTCATCCAATGTGATCTTATCTGTCACATCATCCAAAATCTCCCCACGATCTCTATCCGCTAATGATGCAGTGTGATCTCGCCGAAGCCCACTAGCACACTGGCCTAATCCAATACTTCCCACAACAAGTCCATTAGTCGTGGTTCATTCATCTTAACAGGGCTAAGTCCTTTGTCCGTCAAGTCCTTGCCTGGGTCGAGTCAATCTTCAAAAGGTCCGAGAATCTATCAAAATTTGTGTCAAGTCCAATCCCACTCACCTATGTTTGCCTTAGGGTATTTTTGGAAGTTTAGGATGGAATGGAATGGAATGGTAATTAATGGAACGGAATGGAATGGAGTGGAATGAAATGAAATGAAATAGGCCACTTCATTGTTTGAAAGTTTAAATAAAATAAGTGAGAGACTCCTTTGATCATTGTTTGGAAGTGATACTAAAAATGAATAGAATGTAATGACTTGTAATATTTTTTTTTCAAAATTACCCTTATAATAAAATATGCATAATTGTCATGAAACTATTTTAGTAACTCCAAAGCATTTCAAATTATAGGATATCCAAACACATAACATAGGATAAAACACACATCTTTCGATTTATAAAACTTCCCAAACACACAACACATAATAAGCGCACGTCCATCGATGAACAAAGAAGACAACACCAGTATCAATAAAAATTTCTAATTTCTTCACATATAAAAAGTGTCAAGAAGATGAACACAGAAGAATAATCGATGCTTACCTGATGAAACAAAGACAGATGACCTTAACAGCTGTGGAGAAAAACGTTCATCAATGGAAGAAGCCAGTTAAAGGAGAAACACAATGGACATAGTAACATGTAACTGCGTAGGTATTTGCTGGACTGAGGTTGTAATTTCATTAATTCTTTGAGGGTATTTTTGTCATTAAATTAGGAGTTGGAAGGCAAGCCATTCCATTCCATCCCTGACCCCCCAATTTGGAGGGTCACAAAATATTAGATTTTGGATGGCAAAGGATGGCTTCCAAAGCCATTAATTGCCATTCCATCTTGTTTCAAAATAAACTCCCAAACAATGGCCAGAGTCATTTGGGCCATTCCATTCCATTCCCTTCCATCCCTCCACCCACATCCAAACATACCTTAAAATCCCCTTTCCGTGCCCGTCTTCTCCACCCAAAAATAGCTTTTCGGCTTCTGACCCCGCTCTGATTACCAACCCTCAATCCCCTAAACCTAGATCATGGAAATCGGTAGTTGCTGATGCTCAGGTGGATCACTCATTGATGAAGACTCTGACTTTCTATCCTCCAGAGACCAATGACGAACACATAGTGGTAATCCCTCCTCGAGAGCTTGCGCAGAAGGGAGCATCTCAGTTTCAGTATGCCCTTATTGGTTTTTTCTTAGGCAAACTCCCTGCCTTCCTAGTCATTCAGAGGGCGTTATCTAAATCTTGGTTAGCATTTGGATTGAATGAGATGCTTATTATTGGTGCGAATAATTTTCTTTTCAAGTTTGATTCCGAAGAGGGGATGAATGTGGTTATAGAGAAGGGGCCTTGGCATATTCGAGGTAAACCCCTTTTCCTACGGAGATGGAGTCTAAATGGAGGGGAGCATAGTTCGTGTCGCTCCTGTTTGGATTAATTTCTATCATATCCCAGTGGAATACTAGACTACTAAGGGCCTAGGAAGAATAGCCAGTGTAGTGGGCATTCCCCTGTTAATGGATACACCAACAACTAAGATGTCTCGGATTGTTTATGCCAAGATGTGTGTGGAGGTGGAGTTGGGCAAACAATGGCCTTCTTCTTTTCAATTAGCTACCTATAATGAAGAGGGGAAACTGTCTTTTGAGGAAATTGCGGTTGAATATGAATGGAAGCCAAAAGGAACTGGGTTCCTACTGGGAGGATGTTTGAATTGGGTTTACATTAGGAATTGGTAAAGGGGAAGGACCCTCTGCCGGTAGAGGAACAAGCACAGCAGAAGAATGGGAAGGAAATTGTTGATGCTCAGCCAAAACGTTTGCCTCCGGAGCTTCTGAACTCTGGAACCCAAATTGCATAAAGGGAAAGTCAATGATCTCGACAGAAGGGGCTAGTAAATGTAATGGTTCTGACCAGTGACAAGGAGAGTAGCTCTTCAAGGGGTTTAGGGACCCACTGTCAACTCCAGGAGATAGATGAACCAGTTAGAAACCTAGGGGTTGCTGAGATCCAGGATACAAGCCAAGTAGGTAATCATCTGTCTCCTTCTAATTCAGAATTGATCCCTGATTAGAGACTAGGGAATTTAGAGGGCGCAGAGGGGGAATACACTGTGAGAAAGAATAGGAAAACTAGGAGGAAATAAAAGGAGAGGGGTTGTTGTTGGGCCCCGATTCCTGTTTAAGTATTTTAAATTAGTTTGAGGTTTAGTTTGATAATTTGATGATTTGGGTTGG